>OX155954.1:8649171-8979171 GCA_944548615.1 Micropterix aruncella
AAATGACCCAATTCTACTCCTGACGCGACAACAACGATAAACTTGATCCACCGTTTGCGGGATCGGGGCAGATCGTGCAAATCACTAAGTCAGCCAATTTTTTATTTAAAATTATTCATTTCCTTAATATATTAGCCACATTTTATCAAGTCCGAGGTTTTGGATGTAAGACAGCTTTATGTTCGCATGGCCCTAATATATACTAAAAATAAAATGACACCTTATAATCAACGAGTTGGAAAGACGAGAGCAACAAGAACTGGTGATATGATGGTGCCAAGATCTTACACAACATTTGGCCAGCGCCATTTCACGTTCATTGGCCCTAGAATGTATAACAATCTTCCCGACGCAATTAAAAGTAGTGAGAACACATCCACTTTTAAAAAATCTCTAACTGATTGGTTGTTGGAGGTGGGTAGGGACGGTTTAGGGAATATGTATGTTGACTGTTGTATTTTGAATGATAGTATTTAGTACTTAGTATTTAGTTTTTCCATGATAATTTTAAATGACTATTATAGGTATGTGAGCGTCATATCAATATGTGATTGATTTATATATGTATATTATTTTAGTTTTTATTTTATTTATTTTGGTTTTATTATTATTTTCGTATAAATATATGTATGTGTATGTGTTCATATATGGATATATATTTTATCTATAGATGTATATAAGTATCTATCCATATTTGTATATGCGTAAATATTTGTAGTTTTATATTTGTCGATTTAAAAATAAGTACTAACTATAGATTAAGTTGACAGTGCACACTTAATATCATCATTAAAAGTCTGCCTTAGAACAGGCCTAGGCCTAGTTAGGCGACTGTGTCAATCATAAAAATAATGTCGCATCAATTTCTTGCTAACATCTTAATCAAATATGACATAAATTTTTTACTAGATGTGTTACTACTAAATAAATAAATAAATAAATAAATGTTATAAAGTAACTATGAAAATTTAACACACAAATGTGGCAAATGCTCAGTGCCTACCTAATTAGGAGTATATTGTCCCGTATCTAGGTAGGTTGTCGCAGCGACACACAACTTAAGTAGATAATTTGAATCAATGGCCTCGGATTGGTAAAAAAAACAGGTTCGGATTAGTAAAAACTTTCAGGATTCATGCACAAAGGAAATCATAGCTTCTGTATTGTTTACAACTTTAAGGTGGTAAATATGTATTTTTTATGATGAATATTTTTTCCATATACAAAAACTTAAAGTGGCATTGTTTTTTTCAGATTTATACTGTTATCTCTGTTATATTTTTTGTTATTTTTATTTAAACGACGTTAGTCTCCAATCTTACAAAAATGCTTTCGATTTTATTAATTGACAAAATCTGTGAAGATAGTTGTACGTGTAAGTAGTGTCAGATAGTTTTAGGTGCGACAAGGTTTTTTCATTTTATTTATCGTGGGCAATTTAGAAAGATGAGACCTACTAACTTATAGATTTTTGTGTTGCAGAGACTACGGAACATTTAATAATTCGTCTGCCCCGCAGAAATTTGGTATTGCCACCCGCGCGAAAAAATTATGTAGTCAGATATAATTGGCACTTTTACGAACATATCGTTGTAAATGCGAGCGGACCTGAATACGCTCACTCGCTCAACAGTCTCAAATAAACTATCCGCCGAACAACTACTCTGTGTTTTCTTCCGTCGCGCGCCTATAGATAAAACCGCCATTGGCACAAACCGCGAACGTGGTCATCAATTCTCTACACGGGCCACACGGCGGTAGAGTGGTATATTGGTAACTCCAATTACCCCACAGTGCGATTTTTTAAAGTTATAGCCCCATAGCGGTTTTGTTCGTCACAGTAGTGAAAATTTCTAAATGAAACCCATTCAGATTTATTAATATATTTAATTATGATGACAAAAAAAATATTATTCTACTAAAATGTTATACAGAATGGGGCGGGAATAGGTGTCATACTTTTAAATACTTGTAAAAGCGTTACCTATATTTGAAAATTGTGTTATTTTTATGTAGTGTAATTTAAATCTTTCATATGACGGCCACCATTTACAATGCATTGTCGAACTTTACCTATAAACTCCAAGTAAACGTCAAGATATTTGAGCCATAGCACCATACCCAACTGAGAGACTTTTCTTTCTTCGAAACACCCTCCATTGATTTTCCGACCGATTGTTTTCATAACACGCCTCGACAGCGAAACCCTAATGCTCACCGGACCAATCTATCATAGATATTAAAAGCTACTGAGCCTCCCCTGTCTAATGAGACCTGCTCCTTCTATATCTACACTAAACGGCCCACTCCCGCAATGTGTCTGTTATTTTCGCGCGACCTGTATATAAAAAAACATACTTTCAGGCAAATATTCAGGCAAAGTTATGTTATGTAAATTGAACAATATATATAATTAGGCTATTGCAAATCAAAAACAGCTATCTGTTTGTCGAGAAGTATTTGAAAATAATATGGCAAATTTACGGAGATATTTCGAAAACGTAAGTGACGGTGTAAACTTCTTATTTTAATATTATTTACATGAGGATGTAAATTTTTATGTTTCAATACGTAATAATTATGGGATTTAAAGTTCAAATAGACTAATAGATGGCATCCTAATATCTCCGGATAAGTTCTGTACTGTAATCAGCCTCTATAAAAATGCGGCAGATGACACTAATAATGGAGTGTTAATATTGTTATCATTGTTTAATTATTGGGTTTTTATAATCAATTAGTCCTTTATATAAAAAAAAGTTCATGTCCTTTATGCAAAAAAATGCTATTAGTTTCGCCGAACAATGCTATCTGCACCACCTGCATGTTGCCGTGACGAAGGATTGCAAAAACATACTATGTAATTGAGCAATCTAATCCTATAAAATCAATGCAACAAATGCAGCTGTATAAAAGCTTGTAAAAAGTTACAAGACATTATTTTTTTTCGTAAATGCAGCAATCGTATCTTTAGGCGACACAGCGGATACTGATTCCTCTCTTTCTAATGATAGAAGCCCCCCCTCCCCCTCCTAAGAATTTTACACTTTAGCAAAACTCAAATATATAGGTGATTATTATTACCCGCGCGCCTACTGCAGGGTTAACGCATGTATGTATACTAAAGCTGATAAACTAAGTTACCTTAGGATGGGGCGACTTAATATTACTCTGAGGTATTAAATGGGATTTGAGGTAATTTATCAACAGAGCAACCACTTGGATATGGGAAAATTCACATTTTGCTATAGAGTGAAAATTACTAGCAAAAAGGTAGAATGAATCTAAGGAAGTTTCTCAAAGGAGTGTTTGGAAACATGGATTGGGTGCCCTGATGTTTATGTTGTTTTCACAGGGTTATTTTTTTAGTGAAACCTCTCAATTTCTCCGAATACAGCAGACTTCACGCCCACGCCAAAGAACAGTTCAACACGATGCGGTGCGGCTGCGGCGTGGCGCCTGAGCGGTGACAAAAACATTAAAAAACGGTTTATTTTAAATGTATTGTTTAATTTTATGTACAAAATTTCACATGAAGTAAAGGAATCTTGATAATAAAAATAATAATAGAATTGGTGGAAAGGTTTTACACGACTGTCCAACAATTCGAAGCCGAACCGCGACGTGTGGACCGGCCCTAAAGGACGCATGCTGCACATCGATTGAAATTCATTGTTCTAGTATGTAGATAACTTTTTAACCAAATGCAAGAAGCTTAGCGCCAGCTCTGTTTACGGATTGTGCTAGCGCTAGCGTATAAACCTAACATTTATTGTAAAGCTGCAGAGAATACAAGGTTTATTATTTCCGGCTCTTAGCGATATTCTTCATTATCACGGATCGTAAAATTTGATTGATGCGCTTTGCATGGGAAACGAGGTCAGACATAAAACTGGATGCGGCATTGCTTATCATTGCATTATGCACTCTAGCTGATTCGCTGAATAAAACCAACTCTCCAAGCTGGCGAGTATTAAACGTGGGTCTTAGGTATCCCTGAGATAAGATGGTTTTTTGTTCAATGCAGAAACGAGCTTAGTGCCTTATGGATCTCTTTAAAGATTAACGGTTTTACGTCGGATAATTAAATTAAATTAAATTACGCTAGCTTCGCCCCTGCGGCAAACAAATGCCGGAGCGAGGAATCTTAGCGAATTCACTCGAAAAAGGCGAATTTACCCATAAAAATCAATGATAGATTTTGGTAAAACTAATTTATCTACCCTTCAGAATATTTAGATCCAGATAGAAGCGATTTAATTTTACGGGAGATTATTCTACGCGAAAACTAAGAGAGAAATCATCAACAACTTTTTTTTTGGTTCAGGCATTTCATACCGAAAGAAAAATATATTTTTTATATAATAAAATAAATATTGACTTTCTTCAATAGCAAAGACCTCAACAAAAAAAAAAAGATAATCAGCTCAGTTTTTCTTGACAAGAAATATAAAAAAAACTGAAATTCCACAAAAAAACTTTTTTTAGATTAATTATGGATAAAAACGGGTCTACTAAGTCTACTATATACTGTTATATGAACTAAAATGAAATTGATCTGCAGACAGAGACGCTGCATCAACCACAAGAAACGGAAAAATATGGGAAGCCTACTTTTGCAACAAAATAGTACTCAGGACAAGATTAAAGATACATTAAATTTATTTAATATTAAATTCAAGAGGTATCGACATTTGATCAACAAGTTGTTAATGAGGTAGAAATCTACATCGTTGTCGTCCAGATTTAATAAATAATTTCCTGTACCAATAGAGGGACTATTGCAACATAAGCGTAGGAGAATGAAAACATTTCTTTTTTTATCGGTACTGAATTTTATCTACACTATATATTTCACGGTACTGAATAAGAGTGGTCCGGTATCGAATAGAAAGTATCGATACTGTACTCATGAGTAGTATCGAAATAAAAGTATCGTACTCGTAAAAGTATCGAACCAAAAGTAGCGATACCCTAAAGTATCGGTACTTTTCTTAGGTACTTTTTGTGTTTGGTTTTATTATTTTGAATTTGTGGACATGGACTATATAAATGCGCACACAAATTGGTCAAGCAAATGGTAGTTACTTATAACAATAAAATAAACAAAATATATAAATTGACAAATCAACATTTATTAATTATTACTTTAAAAAATATTAAATTTCCCACTTCTACTCTGTGGAATCACTTTAAAAATAAAAGTTTAATTACCCGTTTTAGCGCTAATCGGTTTCGTGTTTTTGTTATTGTACTGCCTGTCTTCGAAAATAAACGTTCGGAGCAGACCGATGTTGCTGGTTTTGGTACTCTCGGAAGGCTACTACATACTCTCGGACGAACTTGTACAATTTGGGAAAAACCACTTTCATGTCTTCCTATTTTTTAAATGAATCGGTTGACTGATTAAGAAGCGTTTTTAAAGTGTGTTTTTGGAGTTAGATAAAATAAATTCATATAATGTACACAAAAATGGACTCAAAAAAAAAGATAATTGAGATACCACATCAAAAAGGCGCTAGAAAAGCTGCTAGTTTTTTTTGTCGCTAAATGAAAATAAAAAAAAGGCTGTTAGTAAAAAAATGTTGTTTAACCTAACGACAAAGTTGCTAAATTGGCAACACTGGTGAGAGTTGAGTTGAGTGAATCAATCTCAGCGCAAAGACGATAGTATAATGAACTTTATTTTCAACCAATAAAGTTTAAATTCCTGTGTACACATAGTGAATGAATGAAGCAAATGTTATTTTTTAACTGGCAGTCATAAACATGAGTCATAAAGCCTAGTTTAAAAAAAATCATCGTTAGGATTTATTCGATATTGAGAAAAAGTACTCATTAAGAAAAAGTATCGATTTAAAAAGTATCGAGTACTAAAGTATAGGTATTGAAACAAAAGTACTCGATACCAAAAAGTATCGAAAAAAAAATCCGTGTCGCTGAGAGTGGATCGTTCTAAATTTTGTTAAAAAATGTGGTTCGTTGTGAGATTTGCTAGAAACAACTATATTCGCTATTGAAAATGAGTGAATTTAGTGATAAAAATATATTTAGGATTGAACATAGATATGTTGTCCATACACCATTATGCATTATACATTATCAAGCATGGCAGCGTCTTTATGAAACCGTGTGCTTGTTTGGCCATTATTGCAGTTAGGTAGTTCATTATTTAAGGAGTCCACATAAACAAATATAGATAGAACGCAGTTGTTTGCTTGGAAATTTTGTTAAACAAAATATTTTTGCCATTGTAAATAAGCTATTCATAGTGGAATTTGTGAATAAAAGATAGTAAGGTGCAAATAGCACCTTACGAGTGGCGACAGACAAGCATTACATCTATCAGAAGTACGGACCAAACACAACAGAGAATTGATTTAACGGAAGACCCAAATCCCTATGCTTAACCACGACAGTAGCACACTGTGACAGTAGTCAGGACAAGAGATTAATACTACGGCTTAACAAGCAATGGGCTACGGCTCACCGGCTTAACTGGCAAAACACAAACCGAAATTATACTCATAAAAATCTAAGAATAAGAAATCCAATGACGATGTGCACAATAGGACTTAAAACATAAGAAAGGAAACCGATTATTCTGCTCTACTGTGGGAGGGCAGAGTAATCGGTTTCCTTTCATGCTCATCAAAGCAAAAACCGACACTTCAATGTCTTCTGAAAATTTCCGTGTTTATTACGTAAACAAAACTTGGCTCCACCTCATTCTTCTGAAGTCAGCCTATTAATGGACGTCGCTCTTTTGTAGTCGCCGAATGCGAAACCGAAAAATTTTGGCAGTTAGCCTAAAACATGTTAGTCGCTAATATCTTATCGGGTCGTCAGAAAAGTGTTTTGAAAAGCGACACGAATGTTAAGGACAAATAAGCATTATTTTTAGATTCAGTAAATTTGTGCTGATGATTCATTGGGGGCAGGAGGTATTCTAAAGTTAATTCCAGACGGAGATATCCTTCCAATCTGGTAGTCAGGGGGCGAGGCTGCCACTGGTAACTTCCCGGTGCCTCGCGTTGCCTCTAACGGGCAGGTGGCGTGGATTGTTTTTCGACCCAAGTCTTCTGCGATCACCTCACGAGAGGCATAACGATCTGACATAGTTAAAACTTCCTGAGGTGACGGGTTCGCCAGTTGTAGTTGACAGCTCTAGTTGATGATTCATAACAGCAGCTAACGGTTATGTGCAACTTGGGCCTTGTGACCTGTTCGTTATGTTGGGTCGGCTCAACTCACGGTTTAACTCCAATCCATTCAGTAGCCTCCTTGAAGTGTGACGAAACTAGAAGGTACGTATGTCCTCTGTGAACCATGTCTCGTGGGCGGGGGGATAGGATCGTCTAGGGGAAGACTCTGGGCGCTGCTGGATAATTTGCGCATTGTGCGGCGTTAGCCAATCGAATGTGCACTCCGGAGCATAACCGGAGGGGAGGGGGGGGGGGGGTCTGGAAACGATCTGATACATTTCCGAAGCAACGGGAGTGGCTATTGCCCTGATGTGAGCTACTCTTGAAGCGACCTGTTGGCCACCCGATCCCGTATAAAAGATGGACAAAAGACGCCACAGTCCGCGATTAAGTATAACCGAATTACCGCTAACTCGTTACCTCTAACCGCAAGCGACTTTAAATCTGTGGCCAGACTGGAGGATGGGGAAATCCGACTAAATCTGGTAGTAAGGGAACGAGGTCGGCCCATTGGTTCCTCTTCCCGGTGCCTAAGGCGTTGGTCGCGTCTGACTTAACAGACGGTGAAGTCTGGAAACAGTATGTTTCATATAGAGCGGGGATGGTTGCTGACCTTACGGCGACAGCTCTTGAAACGACCATCAGCTACCCGATTCCGGGTGAACAGCCGGGCAAAGGATGCCGTGATCCGCGATAGATTCGGTTTACACCGTTTCACCGCTTCGTAAGGGAAAGGTCCGCGCAAGCGACCTCGAACTCGTAACCAGTCGAGTGACCGGAGTAATCTAGTCGCAACTGGAAGAAAGGGCGTGAGTGTAAGCCCTCTGGGTAACATACCTGGTTATCTCGCGGATAAGGCGTTGGCCTCTTACGGGCATGTGGCGGAGCTTGACGGTGGACTGTTTTGTCCTAAGTCTTCTGCGTTCACTTCACGGTAGATTGAACGTACATTTCGTTAAAACTTCCTGAGGTGACGGGTTCGCCCGTTGTAGTGGACAACTCTAGTTGTAAGGCGTTGGTCTCTTTTTGGTTTGTCGATGGAGTTAGAGAGTGGACTGTCCTTGACCGTTAAAGTCTTTCACGCTCGCTCCATGGGAGATACAAAGACTTGATGTCGTTAAAACCCCCTGGGCGAGGGGTTCGCCCGTTGTGTTTGACACCCTCAGTTGATGATTCATAATGGAGGCCACCTTATTGGGTCACTCCTCAAAAGACTCATACTTTCATATACATATAGTTTTACATGTCATTGCATCGATATTTTGAGTGAACAAGGGCAATATTCCTTTAATAAAATTTTCTACTTACGCGTGCCGTCGAATCTGGTGGCGATTGTATCGAGGAAGGTGTTTTGGGGCGCTAACAGCCCCTTTCGTGCAGGCATCCCGATTCAGCCCTGCAAAAAGAAAGAGACAAACATAAAAATAATCGTGACTGAAATTTAGCGCAGACTTTGTCGTAATGTTTGCGCAGACACTTGCCTGCAAAAAATAAATAGTACTTCCTGTTTCGAATATTGTTGAATGATCTTCAGAAATCAACTCTACTGTAAAAGGTTTTAGAATGTTAATTTAGGAGAAATTATATATTTTTAAATACAAGCTTTTATTAAAATGCTCTGTCCCGAGCCAACTCTTTGTGCAGCAGCCATGTCATAGTAGAATTTAAAACGGATTATCATAATTGAATGGTATACATAATTTCGTGTTTGTGCTGTTGACCATTGAGGAGTCCCCTCATTGGAAACCAACCCGGGGTGCAGAAGCTCTATCGCGGTTTAACTTAGAAAGGGATATATCTCGGTAGAAAGGGTTAGTTAGTTAGTTAGTTAGTTGTACTGGGCGTTCCTCCGCAAGTCGACATCCAGTGTGCCTATTTTGCGTGTAACGGGGGTAGCGCTATTCCACCCACCCCAGCTCCTCGACGAAAGCCAGCAGGGCTTTCAGGTTTCCTGCTGCCTCGCGCAGGGTGCCTGGAGTCCCAAGGTGTTTTGTCCTGTATACTTCTACCTGTTTACAATCTAGCAGAATGTGTTTTGTGGTTTCTTCCGCCTCCATGCATGCTCTGCACATAGGGCTATTCGTTCCGCCCATGTTGAAGAGGTGTTTGTTTAGTGTGTTGTGTCCTGTTATCAGTCCCACTAGTTTGCGTAGTTGGGGCCTTTTTGTCCTTAGAAGTGTTTTGGTAAGTTTGTGGTTGTATTCCACTACTATTTCTTTGGTTTGTCTGCAGGTGTCTATCTCTTTCCAGTGTGTTTTATGTAGTTGTTTGTAGTGGTTGTCAAGTTGGTTGTTTATGTGCGAGTAGGGTAGGGGCACGATAAGTTCGGGTTCGTATGCCGGTGTGTCTGAGCCCTTACGGGCTAGTTCATCCGCAGCATCGTTTCCTCTTGAGTTACTGTGTCCCTTGATCCATTTCAGTGTCACCTTATTGCCTTTTCCGCATACCTCGAGGAGGCTTTGGTGGCATTCGTATATGAGCCCAGATGTAAATCTATCGCTTCCCAGTGCCTGTAGCACTGACCTGCTGTCCGATAGAATACATATGTTTTCGTGTTTTAGCGGTAGAAAGGGATATATTGCGGTGAAACTTAGATTGGGATACTTATATTGAATGCGTATACTAAATTTCGTTTCTGTGCTGTTGACCGTTGATGAGTCCCCTCGTCGGGAGACAACCCTGAGTGCAGTAGCCATGTCATTGTGAAATTTAGAACGGGCTATCATAATTGAGAGTGTATAAAAAAATGTGTATCTCTACTGTTGACTATGGAAGAGTATCCTCATCCGCAGGTCATGCTCACCACAAAAATGCATTCTCATCGGAACTGAGCTAACACGTAAAATTTCAGCTTCATAGGATAAGAGGAAAAGGTTCTAATTCAGCTTGCAAGATTTGACCTAAACAAACTGGCAGAAAATTGCAAGATAAATAAAAGCTTTTAAAAAAGTCTTATCCGTTCTTCCGTCTGTCCGTCCGTTCGTCTGTCGGTTCGCACCTGGAACTTGAAAAATATATTTCTGGAAAATGTCTGCCTGTGCATATGTATGTGTGTCTGTTTGTATTTACGTACAAGAATATTTAATCCTAATTCCGAGATTTGAAAATCTGATGAGACGTATACGCCATTTTTATGTGGCGTTCAAAATGTGTTTTTAAACGGCGCGGCGGCGGTGTGTTTTTAAATCCGTTAATACTGGTCCTTGAAAAATAAATGACCTTGACTTAAAATCCTGATATTCTGGCTTAGAATTCATATAAAACTCGTATTTTAAACTTTCATTGCAGAATCCGATAGCGCAGATTAAGTTACTGAAAACATTTTTTTCACGACTGCCCAACAAAAAAGGAGTGTAATGTTATCAGGGTTCATTTATGTATGTTTTCCGTTACTTTATTACACTATAACTTCTAAACGCTTAAACCGATATAGAAGTACCTATGTAGTATTGTTAGAACCATTATGTCATGCCGAGTGCCATAGGGTACCTTAACTCTTAAAATATCAAGTAAATAGTTTTCAAAATTTCCAAACCTCCAAATGTCATTAAATTAATATAAATATATAGTGTTTAGTCTCAAATGAAATGTCTGATTGAGTATATTCCGAATATATATATATATATATATATATATATATATATATATATATATATATATATATATATATATATATATATATATTTATATATATATATATATATATATATATATATATATATATATATATATAATATATATATATATATATATATATATATATATATATATATATATATATATATATATATATATATATATATATATATATATATATATATATATATATATATATATATATATATATATATATATATATATATATATATATATATATATATATATATATATATATATATATATATATATATATATATATATATATATATATATGTATATAAATAAATACATAAACCCCAAATATTTCATAAAAAAACGTAAAAAAATAATTATAAATACAGTAAGGCCCGGTAGCATAATGGCTTGGTCGCCTGATCTTACATTGTAAGGTCCCGGGTTCAATTTCCTGCTGGGTCACCATTTTCCGGTGGGATCTAATTAACGGAATTGC
This sequence comes from Micropterix aruncella, assembly GCA_944548615.1. Lineage (NCBI taxonomy): Eukaryota > Metazoa > Arthropoda > Insecta > Lepidoptera > Micropterigidae > Micropterix > Micropterix aruncella. Next base: position 8,660,488 of record OX155954.1, read on the forward strand.
ATTTTCAATTATGTCGATCGAATGCAATAACAAGACACATACACACACATGTTACACGCACACATAGGTATATATAAACACGTCATAGTAGGGTTGGTTGTAAGAGATTGTCATATGACAATAAACCCGCCCATTGTGAAATTTCACAATAAAGAGTAGAAACAAACAAACAAACAAATTTCCCTTTTTGTAACGGCAGTCGTGTTTTTTTATTCTATTTATTATATTTACTTGTCAATCCTATCATCCAGAGTAAAATAATATTGAGATCCGCTTACGTGAATATAAATACGGTTCCCATAGCTAAAGATCGACTTGTATATGTATGTTAAATATACTTAAAACTTTTCTGAGACCGAAGTTACGAATAATGGTGGAAATTCGCTGTACTGTTTGGTCGATTTGTTTAAGTCGAAAGTTTTTCAGAAGACAGTAAGCCCGGTCGTCTCAGCACATCAAGCGCTAACTTCCTCAGCAAAGAACATTTTCTCGAGAAATGGCTGGGAAATCCCAGCGGGAGTCGACCACTTCAAAAGTGTCGTCATATACTATCCGCCAAAAGAGAAAATAATAGTTCCTCTCCGGAAACTTCTTCTAATAACAAGTGTGATCTGTAATTTTCCAACACGTCTGTCATTTTGATATTATTATATTCGATAAAGTTTAATAAAAAAACATTTTGATTTAAATTAATTTCAATTTATGTATTTTGTTAAGCCCTGTGATTACCTTAATGAGAATCTATTTGTGGGATAAGAGGACTGTCGAGAAAATCTTGATTAACAGAAAATCGTTATTAAAACGAAATCCGAATTAATTAGGAGCGACAAAAGGAAAGAGTGATCCCATTCCTATAAAACCATGAATTTAGGGTTGACACGGAGATATTAGACAATTAAACTGTGAAATCGGTTTGCTAGCTAGGCTATAATTTGAAGCCAGTTTTATAGTGAATCGCGAAAACATATAACATATATAAAATATTATACGTTGCTCAACCTAGATTATTATTTTATTTATTTATTAACGTATTATTTAATATTGTATAATTCACTATGATAAAACTTGGAAAAGAAATAACATAGAGCGACAAATTTGTTCATCCCAACATTGCCGGATTAAGGCGACATGATACCTGGGATCGACCATATCTGAGGAATTTTAGTTTTATGAGTTTTTCGAAAAATATGACCAATAATTTAAAAAAAAAATCTAAAATCCCTCGATAAGGAACCAATTTAAAATTTGGACTCAAAAAAGTTGTTCATTGCCTTGGACATTAAGGCTATAAACTGACTTCAGGCGCGTTTACTCCTACAATGTAAGCGGTGAGTGTATTTTATTATTATTTCATTATATTGACTGGTTAATTTTCTAGGGCAGCATTAGCCAAATTTTTTATTTAGGCCCTAAATTAATTACGATTAAATATAACGTGCGAGCGCTCTGAGAGTTACGCTAAATATGCTTTGCCATTAACACCCTTATACCACCACTGCGTAAAGATAGTTATTCTGTGCTAGCGCTGCGATTGACCGTTTAGTATGCTTCTGGTTCCCGTCGCTAGCGGACGTTGAATCTGCGCTTGACGCTTTGTCAACGCTGGATTTTATTGGTCAAACCCTACAAAATTGACCATGCAGAGGCCCTTAGGCCGTCAAAATCTCGGGCCTCATTTGCAAATCTTAAGGCCCCCTCGACTGCTCTAAATGCTAATAATGCCTCCTCTACACATCGACAGATGCATCAGCAGATTGCATCTGCGGATGCGTCCGCCGACGTGTATTTGGTCGTCTGTGCTAGATATTTAACGTCGCCCGATGCGTCTACCCCTTATCTGTTTGTTGTCGGTTTTTGCGACTCGGATCAAAGGTTGACAGAGCAAACGCACGTCCGCCGAAGCATCAGTATTGTTGAGTATTGCACGGGAAGTAAATGAGAGTGCACGCGTGCTTAGTTTTTCCTTGTCATTTAAAATGGCTGCTAATATGACCACTGAGGAAACTTTCAAGTTCATAGAGTTGTATCAAACTGAAAACTGCTTATGGAACCCCAAAAATAAGTAGGTAGACATGGTCATGAAATTAGGTCAAAATTAACAAATTATTGCATGTCATCGGTCCTTAAAATATCTGCAAAATTACAAATTATTTAGACTTTAGGCAGTTAATGAAAATTAACTTGAAATATTCCGTTACATATATACATAGATGTTAAGCTTATCCTGAAGCTTATCCATATGAATTTATTGCATTGTCATCGGTCCTTAATACAAATGCAAAATTTCAAATTATTGAGATGTCAGGAAGTTAGTAAAAATTAACTTGCAAGACTCCGTTACATACATACAGGTCAAGCTAATAAGTTAATAGTGAAAACACATTTTAAATAAAATAAATTAATAGTTTAAAAAAAACTAAAAACACGCTTTTGGGCTATGATACGATATTCACATACACACGGCTATGATACGATATTCCATCATGGAATGCCAGTGCCTATCATCCGGCTTCATCATCATACCTTGAAACCTAATCGTGGTCAAAGTTTATTCCAAGACTCGTCTAACAAGTCCAAACACAGCTATGATACGATGTTCCATCATAAAGTTCCAGTTCATATCTTTCGACTCCATCATCAGATCAGTTCGAAAGTACCATATTATTGTATTGTCATCAGAACTACATACAGCTGCCAATTTTCATGACGCTACGATCCTTGGAATATGGTTAAACTAGTTACATTAGATTACATTACATAGTTACATACAGGTCGACCTAATAAAAGCGTGTTAAAAACAAGCTTTTATCGAAATGCTCCGTCCCGAGCCAACCCTGTTTGCAGAAGCAATGTCATAGTAGAACTTAGAACGGGCTTTAATAATTGAATGCGTATACAATATTTCGTCTCTTTGCTGTCGACCTTTGAGGAGTCCCCTCGTGGGGAGTGAACCCTAGGTTCAGCAGCCATGCCATGGTGACATTCAGAGCGGGCTATCATATTTGAATGCATGTACAAAATTGTGTGTCTGTGTTGTTCATTGTGGAAGAGCAGCCTCATCGGAAGCCGATCCTGGTTGTAGAATCAGGTCATGCTCACCATAGAAATGCAATGTCATCAGAAATGAACCCACGTGTATAATGTCAATTTTGATTTGTTTTGTTTTCTACTCTTTATTGTGAAATTTCACAACGGGCGGGTTTATTGTGATATGACAATCTCTTACAACCAACCCTACTATGAAATGTTTATATGTATGTATGCATGTAACATGTGTGTAAGTGTGTGTCTTGTTATTGCATTTCATCGACAGTGTTAAAAATGCAATTCCATTAATTTGATCCCAACGGAAAATGGTGACCCAGCCGGGAATTTTATAGGGAATTTTAGGGGAATTTTATAGGATAAAATGAAGTTGCAAGATTTGACCTAAACAATCATACATACTAACTAACATACATTGCAAGGTTCATAAATGCTTGTAATAAAAGCGTTATAATTAAGATTATTCACAATAAAAGGTACGAACATTACAGTTATATTTAAAATAGGGTTACAAAATGCTTACAATTTTATCAAAAAATGTGGCAACCCTTACCTGAACCATCCTACTTGACTTAACACGGGCCATCTCAGGTCAGGGACCATAAATAATTTAGGTTGAATCGACCATCGACGCGGAAAATCGTTTCTACGCAGCGGGTAACAATTTCTTTAAATGTCAGTCACATTAAATTACAGATAAATCGTATTTATTCAAACAGGTGAAAATCTAATTTATTTAATTTTCACATATTAAATTAAGTAACCATATAGTAATATAGCAAATATTATCGTATCAGTATATTGGTGTTATTTGATGAGGAAACCGAATAAAATATAATACTTTGTGATTTGAATATTCTAAATAGCCATGGTAATTACAGCAGGTAATTATTGCATGGTAATTATTGCAAATGGTAATTATTGCAACATAGCCATGGTAATTATTGCAAGCAAATATATTGGGCAAAAGTATTCCCTATTTTCTTTGATGCATATATTATGATGAAGCAATGTGTGAGTGGTTTTAGACGTAAGTTTAAGCTTTCGGGCACATATCGCAGCAATTACCAAAAATTACAATCAAATGCTTGGTTTCATAATTCGCGTATCGAAACCATTCACTGCTCAATTAAGGTAAAATATATTAAACAAACGGTTTGTTCGACCGAACCTTGAGTTTGCCTCGCCAATATGGTCTCCCTATTATCACGTTCATCTTAACAGACTACAAAATATCCAAGATAAATTCGTTCGGTATTTAAATTACAAGGCCAAATGTTATTGTATAAATATTAATGAGGCAGCCCTACTGTTTAAAATAGATTCATTATCTTATCGGTACAGTAGGGCGGTGTCGACTACAACGGGCGAACCCGTCACCCCAGGCTGGTATAACGATATAGATCGTTCTTTCAGCCATGGGATGAGCGTAGAAGACTTGGGGACAAGACAATCTACTGTCTAGTTCACCAGCAACCCGTTAGAGACCAACGCCTTACGGCGAGGCACCGGGAAAGGTAAACAGCGGGCAACCTCTCTGCCTAACAACCAGTTTTGGCAGGATATCTCCATCTGCAAGTAACCTTCAGGATACCTCCGTCCTCCCGACTGGTTACGGGTCCGAAGTCGCTTACGCAACCTCTACCTATTTTATATTATAGCGGTAACTCAGTTTGAATTTATCGCGAACCTGAGCGTTCTTTACCCGTAGTGCCACTTGGGATCGAGTGCCCCAAGGTCATTTCAAGAGTGGCATGACAACAGGTCAACATCCACCCCCGCTGCTTAGGAAACAGTATATCTCCATAGTCTCCAGACCCCTTCAGCAATTAGTCAGAATGCACAGCCGATTGGCTTCGCCGGCCGATGCGCAAACCGTCCAGTGGCACCGGGATGCAATTCCGCAGGGAGAAACCGGTCCACTAGCTCTGATGCCTGAGACACGGGATTCTTGCCCGGGGTAGCCTTCCACTCGAGGAGGGTTCTAAATAAGAGCTGAATCGTGAGTTAAGCCGATCCGAGAACAAAATGGATCTTGTGGCCCAAGCTGCACGAAACTGTTCACCACTATCTTATTGGTACAACTTAAATAATTCTGTATGCCTTTTTAAAACAGGGAATGGCATATTCAATTGCTCTGACCTGGTGGGCGAGGTCAATATTAACGCCCCAATGTCCATGCGTCAATTTGGCCTTTTTCGATTGCCACGTTTTAAAATAAATTCATCCTGAAATGGAGTACTTCCACGCTGCTGTGAGCTTTTTAATACCCATTTAAATGGTGTGGACCTTTTTAATAATTCCTTAATCACTTACAAATAGTTCGAAAATCAAATCTTAACGAATGAAATTGACTGAATATTCGTTTTAGCTATTTTACTGATTGGAAAAGATACTGCCTGGAAAAGATAGATGCATTGCTAATTTCTGGCCCTCGTAAGGCTTTGATCTATGACAACTATCTAACTTCACATTAGTCCTTAGCCAAACCAGCTGACCCCTCGACTCTCTTCAGGTCTAAACACAATTTTGGACTAGCTCTAAAACTGCCCTCTCTGCTCTACGCCAACTCCAGAATAACCAAAAATTCGATTCTAAGCAATTCCAAGGATCCGGCAATGTAGTAAGTAGCCGTAGTTAGTCAAATGATCTACAAGCCCGCGTTGACTTCCACAAAAAGTTCCTTACTGGAATCAGCCAGAATGGCACTGGTCTGGGGTATGGCAGTACAGCCATGACCGATGTGGACTTGAAGAAGTCTCTCTTGCGGGGAGATTACGACAGCAATAGTATGGCTCACGCTATTGGCCTTCAATGCCAGAATAATTGGACAACAATTGGAGACTTTTACATTCCTCCTCCAATGCACTGGAAAGTAATGTTGTATGACTGGACGCCAGAGATGCTGAAATTTTATTTAAATGCCTTTCAGCATACACTTCCAGACCCCAGTAACCTCGCTCGTTGGAGCTATGCCAAGGATAGTTCATGTCCCCTTTGTAGCAACACCCCTTGCACAGCTAGACATATTCTAGCTGGCTGTAAGGTGGCTTTGGATCAAGGACGCTACACTTACCGCCACGACAAAGTCCTTGCTGTTATTCGCGACGTACTTAGCCTCTCAGTGGCTCGTGCCAACAAGGGTTCCACAGTATCCCCCAAACCCCCAATACAGTTTGTGCGGGTTGGCTCTAAAGGCAAAAAACATCCCACTGCAAAACCTTTCTCAATAATCGAGAAAGCTTCAGATTGGATTATCGAGGTCGATTCGGTCTCTAAGCAGTATAAATTCCCTGAAAGTCTCGGATGCACAGCCCTGCGTCCAGATATAACTCTTTACTCTCTATCTCGGAAGATAGGCCTTATCGTAGAATTAACTGTTCCATGGGAATCAAATATCCCTAAAGACCACGAGTACAAATTAAATAAATACCATGACCTCGCAAATGCCGTCACCCGGAACGGCTTCACTGTTCACCTTCACGCGGTGGAAGTAAGCGCTCGTGGCCTGCCAGCTAAATTCTATTATCTCTCTGCCAGCTAATTCTATATGATCTTTGTTTCACCTTTTTAAAGATCTTGGTCTCTCCAGGAAAATAATCAACTCCTTTCTAGAAAAAATATTTAAAACCGCGATCTCTGCATCTCAAATTCTATGGCATCAAAGGGGGACTGAATGGGCGGTAAGGTTAACGCTCACATGTGGCAGGACAGCTGTCCTAAACCTACCACCGCCGGTCGTTAGTCCGGAATCCACCCTTCACCTCCCAGAAGTGTAAAAATTATATATGATGGGCCCGATTTTTGGTCGGTGAATTCCATGGCAGCTCCGTTTGTATTTTATTTACTTTTATGACCATGATTATTATTATTTTACGTTGGTTTATAAACTGAACACAATATTTAAACAAGAAATATTACACAATATATCAGATATTCTAGATATCCAACCCTCACACTAACGCTGACTCTCACAATCCACACCCACACAATCAACACACTCAACACACACAACCTAAACACAAGTCATATATGAACTAGATTTTTTTTGGTATTTAATTTTTTAAAGTAATTAATCGTAATTTCTGTCACTTATTGAAATCAGTAACCGGTTTTATTTTTAATAAAATATATGTTTTTTACTGTAATTATTCACTGTAATATTGTGTATTTCCCAAAATAAAGAATTAAATTGAAGTAGGTATATAAGTATACGATAAGAAAGAAAGAAAAAAAATAGGTTTTTTGTAACAAAACACTAATAGTGGTAAAGAAAACTTAGATACTATATTTTTAGTACAAACGGCGGGCTCATCATTTCGTCATTTCTTACAGACAACCGTTGTAATAATAAATAAATATAAATAGCTTATCTCAGGAACTTAATATACATATACATTACATATACATACCCACATATAGACATATACATATAAAGTTATAATATATATAATAACAAATACATACGCACTAAAGGGAAGTATGTAATAATAACTAATTATTGAAAATGATCAATATTACACTAACTGTTAAATTTAAAAATAGGAAGGGATGAAAATGGGGGGGGGGGGGGGGAGGTTGGTGCATATCTAATATTTTGAGAAAGAAAATGTAACAAAGTTGCGTGACGGATAACATAAGGAAGCTGGGTTTAAAATCGAGCAGAATGGACGATGGTAATGGTATTGCTATGGTTTGTCCTGATTTGATCTAACGAGTATGTCATGACTTCCTACCGGTTGGAAAAAGTCTTCAAGATAAGGTGGTGCTATGGGACTACTCAGGACTTTGTATAGGAGTAAGAGGGCATGCATCTTCCTGCGCTCAACAATTCGAAGTCTGTGAAGTTCATTTCGATATTCGCTTACGTCGTCAAATTTACGGAAGTCGAATACAGGATGAGTTGTAACTAACCGGTATCCTTGAAGAGGGTGAATCAGTATGGGTAAGTAAGCAACTTTGATAATTAAAAAAAAAAAATTCGAAGTGCTTCACTGTTAAATAAAAGTTTGACAAAGGTTTGAGTGCGCTGCGCCATCTAGCGATAGGTAAAATATCGCTAATACGCAATATGAGCTCATTTTAACCTACCGATAGATAGTGTATCGTGCTCAGCTTTTTTATACTATTTTTCAAACAAATACAAATTACAATTTTTTTTTAAATGTATACTTATTATTTTCCTACAATTTTTTATCAAAAGGGGCTTACCTGTTTGTACTGAATCACCTCCTTCAAGGATGCCGGTTAATTAAAACATACCCTGTATGTATCCTATGCAGATGTTCTGTAGCCGTTCGAATTTATCCAGAATATTTTCGAATCTATTCTCAAGAATAGACTCATCGCAGTTTATGATATCCCTGCTTATATATTATGATCACGTGCGTTTATTCCTTCCGATAAAATCCGCCGACCCCATACATCGTCTGAAACATAAGTATCCCCGTTGTGGAAATAAACTCGATCCCGCTGAGGGTTCTAGTAAATGAAACCTTTATGGTCTCGCAGTTATTGGAAGAAAGCAATAACAGACGTCGCGACATGACGCCTCAACGCTTCAGCTATCTCCACAGAGAGATATTGATATTGAGGTCAAATAATATATAACATAAAACCAGTAACGCGTCAGAAAGATTTATATACTCGATTAAAAGGGAGAAGAAAATGATTTATTTGAGGGGATAACTCTCGCAAGAACCGTCTTACAAATTGCTTTCTTGGCGGTGTCATTTGATGTTCTTTTTATATTATGCCTTTTCGTGCAAGGGTATGAAGGGTCATCTTGCGTGCCTGTGCAATATTCGCATGTTTTCTCAACGTATCCTTTAATATATAAAAAGAGGCACTCTATTATAAGCCATATTTAATATGCGGAGAGCTCGGCGTTTTATATACGAATTTAAAAAAAAACATTTGTGTTAGGAAATTGCATTATAACTGTTTGTTTCCAAACCTTGGCTCTTTGATAAGGTATGCATATAAATATATAGCAGAATAATTTATGACTATGCTAATATTGCTTTCGAATTAAGTGACTATTGCCTGTTACTGTGTCTTTACTTACTATATCGTGGCAATAAGATTGCCCGGTGTATGTTGAAAAAAACGGAGATATGACGTGGGATCGGTAAGAGGCTCTTGCATTCTCTTGAAGTGTCAAAATAAAGCACTGTTAATACTACAGGCACATAACACATCAGTGTTTGAAAATAAAAAAAGACATAAATCAGGGGTTGACAGGTAAAGTGACTACCGAGTCATTTTGGTAGAAAATTGGTTATATCTGGAATCAGCGAATTTTTCTACGTCTAATGAGCTGAGTTTCATGGTGATGGGACCGCATTTTTGGCACATAAAGCAATGCTTTGACAACACCCAATAAACCATATACTCAGTTTAAAATAACTAATATAGTTTTCCTACTAGATGAGCTACTGCGAACACAGCTTTATTTTGATATGAATAAAAATGAGGTGAGGGACCACCCCTCACTAGACTCCAAGTTGTTCGGTGTGAGGTGGTGGTATCAACTTACGAGTTACCTCCGCATTGAAAGGCGGTTTTGAGTGAAGCAGAAGGTATTTTAATGGATCGATTGAAAGTTTGATATTGCCAGTGTTATACGCTTCCCGAATAGGTTATGTTGTCGCGAGTGTATTGATGGGCGACTGCAGTTACGAGGGTATATGGATGAGGATTGTATTTGTGCTCTATAGTATCTTGTACTGGGCTCGGCTCGAGTCTGTGGGATTACAGACTGATGCATCGTGACTGGGAAAGATAAGGAAAGGAAACCAAGGAGCCGGACTCGTTGAGCGACATCTAGAGAGGGGTAATACCGAGTATGCCGTCGCAACCTTGGGGGAGGTGATTACTCGAGGAATGATACTTTGGTTGCTTTTTCGCCGGTTTATATGGGCCGGGAAATGATGCAATCCGAAATATTCTGAGTAAAAGTATTGTTTCATCGTGCTGATTCATCGCTATACGAGTCAAAATAATAGCTGAATTGTGTCAGTGTATTTCACCGGAAATCGATGCATTTATTGATCGCATGTAACGGTACTTAAGGGCCGTTACAAGGTAATTTTTTTCTAAAGCTTTCTAAACTGTTCTGTGACTGTTATGATTCCAACTTATTTAAAGTATTGTTATAACCATTCACTATAAAACTAAATTAAAATATGACATACATTTCAAACTTTTTATTTAGAATGAGTTTTACATCGATATATAATAGAATAATTCAAACATGCTGATCATCTGTCGAGAGGATTAACTGTTATCATTAAGGAGGACTACTCTGATATGCAGAAATATTTTGATTATCTGTAGGAGCAAAGTCAATCTCATTGTTTAAATCCAAGCCACTGTTGTGTCGCTAGGTTCCGTTGTTGCATATTTTTTTCAGTATCATTTCTGTCGTGGTGAATATAGTCGATTCGACGCTACACTGCTACATCATTCTGTCTTCAGTTAGAAAGATTCTTAGCAATGTATTTGTTCCATTTTTGAATATGTAAAAAAAATAGATTCATAATATAGGTCTATTGGACTTTATCCATTACCAGCTGTTGCTCGTGGCTTCGCTTCACGTTAAGTTTCGAATCGATTTATTAATTTAAGTAGGGTGTTTATTAATCGATCGGCGAATCGATTTATTAATTTAAATAAATGTGTTATATAAAATCGGGAATGTCTGGTCGAGCGAAGCCGAGGCCGAAAATCATTTAATTAGCCCAAATTTTCCGTTCATGCGGCTGATAACAAAAAGCGAGATTACCAACATAATCTGAGCTTGAGCCCTTGCGACGTGGAAAACCGAACAAGATCGGTCCAAAGTCTCCTTCAGTTTTCTCTCTTTGTATGGAAGGAAGCATTCCATTGACGGAAAGTAATTTCTTATCAAAATGCCTCGAGCAGCCGTTTGCTTCGAACAGACTGCGGCCGTGGCGACAAGGAAGCGCTTTGAAAAATCGACACAGGCTCACGGCAAAAACGCCGAGGGGAGCATTCAATCTTACGTCACAGCGGTATTTCAAAAATCTAATCTATTAACCTTTGCTTAAAGTTCAATCGGTATCAGAATCTTCTTACTACCTGTCTTTTTCTTCTTGTTCTTTTTATTTTGATGGCTCCACCCAAAGAGAGTGATTTCTGCCAGGCGTGCCGTTGCAATAGGAGGAAATTTATTTTTGTTAGTGTACGTCACAGAAACAAGTAAAACATCAGTCCGAGGGGGATACAAAATCAAATAATTATTTGAAATATAGTGAACAGAAGGTTAAAAGACAAAAAACTCTATGGAGGAACATAACAATATTATTAAAGGGACATACTGTTGAGTTTAATAAATTTACAGATGATTTTGTAGACATTTGGGGAGTTAGGAGATAATAAAATGTTTATATTATTAGGAAGCTGAATTTTGAGATTTAATAGGTCCGAAATGAAGTTTGGACAGTTAATACCTGTCTTGATCTTGTATTCGCAATTAGGGCGCAATCAAAGCAGTAGGGCTTAGTGGACATAGAAAAAAGGGGCACTTAAAATGCAACATAACAATAAAATGCCTTAAAGATGTAACAAAAATCACTTTTTTGTGCATTTTTCACATTATTTGTATGAGTTCTTCAGTTTCTCAAGAGTTTTACTCTGGTTTTCAGTCCGAATAACAATGGTTTCCCTCTAAGAAAACCATATGTAGGTTTTTTGTTGTTGTGGGAATCTGCCCCTGGACAAAACGAGTAGAAATCAGATTTTGGTAACCTAAACTTGAGTACTTAATATTGTGAGTAAATTATATTTTTTTGTAGTTTTCCTTATTTTAATTTCAGTTTCCGCATTTCGGCTTTAAAACGCAGTGGCGCTCATTTATTTTATTTTTTTGGTAATTTTATAGGTATTTATAAGGCTAATTTAGACCGGTCAATACACAGCCGGGCTAGCAGTAAAAACTCCCTAGACGATCAAAATTGCTTGTCACGCATTTACGTGCTTGACAAGCAACACTTAACGTGGCCTAATGACACGAGTGTATAAATGCTTGTCAAGTATTTATACACTCATTTGCTGGCGTATCGCCTACGGGTCGTGTGCGAAGAATTTGCATGCTTGTCAAGCAGTTTTGACTGTCTAGGGAACCGTAAGCATGTCTATCATGCTTTTTTTCTTTGCCTACTCAGCTCCTACTAGTCGAGCGCCAGGAAGGACGCAAACCACAGGAAATATGAAAAAAAAATTTTTTTTTAAATATTTACCAAAAATGCCAAATTTTATAAGCCGGGCAAAGGATGCCGTGGTCCGCGATAGATTCGGTGTACACCTTATCACCGCTTCATAAGGGAGAGGACCGCGCAAGTGACCTCGATCCTGTAACCAGTCGGGAGGCAGGATGTATCCTGAAGGTTAATTCCAGACGGAGATATCCATCCAAACTGGTAGTCAGAGGGCGAGGCTGCCTGCTGGTTAGCTTTCCCGGTGCCTCGCCGTAAGGCGTTGGCCTCTGACGGGCAGGTGTCGTAACTAGACTGTGGATTGTTTTTCGTCCTATAAGCCTTCTGCATTCACCCCACGAGAGACAGAACGATCTGATATCATTAAAACTTCCTGAGGTGACGGGTTCGCCCGTTGTATTTGACAGCTCTGGTTGTCGAAATATTACTAGGATAGGAATGGAGAGGGATGGGATATAGAATAGGATATATGTATTTAAATTATAGTCCATTTCGACATTTTCGCTCTGCACGTTTTCAAACTTTTCATATGTGTATATAGGTATATTTGACTTGGTTTTAAGATTGTGTTATTTGGTTCAATGGTCTGAAATTTGTGAGAGTACTTGTGTATAAGCTTCATTCAGCTCATACTATTAAAATAATTTAATTTAATTTTACCCTTAGATTCTGTGCTTTCACCGCCATTGCAGAGAATTTACCAAACCGCTCTCTAGCGTTTCGCCATAGCGAAACCGCGTGAAATTCGGTTAACAGACTAAATAAATACGCGTAATATTTGAACGACGCCCGCATTGCAATCCTGTGTAAATGTTGAATTTTCTGTTTGTTAAACGGTTAACAGGGTTTTAGAGATTTTTCGGCTAGCGACACGAAGTAAAATATTTCAAAATTCAAAAATAGGCTCGTGCAATAAGTATATTCTTTGATATTCCATGGGTGAGCCCGGGCGGAAATGTGAAAAACGAGGTAGGTTTCATTATCTCCAACAACAAGCACATTTTCACTGATGTCACAGTGCTCAATCGATTCCAGGCAGGCAGCGACCACAGACTTGTCCGAGGAACGATCGTATTAAACACGAAACTGGAAAGGGCCAAACTTGTTCGAAAAAAGCTGAGCAAGCTACTTCCAGATGGCATCAACAAAAGGTTTGAGAAATCCCTCGAAGAATCCCTGAAAAGAACAGCGATCGAACATTTCAAAGATGACCTCCAATCGGAATACAACCGTTTTACAAAGATCCTGACGGATACAGCAAAAGAATAGTTCAAGCGAGTAACAAAACCATCATCTGGGTTTCCAGAAAGCGCGGCGAACATGATGAAGGAACGCCGTAAGTTCGCAGCCGATGACTTCAATAGCGATGCACACCGGGAGCTAAGCAGAAAAATTCACAAGACTCTCAAGCGTGAAATTCGTAAAAAGAATACACTAAAAATCCAACAGCTCATAGAGAAAAATCGAGGTCTAAAAGTGTTCCAGGGAAATAACGGAGGAAGTGACTTAAACACCCTGAGAGTTAAGAGCGGCATCCCGATAAGTAACATCTGTGAGATCAAGAAAATCAAGAGAAATTCTACAGTGATCTATACTCAACCACCACACAACAGCCTACTGCCCTTGATTTAAGCGACAGGCGTGCGCCCATCAAGCGACACTACACGGAAGATATTCCTGAAATTAGTACGTATGAAGTGAAGCAAGCACTGAAGCGCACCAAGATGTTCAAGGCTCCGGGTGAGGACGGCATTACTGTGGAATTACTAAAAGCTGGAGGCAGAGCTATCGTAAAGGAGCTGAGTCTGCTGTTCAACGAGATCTTGTTCACTGGTGAAGTACCCAAGGATTGGACTAACAGCATCGTTGTGTTCTTCCATAAGAAAGGCGATAAGGCTTCTGAAAAATTATCGTCCTATCTCACTTTTAAGTCAGGTGTACAAAGTATTCTCCAAAATCCTGACTACATGCTTGACACAAAGACTGGATGAATATCAACCCAGGGAACAGGCAGGATTTGGGAAGGGTTTTGGAACGATCGACCACATCTTCACACTTTGGCAGGTTATCCAAAAGTCCGAAGAATACAATAGGCCCCTTTATCTAGCCTTCGTCGATTATGAAAAAGCATTCGACTCCATAGAACACTGGGCAGTCACCGAATCGCTACATCGATGTCACATAGACTACCGGTATATACAGATCCTGAAGAGCTTGTACAAAGCGGCAACAATGACCGTACAGCTGAAAGAGCTAACAGACCCTATACCAATCCAAATAGGAGTCCGACAAGGTGACGTTATATCCCCTAAGCTGTTCACCAACGCTATGGAGGATATATTCAAGACATTGGACTGGAGTGGTAAGGGAATCAACGTTGATGGCGTGTATCTCAATCATCTGCGCTACACGTATGATATAGTAATAATCGCTGAATGTGCCGAAGACCTACAACTCATGCTGGAGAAACTATATCACGCGTCCCTGCGAACGGGTCTTAAGATGAACATGGACCAGACAAAGGTTATGGCGAAAGCCGATCTCACACCAAATCCCGTTTCATTGAATGGACAACCGCTGGAGCAGGTGCAGGAGTACACATACCTAGGACAGGTGATAAAGCTCGGTCGGGACTCGATGATGGCAGAGATAAAACGAAGAAATCAATTGGGATGGGCAGCCTTCGGGAAGCTGAGCTTCGTGCTGAAGTCCAGAATTCCCCAATCGCTCAAGACAAAGGTGTATAATCAGTGCGTGTTACCGGCTATGACGTATGCTTGTGAGACATGGACACTGACTGCTGGGATGATCCACAAGCTTAAGGTGGTGCAGCGTAACTTGGAGCGAGTCATGCTTGGCATATCGTTGCGCGATCGAGTCCAAAACGAGCTCATCGGACAGCGCACGAAGGTGGTCGACGTGGGTCAAAGAGTGGCCAAGCTGAAGTGGGCTTGGGCCGGCCACGTGGCTCGACGACACGACGAACGGTGGAGCAAGCGCGTTTTGGAGTGGAGACCCCGGCTAGGCAGAAGAAGTGTGGGCAGACCACCGGCCCGATGGTCCGATGACATCAAGGAGACAGCTGGACCAGTCTGGATGAGGGAAACGGACAACCGATCCGGGTGGAGAGTGATTGGAGAGGCGTATGCCCAACGGTGGGCGAATGCGCGCTGATGATGATGATGAAGAAGAAGATTCCATTGAGTGATATTCAATTCTTTGATATTCTGTGATTGAGTAGTAATAAATTGTCTTTAAAATTCCTTTTATTAAAATTAGCTATCATTCTTAGTTTCCGAGATATTATGGTTACGTTAGTGACCCGGATTCATTGCTCTCGACTGGAGTTCAGCTACAACCTTTTCATACAATCCGTATAAAGTGTTCCCATCTTAGTATAAATGCCGAGAAAATGGTAATAAATTGCTTTACAATTTCCTTGATAAATAATTCAGAGTGCAGGAGCGGCGGGACGCCTTCCTTGTCAATTATTCAAATATATAAGTGAGAATAAAACGCTTTACTGCGCTTGAATGAAACAGTAGGATCACAGACTACTGAAGATTTTCAGCAAAAATCGCAATTTATCGTATAATTTTTTTATGTAAAACACGCTGAGTTAGATATATTTGCCTAATCGCGATTATCAATGAATATTGAATATAAGCAAATCAAAAACAATATAAAATAAAGATACTTTCCTGCTATTAAATATTCAATTTTCTAATAGATATTAAGGCATTGTTTTTCTAAGGTAACAATTATTAAAAAATAATTATATTTGTATAAAATAAGTTAATTAAAAGTTAATTAAAATAAAGAAGATATATGAAGGGTTACGGGGAATAAGTTGATAGTAAAATACATTTTAAAAAACAACTTTAAGTAAAATGCTCTATCCTGAGCGAACCCTGGGTGCAGCGCAGCCATGTTAAAGTAAAACTTAGAACGGGCTATCATAATTGAATGCATATACAAAATTTCGTTCATGTGCTGTTGGCCGTTGAAGAATCCCTCGCCGACAACCAACCCTGGGTGCAGCAGCCATGTCATGGTGAAATTTAGAACAGGCTATCATAATGGAATGCGTATGCAAAACTGTGTGTCTGCGCTGTTAACCGTGAAAGAGTATCCTTTTCGGTAGCCGATCCTAGGTGTAGAAATATTTGTAACAATAATTTGATGTATATTATTCGGAATATACTCAATCATACCATTCATTTGATACTAAACATATTTCTGTTAATTTCAATAAATTGACATATGTGAGTCAATAAAGTACATTTGCAGATTGGTCACAAACATGGTCATTGGATTGGTCATTTGCAGATTGGACATTTAGACAACTATTTACTTGATATTAGTATAGTTAAGTTGTCCTATGGGCTTGATTGCGTTCCTTCGTAAACTAAAATCGGAAATTGTGTGAACAAGACAGGGTAATACTTTAGAATGGAATGTGAAATGAACGCTTCTCACTTTTCCGCAATAAAACTACCCACCGAAGAAAAAGCAGCTATGCACACCGCATTAAAGGTTCCAATCCCATTTAAGTTCAAGCAGAAACGTAATCAAGGGCTATTATACTCGGCATGGCATAACGATTCTAACAATACGACATACTTATAAATCGGTTTGAGTATTTGGAAGTTATGGTGTAATATAGAAACGGAAAACATACATAGATGAACCCCGAACACATTCCCCTCCTTTTCTGTTGGGCAGTCGTGTAAAAAGGCTTCGATGCTCGTTCCTAACTAGAAACAGCGTGTAATTGTATAAGAAAATATAGTTAATGGCATTATTTGAATATTATAAACGACCCAAAGATACATACAACCGCCAGATATATAAATTTATTTTAAGAGACTTTTCCATTAAATCTTTTACTTTCTTTAATTCGTTCGTTTATACCCTCTCCCGTTTCTCAATTGCAGCAATTTAGGCGGAAACAAATCAAAAAGTTACGCATTCTCTGGCACTGAAAGAATATTATTAAGGAAAAGGGGAAATCGCTCTTAGCTGTAGTTACAGAGCAAATCCGTCTGTCTGAAATTGTGGCAGTTAACCGTCTTACAATTTTCGGAGGAAAGTTTTAAATCAACAATACGGAAGGACTTTACCTAGGTCTTTAATTAGCCCTACTTGAGCGGCGGTATATTTTATGAGAGTTGTTCAATGTTTCTAATTTCGTTTGGCTTTGTTCTTCTTTGCGAATTTTCCTAAAGATATAAATGAGTAGGTAGAAACACATTTCATTTGCTATAATGACACGTTTCACTAACTAATTATCCTACCATCATTTCCTGGATTACGCGAACTAATCCGTTCGTGCTTCATTTTGCTGTGGTTGGCTCTCTCAAAACGAAGCGCATTAAACATTTTTAAACATTTCTCACGTACAATCTAGTAAGAGGCTTTCAGAAAGTGTTTAGGATAAAATGAAGCTTAAAGCAAAGGATGTCGCAGACGAAATAGGCAATATGGCGGCGGAAATACGACATAAACTCGATCGTCAGTCGCTTGCCGATTTTATCTCGAATATCGAGTTTTAGAGACGAGAAGCCCTAATGCAATCTCGGCCGCTTTATGTCTTTGATGTTTTCGTCTTCACGTTATTCTTCATCGAACGAATGACAGAATGTTAGAATGATAGATTTACCCTTGACAAAAAGGCAATCTTTCATTCAATAATTTTCAGGTGTAACATTCGTAACGTAATGTGCGTAGCTGCGTTGAAATACTGGTTCCAGTCAGATCACCGAAGTTAAGAATGCCGAAGAAATAACCGCCACTTGAGTTCTATCACCTGGTATAAAAGCCGGCCGCCTGTAATTATACATTAAGGCGGGTCGTTACCGTAAAGGGTTTTCAAGATATTTGAAAAATACTTTTAGCCAAAATACCTCCAGTATTTGTATTGCCGGATGTCTCAAGACTGTCGGATAACTGTAATAAATTTCGGGTAACTTCTAACAACTTTAGATAACTGTTGTCTTATAATGACTTGTTTCTAATATGTAATTGGCATGATTTAAAAAATAAAATAGTTTCTCAAAAAATGATTAAAAGAGTATAAAAAAGTACCATTTCTCTTTTCTCTAAATTTTGTCACGTGATCATTTTCCGCATTTCTCTCTATCTGCAATGGTGTCTAATTTCCTCATATTACCTAATATTTATAATTCACCTGTACATACGAGGAGTGTTCAAAAAAAGTAAGAATGAGTTACAAACATTTTGGACCTTATAAATATAAATAGTGGCAGGGATAGCCAACACATCTGTTAAAAAAAACAAAAACTGACTTTGTTTTGTTTTTTTTAAATAACAGTCATTTGTCTTGTCAGTCAACAGTCATCTTGTCGGAGCGTGGTGGCGGAAAAGGAAAAAAAAACGTAATTTCACGCGGTAATTAAATACCGTAGCTTGTAAAAAAATTGTACTGAGCGAGTATTTAAAGATTTACGAGATACATTAAGGGTTGATGCTTCCTCAGACATACTAGAATAGACCAAGCGACCAGCCTGAGAAATCGATTAAGAAATAGACAGAGAAATCTGCATATGGGGCCTCTCTATCCAGGAAGTTTCAGGTGATCGGGTTGAAGAATTTTTTAAGAATAGTATTTCATGTTATTTTTTTTTAGGAAAATATATATCCTGTGGATAAACCTAAATGGTGTCTAAATAGAAAAAAAAACATTTATCAAAAATAAACTTTATCATACTCTGTTGTCTGTTCTGTCTGTTTGTCTGGGCTTTTTCCCGCACTTGGCCTTTTGATTGGGCCGTTGTGCGTGGCTCATGTTTCTATTTATGTTACTCCAGCCAACCCAGGCTGTCCCAGAAGGTTAGCAGCCTGTTTGGGTTGCTACAGGCCTCCGGGACAGATGCTGGAGATTGTAGTATTCTTGCCCGTTGCTCTGCCACGCTCCTGCATTCTATGAGCACATGCTGTGGCGTTTCTTCTTCCTCCATGCATCCTCTGCATAGAGGGCTGTCTGTCACACCTATGGTAAACAGGTGTTTGTTTAGGGGACAGTGACCTGTCATAGTACCTATGACTTTACGGATGTTGTCCCTTTTTAATCTGGTGAGGTTGCGGGCAAGTTTTTTGGACGCTTCCGGAACCGCGTTCTTTGTTTGCCTGCATCCTGCGTTTTTATCATACTCATTATCACTTTTATTAAAACCTGAAGTATGTATCAAAATTCTACTTAAGTGGTAACAGAATTTTCAGCATTCGAACCATATTCACACTTGAGTGGATTTTATCGTAACATTGTCTTTTGCATGAATTATTTAATAACTTTCCCCTAACGCTTGTCTGCTTGACAAACGATTTTCCGCCATGACCTCTCAGAGTGAAACTCTGCGCTGCGAGACTGTGAAAAGGGTCGCGGCAGAGTTACACCCACCTGTCATGAAATCGGTGTCTGTATAAGTGGAGTATCGTTCAATGTTACGTAGGTTGTCGTATTAAACTGCCTTTTTCCGCAGGTGCCTCCTTCGGGATTCACGCGGGCATATGTAAATAAACGTATATTTGGCATTTATATCGCTATATCTACGAGTATGTAGAGCTCTCGTCTCGTTTCTAGCATATTATTATGAATGTCCTTTTTTCACCCTCGAAGACGTTTGATTTTTTATACGACTGCCCAACAAAAAAGGAATGTAATATTTTACGTTTTTTTTCCACTATAACTTTTAAACGCTTAAACCGATTTAGAAGAGTGTGATATTATTAGAATTGTTATGTCATTCTGAGTTGTATAGAGCAGCCTTCCGCAACCCTGGGGTCGCGACCCCGCACGGGGTCGCGAAATATAATTATGGGGTCGTCAAAAAAGTCAACAAGGTCCTGTACTTATCGATTTTTATTAAAGTTTATGCGTAAAATATAACCTCTCCATACACATTTTGATTCCAATTTCTTTAAAACGGAGAGATTCGATGAACTTAAAAGAAGAGGAGCAGCTGATCGATTTAATGTCTGATGAAAGCCTTCGAGCTATCTACAAAACCACGGATCTATCCAAGTTCTGGATAATGACGGAAAAGGAATATCCACTGTTATACAAAATATCTCTGCTGAAATTGCTGCCATTCGCATCTACATACATGTGTGAGACAACTTTCTCCACATTGACCGCTATAAAAACAAAATATCGCTCCAGACAATGTAAAACCTGATTTGAGGGTGTCTATTTCTGATAATATGTCACCAAGAATTAATATACTGACTGAATGTGTGCAAGCACAAGGTTCAAATTAATTTTTAAACTTACTTACCTAATTTTCTTAGTGAATAAATTGTTAAAATAATTGCTTGTCTCATTTAATGCCTTCATAAATATGGTAAAGGCATATTTTCTCGTTTGCTCTAATATTATTTTCCAAAATAAATAAACATTCCGATATAATTTACGAAATAAAAACCGCTACAACATGGAGGAAAATTGAAGTTTACCTTGATCTCGTTACCTGAACCAACCTTTGCATTTGTAAATTTAGTGTTTTTTTCTGGGGTCGCTGAAAACTCTTTTTTTAATTTTGGGGTCGCAACATCAATAAGGTTGCGGACCACTGGTATAGAGTACCTTAACCCTTCGAGTAGCGGCATAATTTCATGGCAGACCGCGGCAATTTATTGGAATTTCTTGCAATATCGCCGCGCTCGACAAAAACTAATATAAATATGGAACTATTATAGCAATCATAACAAGTGTAACTATTTAGAAATTGCATTGAAATTTCGTATATATAATATTGAAATATTTTTTATAAAACAATTAGATAATTATGAATAAATATGAGAAAATCGAAAAAGTGAAAAAAACTCTGCATTTCTAACGGACTTGTCTTACGGAAAAATACGGAACCCTATATAGAAATTATAAACACTATTGTGGTCTTTACTAGATTCTCCATTAAAGGTAATATTCCGTTTTTCTTATTTACATTCAAAAATATTTAGATATTAGCTCATAAAAACCAATTAAAATTTTAATGATTTCTCGAAAAAAAAAATGATTATGTTTGACAATGGAAGTTTACCAGAAATATCCGCGAAATGATGCCCGAAATTATTTTACCATAGATATAAATTAAATTATATATCTATAGTGATAATAAGATATTTAGTATGGATTTTAGGATGCGTTCGAATTATAAAATAATATTACTGTGCGCTCCGGGAGCAAGCCGCCAATATTGGTCGTTACGTAGTCAAAGGTGTTTTGATGTGCAACCAAATTTGGTCGTTACGTAGCCGAAGGGTCTGTCCAAATATAAAGTAAGTTGTAGTATAAATGTCTAAATATCAATAAATTAACATAAATATATCGTGTGTAGTATCAGATGAACACTCTGATTAAGTATTTTCCGGAAATATACAAGTATCTTTATGGATAAATACAATAATCACGAATATTTCTTTAAAAAAAAGTATAAAAAAAATAAATACAATAGTTCACTTTCTGTAGCGGCAGTAGTGTTTTTTATTCTTTTAAATATACCTATTTACTTGATCCTTGTCGAATTTACGAGCAATGGAGCCTCGCAACGTTGACGCGACGCAGGCAAACCGGGGTGCCTGCCCCGGGCGCCAATTAAAGGGGTCGCCAGATTTATAAGAAAAAACTTGTATCACTAAAGCACCTAGTATCCAAGGCGCGTAATACTATCGAATGTTAATTTGATTTTTAAAGGCACCCTGAGTTGATTTTTGAACGCGTGCGCAGTGTGCGTGATGTAGAGCTCATCCAGGGGGGATTTTCGTCGCGACAGCAGGCGATAGGAATACAAGAGCGAAACCGATTAAACCTGAACAGCCGAAAGTCAAGCGGCGGTCGGTATTTATGTGACCGATTAGGTGTGCCACTAATAACCGTTGGTTTTCTTTGTTGACAACTACTCATTCAAACGTGTCGCTGTAATTATTAATTGATGTGGTAATATATTCTTTCGAGGAAAGGAAACCTCAACGTGCTGTAGCAAGATTAGATAGTAAAATTTGCTGGGACCTAATTATTGAATTGTGCGTACAGTCTGGCTTGTGTGTTGTCCACACTGTCTATATTAATGTCACACATAAGGAAAAGGTATTAGGAAATTGTAAAGAAGGTTGCACATTCAATTAAGGGTTCCTATTCCCAGCTCACAAAAAATCCCACCTAGTTTATTTGTTTTGTAATGTTTTAAAATCATTAACTCAGACTGTTAAAGGGAAAGTTTCGAATCAACGCCGTTAAACTGACGACAAGATGGGATGATTGCCGACGTGTTGCGCTGGAGCCGAACGCCCTCATTGCCAATCATAATCGCCAACTAAAAACTCTAATCAGTGAATATAGAATATGACAACGCGTAAAACAATGAAGTGATAAATCCGTATCATATATAATGAAAGTAGTGCTCTAGGCAAGCAGAAATGTGTATTACCTAATACACTGAGAAAAACATTGGATCGATTCTTACAAACGCTGCCTTAAGACTATTAGTTTTCATGTGTTTAAAAATACGTAATTAAGTTTAAATGGTTAAGATTTATGTACCGTTTCATTTGTTTTTTGTTTTCTACAAGTATTGCTCTGTAAATACTGACGTGTATATATATAATAACAAATATATGAAATATTACAAAATGCCGTTAGGATGTTTATTACGACAGGGGACTAAAATCAGTACTATGTAAATGCCTTGTTAAAGTAATTAAAGTATGGTGTTTCTAGAAATTGAATATACAAAAGGTATATAAAATTCTATAGTAACAAAATTAAAGATAGTTTACTTTAATTCCAATTTACTAGCGAGACATTTTCGGTGTCGAAGTTTATGCTTTTCATAAACCGGATAAAGAGGTAAACTCCAGTTTCGTTTTTTACCCCAACTGTTCTACATTCTCCGCTCTTTATTTACGTTTTGCTGACTTGCTCATTTGATGAATCTCAAAACATTCTCGTCCGCTCCTTTGATGTCACAAACGACTCCTTATGCAGAACAGAGTTTTTCCCAGTAAAGGAAAGCATTATTATGACGCTTCTTTGTGGTGTGGGAGAGAAACTTTGTCATTAAATGATCAAATGGACTAGATTTTTTTATCTGAAAAGAAATACGTTGACGAACCATTTACATTTTACATTTACATTTAGGTCGCGGTTAAAAACCGCTTTTGGACGTGTAAAAATATTTAAGATAGTAGTAAGTCTCATTATAACTTTAATCTTTACTTAACATGCATAGGTTGTCAATAAATTACATATTACATTGAAAAAAAATGTATCTACGAAACTTTGGAACCTACTAAAGGCCTAATAAAATAAAATTAGTTAAAAACCTAAATTAAAAACCTAATAAAATAATCAATAATTTGAATGGGTATAATACCTACTAAAAATACCTCATCATATTAACTAAAATAGTCAGTAAACAGTTAAATAATAATAAAAGACGCCTAATAACACTAAACCAGATATTAGCTATTTTTCCGTCTGGAAACTATCGTCAAGTTTCACACGGGGATATCTCACGGTTCCATGCAGCTTGGGCCTGATGAATTGTTTGTCTGTCTTGGGTCGGCTCAACTCACGTTCGAACTCCTCGAAGAGGGACTAACCTGGTGAGGACTATGTGAACCCTGTCACGTCTGTATCGTGGACAGGTGGGATCGGTTGTCTACTCTGGGGTAACAACTCGGGCGATGCTGTGCGATTGCATCGTACGGCGTTTGCAAATCGACTGTGCACTCCGGCGAATAACCGGAGGGTCTGAAAACGTACGTTTTCTGAGCAGCGGTGGTGGTTGTTAACCTAATGTCAGCCACTTTGAAACGATCCATTGGCCACCCGATCCCGTGTAATATTGACGGGCAAATGGCGCCACGGTCTGCGATACATCAGGTAGAGGCCGAGGAAGCGACTTCGAATCTGGGACCAGACTGGAGGATGGAGTAATCCTTCCAAATTTAGTAGTAAGGGCGTGGGGTCGGCCCACTGTATTCACTTACCAGTGCCTCGCGGTAAGGTGCTGGACTCTTGCTGGCGTAGTTAGACGGTAGACTGTGTCGCCTCCAAGTATCTACGTTTACTCCATAGGAGAAAGAATGATCTAATATCGTTATAATTTTTTATAAGAGTGGTGAGTTCGCGAGTAGTGGTTGACAACTTTCAAGTTCTACACAGTAAGAATCCATGTTTATTTCAATTATAATGTCAAGTAAACGCGAAAGTTTTAGAGTCTAAAAATTTAGGATTATTTTATATAACCAAAAAAAAGTACATAGATCGATTTTTTGTATACCATGATATACTTTTATTGTATTACAAAAATAATTACGTTTAACAACAAATTTGTACGAATATTTTACGACCGTGCCCACTTCGTTGGGCGGTAAAACTTTTTACTTGTGTTGAAATTATGAGTGTGGTTTGGTTAGTACTGAGTGGTATGATTTATTTCCTGACTGCCAAAAAAAGGGTTATATATTTACTGCATATGTATGTATGTATTTGCATGCCAATTTGACTATATTACCGTTATTTGTGAGTGTCTTCTTGTGAGTGTCTTATTTGTGAGTGTCTTATTTCGTTAACCATTTATGCAGTAAAATTGAAATTATATGTAGTAAAAGGGAAAAGTCTTATATTTTAAACACATGAGACGACAAATTTACTTATTTTGATATGAATTCATAATTGTTGATAATAGGACCAATAAACATGACCTAACGATTTAAATTATTTTTTAAATAAAAAATACTACTTTTTCTTACTTAAATATAAAAGTTAGACATATGCTGTCGCTGACTTTTTTGTAGTCATTATTAAGCTCTACAGCTTTTCCCTAGAACCTAATCATATATCTCTCATTGTTAAGGCAGCGTTAGTTAGAAACGTTTTCGTGCGACCGTTTTTTTCCGACTTACTTTGGAAATCCGACTACCACGAAAAAGTCTTTTCATTTTTTGGATTAATATATAGCCTATGACACTCACAAATAATTTGACTTTCTATTGGTAAAACAATATTCAAAATCGGTTCAGTAGATCCAGAGATTACTTCCTACAACATCACAAACTTTACCTCTTTATAATATTAGTATAGATATCATCATTTTCAAATGATTTTGCTGTGTAATAAGTTTCAGTTTTATAAGCGTTTTAGAAAGTTATAAGTTAAAAAATATTTCCCCTATCCGTCAAACCAAATTACATTTACTTTCCCCATTCGGGAACAATTTTCCAGTTTATTACGTTTCTTATCTCAATGACCCTTCATCGTAATAACTTTTCTTGAGGGAAAGTTGCCTTGCCTAATATGCTTCCAACACTAGCGAAAAAGTTTAGTGAGGGCTGTCTTAAATACTCTATTGAATAAGAACTCTAAAACTTTTGGCGTGTAATATTGATAGACAAAAGTTTCTCAAATTCTATGAGCGGAAAAGATTCCAAATGAAGCTGCTATTGAAAGAAATGAGAAAATAGAGAAGAGGTTATTACATCTAATTAGTTGAAGCCAGGTTCGTGATATTTTTGTATGTTTTCGTGATATTATCCGCATATTTTCGTATATCTTCGTGATATTTTCCGCATATTTTCGTATGTAGTTTTGTATGTACAACTACATATATGGTAACGGAGGGGCTATTATCTGAATAACTAATAACTAGGTAATAGCATTGATTATATAACGTATTAGATTGCTCTATTCCATACTACGATTTGGCAGCTAGGATTATACTAGGAAGCGCAACAGTTTTTAAGACACGGTTTCTAGAGGACGGTCGTTCAGATGATTGCCAGGTTGGTCGCTATTAGACGATCTGAATTACTGATGCAAATTGGTTGCTAGTATTATACCATTGATTAAATAGCATATTAGATTCCTCAACGCAGTACTACGATTTCGCAGATGGGATTTAACTACGAAAGGCAACGTGTAGATGGCACTGTAACGGACCTTAAGTCCATTACATCCGATCAACAAATGCATCGATTTCCAGTGAAATACACTGACACAATTAAGCTATTATTTTAACCCGTGCAGCCAGGACTCAGCACGATGAAACAATACTTTTACCCGGAATATTTTGGATTGCATCATTTATCGGCCTATATAAACCGGCGAAAAAGCAACCAAATTATCATTCCCCGAGTGATCACCTTCCCCCAAGGTTCCGACGGCATATTCGATACCCTTCTCATGAGGTGTGTCAACGAATCCGGCTCCTTGGTTTCCTTCACTTATCCTCCCTAGTCTCGAAGCATCAGTCTGTAATCCCACAGACTCGAGCCGCGCTCAGTACAAGATACTAGGAGCACACATACAATCCTCATCCGTATATCCTCGTAACCGCAGTCGCGCATCTATACACTCGCGTCAACATAACTTGTTCCGGAAGCGTTATAACTGGCAATATCAAACTTTCAATAAATAAATACCTTCTACATCATTCAAAACCGCCTTTCAATACGGAGATAACTCGTAAGTTGATACCACCACCTCACACCGAACAATTTGGAGTCTAGTGAGGGGTGGTTCCTCACAGCACTCATAGTTCCAAAAATTGATTAATATTCGTGGTATAACAGTTTGGCGGCGCCCTTGAGATGACTCTCTATACACGCCTATATAGATACGGTATCCTATCTCGAAATAAAATCATAATATAATAACAAACGAACTTTGAAATCATAGATCTTATTATTTTATTGGCATACTCGTATTTACATAAATATTTAAATTTTAAATTTTCTATGCAGGTTTTGATACGTAATAAATACGCCGTTTGATGTTCAGATAGAATAATAGATGGCATTCTATCTCTCTTTATTATTTCTGTTATGTAATCAGCCTATTGAATAAATGCGAGAGGCGAGAATAACAATTATTATCATTGGTTAAATTATTTAGTTTTTATAATCAGTCACTTCTTCTTAAATAAACATTCCTTATTAATGTTATTATAGTTGCCCGAATAAATTCCTATTAGTTTCGCCATTAATGCTAACAGCGCCACCTGCATTTCGCCGGCCCAGAAGGATTGCCAAAATGTACTATGGAGTTGAGCAATCTAATACCACATGTAATCAATGGTAATAGTAAATAATAACGTAAATAATGTATGTCTGTATAGTTTATAGTCCAGGGGTAGTAAAAATAAATTGAATGTGATATTATCCGCTCAGTGGATTTCGGCTACAGCGTTTACATCGTTTCATGGTTAGGTTATGAGCTAGAATTGTTAGCTATCTTGCTGAAACGTGTCAGTCTGCCAAATAAAACCTATTTTTGACAGTGAAGTCGTTAACATAACGTCAGACAGGGTGACGATAGTGAGAAGCGTCCCTCAAGGTACGATTTTGGACCCGCTTATGTTCCTGTTATATGTGAACAATTTGCTGCAATTGAAGAAAACTGTTTTTTACATTAATTTATTAAAAAAATAAATTACATTTATTTTAAAACACAGTGTGTCTGCGTCACTCCTATTTAGGCAGTGCCTGTTCCAAGGAAAACGCCAATATTAGATATATGATAGCAATTTAAAGTGTAATTTTATTGAAGAAGTTGTTTTCTACTTGAGTGCTTTCAAAGTCTAAGATCAAAATAGTTACAAAATTGTTATAGTAACATATGCTTTAATTTAAACAATTTGTCGACGATACTAATGTTCAATGGAAAGAGAAAGTGTGATTGTTTTGTAGCCACAGGCAACCGCACTCTATGAATTTATTTTTTTAATAGAGATTGAAATTGGTTTCAAAGTAGGCGTCTTTCTGCCTCTCGTTTTGCCGCAATTGAATGACGTTGCCAATCTTGGTGTGAGTAATGCGATTACACTTAAGACACCGCCCGCTGTAATTATACTTTATAGAAGCAGCTGGTCTAATCTTTAGCAAGTCTATTTTAATGTCTATCTCCAATTTCAATCTATCCTCGACAGCGTCCTTGCTCTGCATTCCAGGTTTAGAGCTCTACGAGCCAGACAAATATTAATAATAATGTGTCTATATTAACAATAATATAATAATATAATGTTATCCATTACCCCGTAAAACTCTTGTAAATATAACATAGTCTTAAGTCTCAATCAAGAATAAATATTTAAGTGATTTCTTCTATAGAAATGAGCGTATCAAGCATTTTACTTATCTATGGGTTTGGTTATTATAGGTTTAAGGGTTGGATGATTATAGCCTTTTTACATATTTATGATTTATAGGTTGGGTGATAAGGAGCGCAGCATCACTTTACCACTTTTACTTTCCCGGTAGGGAAAGTATTGTGAAAGCGCTAAAAAAATTAGATGAAGACGGATGTTATATACATTTTGACCCTCCCCCCCCCCCCCCCGAGACTAAGATGTAGTAAGATTTGAAAAGATTGTGGTTGAAATCGGTACACATTTTTTGTATTTTTATGTCAACAAAATCTTTCAAATGATTTTACAAAAATACTAAATCAGGTTTATATTCGTTTCTTTGATCTTTGTGAATATAGCAATTTTTTCTTCACCACATTAACTTGATCAAGAATTTCATCGTACTTCATACGAGTATCATAGACATTAGTTATATGGATGCTCTACGCCATTGATTTTAGCCCGATGTAGGACTTCTATGTATCACTAGAATCGCCATATATAGAGAAATTTACGTCGCTAACATGATGTCATGCCAGCGGGAATCCTTGTTGTATCTAAGTTTGCGTATGCGATGCGATATATCTAACGCTGCTGAAGCAGCGTAAATCAGAATCAGTATCTAAACTAGTTATCACATATTGAAATTCATTATTTTCAACGCAGTTTGAATTTTGACGCTATTGCGAGTCCTAAGTACGTAAACTTTTTAAATTGCACAAGGCATATTAGACAAATGTGCAAAATTACAATATATCTTAAAATTGTATTAAAAATTATTTACGATGTGGTTACATTTTGTTAAACACCGGGTAGTACTGGATGTGCTCGAGAGAAGATAACCGCATGCGACAATGGTCGAGTTTTATTGTGAGAAATAAAAATTTTATATAAACAACTTTGTATTTTATAGCGGGGCTCTGGGCATGGACCGTGTTTATGGCGTCGAGCGAAACAGGACCGGAGCGCGTTCAGCTGAGACAAAGGGACGGGGTCATACTCTTTGCTCTGAAAAGTATGCCCTGGTGTTACTCGTGTCGGTCACCTTTACAGAGCTTCCTTAGGTGTCTGAAAACTACAAATTATTGAACCCTGCACCAAAACCTGTATTTTTCGAGAGTCGTTAATTGTGAAATGCATGAGTATCATAGGATGCCATTAAAATTCTTATTCAGTACCTACATGTTACTCCACCTGAAAAATGTACTATCGCTGGCTTTTTAGATAACTTTAACATGTGTTATAAGTGTACTAGCAGCTTAGATTAGTTTAGATTAGTTTTATTTGGAAGGTGCAATCTTTTCCGTGGCAAGTATCCTAGAATTTGTATTTATTTTTTAATTCATATTTCCATTAACTGTTTATCCTAAAAATAAATTGATTATTCTAAAAGATTTTAATAAATGTTATATCCTAATTTTCATTTTTCTGTCAATTAAAAAGGTGACAATTGTGATGTTTGGACGGAGTAGATATACTAATGAGCCATTTGCGTTTCTTCGTGAACTGAAATCGGAATTAGTTCGTGCGAGCGAGACAGGCCAATATTTAGAGCGGGATTTGAAATGAATTATTGTAACTTTCCAGCATAAAACTACCAATAGTACATTAGGTGACTTAATCTCATACCGCACAAATTGTATTCAAACTGATTCAGATGGTTTTATTTGCGGCAGGTAGTTTTTGGCGGGAAAATTTACAATGGTTCATTTTACATTCTGCTCTAACGCACTTCTTTTCTCGTTCGCATGCACTATATCCGATATTACTTCACGAAGAAACGCAATCGAGCCCATTGTCGGTGTCGTTGATGGCGGAGAATCAAGTTTAACACGTCAAAGCTGTTAGATAATAAGAATATTAATTCTCTCTTCATAAGATCTATGAAAAAAGAGATCAGATCTATCTAGAGACTATATATACAGAGAGATGTATAAACATATCTCTTCTTTTTTTAGATAAATTAGAAAATATTGGCACTGGTCGCATTATAAATGTGAGAAAAAGGTCACACTGCCAAGCGCGTAAGCGGCGACAAGCGTTGCCCATTTTCGTTTCGATCGCTCGAGCGAACGCGGGCGGTAGTAAAACACAACCGGTTGCGGGCGAATGACAATAAAGGCGAAGATTGGGCCCTGAAAGCGGAATAAAACAGATATGCGCTCATAAAATGTGACGCTAAATTGAAAATGTATGCGCATAAAACTAAATCTACTGACCGCAACACTTTGGAAGCGTTGGTATCTGGTGTTATTGAAATGACCTATGCATCTGTCATAAGGTTTCCAATATTATCGCATGGCATTAGCAAAATCTAATAATGTACACTACGTAAATAAAGTCATTTAGGTCATAATGACAATAAAGTCATTAAAGACATAATGACAGCTCTCACGTCCACGATAACCTCCTCTCACAATATGCACTCCTAATTTCATAACAGTATCAGCATACCTTTCTCCATTGTCTGGAATATTATTGGGTTTTCGCAATAATACACTTTTTCCTTTAATATATAAATAATATTACAAAATTTTAACAAAAAAAAACCTAAGTACTCCATTTTTGTAATAAGTGCAGCAGCCATGTCATGGTGAAACTTAGAACGAGCTATCATAATTGAATACGTTTACAAAATTTCGTGTCTGTCCTGTTGACCGTTGAGGAGTTCCCTCGTTGGAAGCCAACCCTAGGTGCCGCAGTCCTGTCTTGGTGAAACTTAGAACGGGCTGTAGTAATTGAATCATATACAAAATTTCGTGTCTGTGCTATTGACCGTTGAGGAATCAACACTGAGTGTACAAACAGGTCATGCTTAGGTACCATAAAAAAATGCATTGTCATCGTAACTGAACCAGCATGTAAATTTTTCAACTTCATATGGTAATATTTGAGGAGTTCCTTCAATACCCCATGGGTCCCATCATCAGAACAGGATTTTAATAAAAATGGGACCAATCTGGAAGTATATTCTTTCAAATTTAAAAAAGAATTTTCCAAATCGGGTCGGGTCATAAATAACCGAGGCCTGAGGTAACAAAGTTTAAAAAAAAAAACAACCGAATTGATAATATCCTGCCTTTTTTGAAGTCGGTTAATAAACGGTATTATCAAAGATAACACGGCACAACGTTTAAAAATTGCGTTCTTTAGTCAATGCTTTAAATAGCAGTGTAAATAAAATATTCTGTATTACGTACCTTACTTTACAACGAATATTTTATTTATATTTCCGTCGCACCGAATTGATCGTTGGTCTCTGCTAACCCGCATGCATAGTAATATTATATATGAGTTATTTTTAATGTAGATCAATTTTCATTATATTTCAACTATACAGCGTATTTCTATTATACTTTATGCATCCAAATGAGCAATGTGTGCAATGCAATTTTCATCAAGTCGAAGAGATCCCTGCTACACAAGAAAAGGCACAATGCAGGTCGGGTTTGTAATCTTTCCAGAAGTTTCAATTATTTTCCAGAATTTTTTTAGTATTATTTACCATAGATCCAAATGTATTCGGATAATCTAATCAAATCTGAAAATAATGACAGTGAAAATAAGAGCTTCGAAACGAAGTAGTACTATCCTTCCTCGAATTTACACTGTGGTTCAAGAGTACACAAGTTATACAAGTATAGACGTTGTGAAATGATTCCTGTGATTAAGTAATCGAGAAAATAGAAAACAAAAGAAACTTATGTTTAAAAAAGTGTTATTGGATATTAGAAGATTCTTAATTACAGAAGATTTTTCTACACGATACTAAGGATAAAAAAATCTGAGAAGTTTTTGATTCAGACCTTGTTACCAAGAAAAAATACTGAATATCCCAAGGTTGAACATAAAAAAACTTTTCCTCGATAACAAAGGCTTAAAAGAAATCATAAATAATTTCACGAATCATTTCCCAAATTTACGGCAGTGTTTGCTGAGATATATCCGACCTTTTATTCCATTTTATTCACAAACTTTTATTCCATGTTATTTAAATAATTTCTGATTCACAGGCACGGAGAGAATTTACATGTTCGGAACCCATTCAGTCAATTAATTATTTTACTGAATCGAGCAATCCCATACATAAAATCGCGTTTGATAGCTATAGAGTTCGTGTGCGTGGAACATAATTTCGGAAAATGGTTTGTCATCTAAACGGTGTCTCGACAAAGAAAGTAGTTTTGTACATATTAATAAACAAAAATAATCAGAACTGGAAAATGTCATTCGGGTTGGGTTTAACTCCACGCCAGCTACATTCCGACGGATATTTAGATAATGATCAAAAAGCATTCCGTTTGTCTCGTTGTCACGTGACGCCTATCATCACCGCATGAAAAAGATTGCAAGAACACAAAAAACGAGTCAACTTAATAATACGACACAAGATCGAGTTGATACGCCCCAATTCAAAAACAGCTGACAAACCGTACTCAAACGACCCACCTGGTACTTTATTTTCCGGTTCATACACAGACAGAATAAATAAATGGGATGGAGTCGTACCGACATCGATAATTATTTCAGATTAAAGTCGCGCATAGTGTATCTTACAATTTAATAGTCTTATCTTA
Organism: Micropterix aruncella; assembly: GCA_944548615.1. NCBI lineage: Eukaryota > Metazoa > Arthropoda > Insecta > Lepidoptera > Micropterigidae > Micropterix > Micropterix aruncella. Next base: position 8,693,497 of record OX155954.1, read on the forward strand.
CGTATCGTGTAAATTACAATTGAAATCAAAATACGTCATGCAGAAGTTCTCGTCGTAGAGGATGTTGAATATTTAAATGTATAATTAAATAGTTTCGCAAAAATCTAGCAGATTTTTCTTTCGAGAGCTCCACAAGAGTTCCGTGAATTTTCGGTCGAAAACTTGATAAGAAAAAATAAATAGGAATTAACTGAAATAAAAAAAAAACGTTTGTAACACTCCAACACTCTCCCGGCAAGTAGCTAAGAACTGATTTCATCTGAACATTGATTTCATGAATAAAATCGATGAGTCTTGACCGGCGGAAGAACCCGGTTGGGTTTCATTGTGACTCCTCAGGCGGCGCGGTTCGTTTCTCGGCTAAGGGCGGGTTTGGGTCAAGCGCCAGCAGATGGCGTTAAAATTTATTGTAAATCTACGGCGGAATTTAAATAATATTAGTGAAGCTTGTAAATGAGATATTCCAAAAAAAAATCAAAATGTGATTTCTACCCAACGTGGCATCTGTGTACCAAATTTCAAGTCTCTAAGTTTTACAAAATTGTACAAAAATGGTATTTTATTTGAGACTCGTCAATTTAATTCCTTACAAAATTTGACTTTATTCGGCTTTTGTATTACCTTTGTCGTGACTTGACAGCCAGCTAATTTCGATGTAAAAGCTCCCGATTGGGTAAGGTTGTATTTATAAGTGGTTAAATATTTTAAAAATAGTTATATATATAAAGGGTGAGGGTTTTCACCTATCCTCGTTTCTCTTCAGCAAATGGTTTAGCCAAACGTAAACGACTTACTAAGGGGTTCATATCTGAAGGAGTTTGGGAGCCGCACCTATAATTTACATTTAGGCAAATTTACTGACTTCAGATTTAGTGAATTCATGAGGTCACTGCTGACCCGGTACTGCCATCGTGTAAATTGATTTTAAATCGGTACAACGCTGTCGCTCTTCAGCAAATTGTTCCGCCAAACGTAAACGACTTACTGAGGGTTCCGTATCTGAAGGAGTTTACATTTAGGCAGATTTACTGTCAGTGCTGAGCCGGTAATTCCATCGTGTAAATTGATGTTAAATCAGTACAGCGGAATATATGTCAGTGCTGACATATATTCCAGCTATATTGAAGTCAGTCCGCTCTTTCCGCCACCCGCGTCAGCTGTACCTACTGACCTTGTCTAAACGGCTAAGTCAGTAGTTGGTCAGTCGCTAGCACCGCGTTGTAGGGTGACTCGTGTGAAATTACGCGTTTCGTTCGTTTCTTTTTAGATACATCTTCTTCTAAATTTGACGTCAACTCTTCTAACAGCTAATTTTGTGAAAAAATAATTAACTCAATTCAATCAAATCTGCCGTTTTCGAGACCCCTTTATCCCCACTAGCAGACTGTGACCCCCCCCCCCCCCCCACCCCCCACCCCCTAAGACTGAACCTATGTAAACAGTGAGTCAGTGAGTCAGTGAGTAAGCATGCCTATATATAAGATACATAACCGCCGACTTGCTCCAACATAAAACAATTATTATTATAATCCTTTATTCCTTTTCATACGGGCCATTTAGATTATATACTCGCAAAGTGATTAGTCTTAATTCTCCCCCAGAAGTTAGATCACAGCCAACGGCGCGCGTCGTGGTGGATTTTGGTAGGGTTATCCCTGCGTTATTTTCGCACCGCTTACCAAATTACATTTAAACTTTTCTCATTGTGGCTGTGTACACACTTAACGAACGATACATTAGCAAGAGGAACTACGGCTTTTGACAGTAAATTGTGGACTAGGTGAACCATATAAGCAGGTGCCTACAATACATAGGTAAGCATCTGATGTCATAGATGAAAAATCAAATGATTAATTGATAACTTGAATGGATTAGTTGATTGTTCTCATAAACCGCAAATGCTAATTATCTAATTACGACAATGGGCCCGATTGCGTTTCTTTGTGAACTAAAACTGAAATTATTTCAAGAGAACGAGATAGAGCAATACGTTAGAGCGGAATATGAAACGAACGATCGTCGATAAAAACTACTCATACTCATCCGAATAAATTTGAACACATTTCGTGCTGTGTTAGATTCAGTGCCTTATCTTTGATGGGTAGTTTTAATACGAAAAAGTGATAACCGTTTCATTAACATTGCCCTGTCTCGTTCAAATGAACTAATTTCTGATTTTAGTTCACGGAGAAACGCAATCGAGTGCAATGTGTAGATAATATCCAAAGCCCTTCTTTTTTATGATTATTATTTATTACGTGAACGACTTTCGTATCTAACGACAATAAGTCGGATTTTTTACAACACCACGTGGCAGTACTCAAGCGGTCACCCACCCAAGTACTAACCGAGCCTGATGCTGCTTAATTTCGGTGAAATTACGGGAACCAGTGTTTCAACGCGGCTACGGACGTTACTGGACGCAAGAAAACTCTTGCGTAGGTTGTGTAGTTTACGACCTAATAATTTAACAGGATTCTTAAGATTCACATTGTAGTAGATCCTTTATTTTATTATTATTATTAAACATTTAGGGGGTCGTTCATTAATCACGTGATGTTTTTAGCAACTTTTTAATCCCCCCCTCTCCCCTCACCCAACATCGCGTGTATTTTTTTGGTACAAAGTATTTCATTCTGGAATATTAAAACACAGTGATAAAAATGTCCAGACTTTTGCCGATTAAGATTGCAGGTTGTTTCTGACTGGCGGAAACATAATAAATGAAAGGTGTAATCATGTGAGAAACATACATTTGTATTGGTACATGGATATATTAAATGGAGATTGCCCTTGGACCATGGATTAGTGAGACTTTTTTCAACAATAACAAGTAGATAAGCATCTTGCAAGTCAGCTGTTTTCACGCGCCTTTTTCCGGTTTAGAAATCGCGCTTTCAACAAAAAAAATAATACATTTGAGATCAAAATACACCCGCCCCCACCCTCCCCCCTCCCCCTCCCCCTTGTGATATTTCGTGATTTTTCCGAATCCCCTCTCCTTCCTTTCGAGCCTCAGATGATTAATGGACGATCCTTACCGAGAATACCACATATGTAATTACTAGAGATACGGAAAAGGCAAAACATTATATAATATCATTACACATTATATAATATCATTAGCATGCACAAGCACTCACAAGCACATTCGCACTACAGATACACACACATACATACACGCACACACACATACAAACACACACATACACACACTCACACGCTCTCCATCACACAAACACACACTAACATCCATAAACTCGCACCTAGCGATTTTAACTGTTACTTTTAAATTCTTTTTGGCTTTATTTATTTTGTATTGTTTAGCATATTTTGTAATCCTTATATAGCAAATAATTTAAAACATCATTGGCTTTGTTACTGGTATATATATTATGCTTATACGTATTTTTTATGCTGTATGTTTTTAAGAAAAATAAAATAAATAAAAATAAATTATGGTAATTGCTAGTTTTGGTACTAGAAGTATTCGTTGGCCAATTTTATCACCCACATTTCACCCGCATTTCGTTTTCTCGCATCCTGTATCTAGCGAGTAACCCTGTAAAGCTATCCCGGCTCCCTCTTAGAGGCCTTAGTAGGTTTGGCATTTGTATATCACTGCCTCGATGTTGTCGCTCGATATATATTCCCATACAAAAACCGGTGTTTGCGAAAACCATGTATTTATACTAGGTACTTGTTGTATTTATACTAGGTACTTGGTAATGTTGAACAGATGCATGTATATACCTTTATATTGCTTAGATATCTACCTATGAGTTACATCATTAAAATTAGCGACTGCACAATGATGGTGTAGATGTGTATATGCGGTGATAATAAGCCATCTGTTGCTAATGACTCTTGCACTGAAGTAATATTAAAACTTAAAATGCTATTTAATCGTATGGCATAATTAAGCAATTTTGTTCAGCAGTTTTAATGATAATTTACGATAGAGAATCTAATTTTCATACCGTAACCGCCCGCGGCCTTGTTTGTTCCAGAATTTCCTTTAATTCGTGTACGGCTAAGCCGCATGGCAATCGATTTAATCCTAAACTTTGTTGAACCAGCTAATTGAGCCGTCGTAAATTTGATTAGCACACTGACGGATGATGTGAAAATACGTGCCCCCTCATACCCAACTTTGATCAAGGTGAGATAGATTTGCGGCTTTGTAGAATTTAGAAGGCAATCGTACATTAAATCGTAACCGTCCTGGATACCAAGATTTCGTATCAGATCTCCTACGACCAGTACCTTACTATAGTATAGAAACCCTCTGGTTAACTAAAAAAAAACTGAAAAAACCGCAACGCTTTCTTTCAACAAATTCTAAAAATCTTAGAAAAATATAGCCGCAAACTCTAAAGGAGAAAGTGAATCACAATAAAAAAAATCGGTTGTGTCACAACAAGACATTCTCGGTAAGTAGCCAAGGACTGATTTCATCTGAATAATAATATTATAAATAAAACCGATGAGTGCCTTCTCTCCGTCGGCGGACAAACCCGGTTGGATTCCGTTGCAACAGCCTCGGGCGGCGCGGTTCATTTTTCGGCTAAGGGTGGTGTCGGACCAAGCGCCAACAGATAGCGTTAATATTTGATTAAAATGTATAGATGATTTCAAATATTAGTAGTGTAGCCTGTATAGGATATATTCCAACCAAAATTTGAATAGGATATATTCCAACCAACATGGTGTACCAAATTTCAAGTATCTAAGTCCAATATTTTGAGGCTGCAATATGACCAGCGCGCCCCCTGGTGGACCGAATTTAACCACAATCTTTTCAACTCTTGCCATGATCAAATAATACCTGCATGCCAAATTTCAGCTTAATCGGATGAAGCATTTAGGCGATATTGTAGAGGAATACACACAGACACACACACACAGACACATTCATACTTCAGTCTATAAAATGTCCTAATCGTCTCAGGGGAGCTCAAAATGTATATTTCCGTCTTCAGTTCGTCCTTGGTTCGGAAAGTAATACCATATTTATATATATTATGCAAATTTACGGCTATATTGTATTGTATTGTAGAACATTCTTAATTAACTTCTATATTATATAAAAAATGGCTTGCAAATTGTCATTTTCTTTGATAAATAGTTATCAAGGCACTTTTGCATATGTAAATATATACTCGTATTATCATAACAATGTATTTTAAATTTTTAATTATCATATTATATGTATGTACCTTTATGTGTTTTTTTATTTATATATACTTTTAATATAAATTCATGTAAAGTTTATGCGATTATCGTATCTATGTATGTATTATATTAGATGTAAGAATATTTATTTATGAATATTTTAACTACCTTCCGTTTAATTTGGTCTCTTCGAAATTGTTAAATTTAAGAATAAAGTAATTACCTCTCCATCCTTGCAATTATTAAATGTTAATACCATTGCAATGTAAAGTTTAAAAAAATATATAAAATAAAATAAAAATCTAAAAGCGGATATAAATATCATGCTCTTTCGGCAGGCAATATACGATTTCTGTTGGTACCACCTCGATACAGGTTATTCCTAGTGAGGTGGTAAACCACAAACTATCATTTCTGAATCTCTTTCCGAGTTAGGAAGTAAATTGGAAAACTGTTCAATTAATTATGAAATATTAGGCTAAGACAATGTTTTTGTAACTAAATGTATTTTTATGGACCTAAATAAATAAATAAATAAATAAAGTATTCTAAAGCCTTGCCAAACCGACCTAAAAAGTGTTAAATTATTGAAATCGCATATTTAATCGTTAACTTGTCGCCTGAGCCCATCTCGAAGGGTGTCTTGGTGTGGCCATGTTTACTCCTAAAGATCGCACACTTGGTGAAGGTAAATATTTGGTAACGTTGGGATTCGGGACGGATTTCACAGCGCGACCTCCATCGCCCGATATTCAAATAAATCTTCGTTATAGCGCGACCCAGCGAATGTAATGCACAGTTTACACGAAGCCTATGCCGATTATAGCTCTGAAGTTGTGCAGCAGCTCATGGAATCTTACATTATATTACATTACATTAAATTCGTAGCCAATTAGCGAATTTGCCGCTCTCGGACGTGTCACAATATACATTAGGTATCTAGTAATGTAAGACCCACTATGTTTAAATAACAGATGGTACTGGTTTGAGTATCCTACCTATTTTAAAGACAAATAGAAAACCTGCAGAGTTCAATACAGTAATTAAATAAAATAACGAAAACTTAATTAAATAAAATAAAATAAAATAATGCATATAATAAAAAGAATTAAAAACACGACTGCTGCTAGAGAAAGTGAACTGTTGTATTTATAATTATTTTTAATACGGGCTATTTTCACTAAATATTGGCATATCAGACCACTCAATCAGACCTTTCAAATGACACTAAACACGATATAGTTATGTTAATTTATTGACATTTGGACATTTAGATTACTATTTAGTTGATATGTGGACAGTCAAGATACGCTATGACACTAAGGATGACATAGCGATTCTAACAATACCACACACGTCTAAATCGGTCGAAGCGTTTAGAAGTTATAGTGGAATAAAGAAATGGAAAACATACAGGTACATAGAAGAACTCTGAATACATTACACTCCTGTTTTGTTGAACAGTCGTGTAATAATCGTGAATTCTTAAAATTCATATAAACAATCAAAATAATTTTAAATATCAATAACTAAAATATTAAAGAAAAATCAAAATAAACGTATTCAATCGGTTGTGTCACCCCAAGACTTTCCCTGCCAAGGACTGATTCCAACTGAATATAAATTTGATAAATAAAATCGTTGAGCGCTCTCTCTCGGCTAGCGGACGAACTCGATTAGGTTGCAACCGCCCTGGGCGGCGCGATTCGTTTTTCGGGTAAAGGCGAGACTGGGCCAATAGACTTCTAGACCGTTTGAATGATCACCATGAAAATATGCACATTATATGTATTTTTTAAGGAGAAGGTTGTTATGCTATCCGCATTGTTGTAACTCGCCACTAGATGGCGTTGTAGCACATCAACTTCTATGACGTTCAAAAAATCGCCATGAAAATTGGTATACATAGGTATTTTAGCTTGGATAATATTTTCGTGCTATCCCCTTTGTTGTTGCTCGCCACTAGATGGCGCTGCAGTACATCAACGACTATACCGTTCAACCGATCGGTATACTGAATTATATCGATCGGTTGAACACCCGGGCAACATCAGGTAATATATCAGTAGTAGGTATGTAGATGAAACAGAACCGGAAACTCTCGGCTAGTCTAAATAAAGCTTTACAACACATTTTAAAACTCCTAAAAAAGATATGGTTTTGGTCTGTAGGTCAAGGTTGGGTCTGTTAGGCCACGTGTTCTCACATCACCCGTCACTGTGCTAATCAAATTAACGACGGCTCAATTAGCTGCTTCAACTAAGTTTAGGATAAAATCGATTGCCATGCGGTTTAACCCTAAACGAATTTAAGGAAATTCTAGATCAAACAAGCCTGCGGGCGATGGGGGTGAGGAAGTTACATTCTTCATTACAAATTATCTTTGAAACTGCTGTACAATATTGATTAATTATGCCATACGATTAAAAAGCATCAATCAACTACAAGCGTAATTAGCAATAGATTGCTAATTAGTACCTTATATACACAACTACACCATCATTTTGCAGTCACCTTGTATTACAATAATATTAGTGGTATACATACCTTTCATAACAAGAATTCCGAAAAATATACTTCAAAATCATACAATCTTTTATCGACAGTATTATAGGTGTATGTATAACCCATAAAGGTATCTGTCCATATACATGCATCTGTCCAATATTCATCAAAATTTATTGAATATCTTATATAAGTTGTATAAATACATGGTCTCCGCGACAACCGATTTTTGTTTGGGTACTTATATGTAGTGGCAACACCGAGACCGAAGACAAACCTACTACGGCCTTTACTGTCGAAACAAACCTACTAAGGCTTCTAAGAGGGAGCCGGAACAGGTTTTCAGTGTTACTTGCTAGACACGGAACGCTTCCATGCGGAATGCGAAAATTATGATAATGTATTGAGTACATATGATATTATAATGTATGATAGGTCAAAATGAATTTATTTTGTTTATGGCGCTGACATTAGCCACCGCCGGCGCCGGGCGCCTCGCCGCACGGTCGAAAAGACGATGGATAGACATTATTAACCTTACAAATAGTTAACTTTCGTGTTTTTTCGCTAAACTTTATACTTTAGGGAGAAAATATATTTTCTGATTTTTTGTATGAGACGGACCAAATAGAACCAAATGACTGCTTTTTCCTGATAGATCCCGCTTCGAAACCTTTTTTTCTTAATCCTTGTCTCCTCTACTAGCGTACTGTATATTGAACGTGTCCACAAAAGTGCCACCTTGCCAGATGAATGAATCGGAAAAATTATTTGAAAATACATATTTTAAAGCATATTTTTTTATTATCTTAGGTTATTGAATGCCAAATTTAACACGGAATAGTAAGTAAAACTACATAGTAACACAAATAACTACTTCAAAACTGCACACATAGAAGTGCGAACATTGTTGACGCACTTTTGTATGTGCAGAAGATTGTGGACGAAGCAGTGCGTCCACAATACTTTTCTTGACAGGAAAGTAAAATCAGAAAATATTTTTTTCACCCAAAGTATATAGTTTAGGAAAAAACACAAAGGTTAAGTGTTGCTAAGGTTAATAAGGTCTATCCATAGCCATTAAAAAAACAGTGAAAAACAAAGTTAGTTCTTAAGTCCCTCAAAGTACTGTTTCAATCCACCGTGCGCCGTTGCCCGGTCTGCGTTGCTGAGATCGCGCAACACTGCTTCTGGATAAGCGTGATTAGGCCATTCGCACGCATAGAAGAGATTAGTAATACCAGATTTTGTATAGCTTGAATATAATTTCATATCAAATACAATTGTAATTGTTTAAATGAAACACACGTTTTTTTTATGTAAATGGGACAAAAATTTAAAAAGTTAATTTGCTGAATTAACGATTAAAACTGTCAAAGAGTAAAGTTGTTTGCGAGGAATTACTACTTAGCACGTACGAGGTATCACCGGATAAAATCATCAATGTCATTGCGATAATAATTCAAGACAACTAAGCAATTTGAACCTTCAGGACGTGGACATAACTACCCGGGTCGTGATTGTACAAAAAAAAACAATAGAAAACGTGAATTCGTATATTTGGCGCGTACGATGTCTCACATGTAAATCGACGATATGCCTTGTCTACATCAAATATATTTAAAATATATTAAATATAGTAGCTATTATAATATGGAATGCTAATAATAGGCAGCATAGGTAGTCAACAAAGGTATGGCAAGTATTCTCTACTTTGTCTGGATTTTATAGTCTACCTTCAATAACTCAAAACTATTTTAATTTTTACTTTTCTTTTAGTTTTTCGAAACGAATCATGTAAACTGGGTGTGTGACGGCTTCTCGGCTATTATTTCTCGGTCTCTCTTGCTTTGTCGAATATTCACAAATAGCGTAGGTTGGCGCAGGCGTGAAACGAAATTGATGATTCGGGTTTGCCGAGCCTTAATAGTGACTTAGGAGATGTTTTTTTCCGACGAATGAGAAATTCCCCTAAGTGGTTCCCAATAATTTACTTATTCTCAATGGGAGACCTTCGCCGATAATATCCGAACTTTCAAAGGTAAAAGTTACGTTAACATGAATCGAGTGTTTTGGTAGTAGTCTGCTGAAATCCTAAAGTTATGGCATTTTTTTTACACGACTGCTTAGAAAAAAAGAGTGTAATATTTCCAAGGTAATATTAATGTATGAGATTAGTTCATAATTATTTATTTATTTCACCTTATCAATTATTGAAATAAATTATTATCAATAGGTTTTTACCAATTAAGCCACTATTCTATAAAGGATATCTAAGATAAAAAATATAAATGACAATTATATATTTTACTTTCGACCTCACCAACCGACCAGGAGGGCAAGTATTGTGAACGAGCTAAAATTTATTTATAGATGGTCGGAAATATCAATTTTGAGCCCCCGATATATTATACTTGAGGTGCTTTCTAGTTTATTTTTTTAATAAATTTGTATTTACAAATAGCTACTAATGACGTATTTATAACATTTGATATCAAGCACACCACGTTTTCCTTAAATTAAAATTATTTTTGTCAACCAATTTATTCTCATTTTTAACTTATTCAAAACCATTTCTCTATATTCAGTAAGGGTACTTTCTATCGATGTTGAACAATATCTTTTTATTTCATATCTTTATATTTATCGTATTCTAATATCTTAATCTTAGTTTAAAAAATACTTTTTAGTTCACATTGCTATTAAAGCGTGATTTTTCAGTTTTATGAACTGTATTTTTTTTTTTTTTCCAAATTATAATTTTATTTATAAAGAAGGACAATATTTATCCCCATTTTATGGCCGGTTATATGTCTATCCTGTAAAATCAGTCTTTTTTTTCTTTTTATCCTGCTGCTTCTGGTCAGTACCTACATTAGGTCAAAGTTATGAAATTATTGCGTGTTCATCGGTACATGAGCAAAATTTCCAATTATTCAGACGTCAGGAATTTAGTTAAAATTAACTTGAAAGATTACGTTAATAGATACATACATTGATACATGAATAGATACATACATACTCACATACAGGTAAGGCTAATAAAAGCGTTTTAAAAAGTGGAATAATCTTGGAGCAAGGATTCGTGATTATGGTGGGTGACGAAGAGACTCCTGCACATTTGCAATTTTTTGCTGTGAATTTTGCGGTCGTACCTTGTCGTTCAGAAAATTGTATATTCGACAATATTGCGATTTTTCTTCTTTTTCTTAGATGCACACAGCAAATACTACTTTGCAATGAAATACATTTTAATTTGGAATTCTAGCTCACACCGATTCATTCAGTTCAGTGTTGCCAATATGAAAAACTTCAATTACATCGGGCATAAACTAATAATATCTATGATTTTTTTTCCGTGATCAAGACGAAATATAACTTCAATGTGTAATATTTCTACAAACTACAATTTGCAAATTTTCACAAACTAAACGTTTTCTGTTGTATTACTATCTGACACCACTGAAAATTTCATTTGTATAAAACTATTTTTAGACTTTTTGAGAAAATTAAAGTTTTGGATATAATATTGTGTTTTCTTCCTCACCATCATTGTATCTGTATCGTCTTGTATCTCTATATCAGAGGTGCCCAAACTTTTTTGTCTCGTAGACCACTTGCTGTTTTTTTGTTTTCAGTAATATTGAATTTTCCTTAACTTTAAATAGACGAACTTGCTAATACGGGAGCAAAGGAACGTTATACGGCCCTGAACCTTGCTGTGGCGTGCCAAAAAGCCTTACAAACCTAATTCTCTAACAAATATGTTTAAAAACAATCCGTCAACCACTGGAACAACACGCCAGGGTTCAATCAATCCAAAGCGCTAATTAAGGACTACGACCCTAAGACGGCCCGTGAGGCCTTATCGCTAAATAAGAACAATCTACGCATACTGGTGAGGGCGCTCACGGGGCATTGTGGCCTGAACAAACACATGTTCAACCTCAAGCTCCGAGACACAAAAATGTGCAGGTTCTGCCAAGGGGCAGAAGAAACTCCCCCGCACCTCATGTGCGAGTGTGGCCCGCTGATGCGTAAAAGATACACCCACTTAGGTGGTCATTACCTCCAACCCGAGGAGGTAAAACAATCTGGCGCCAAAAGCCTGTTGCTGTTCTTAAATGACACGAGGCTTAGCGCAGAACTATAGTAGGTGGCGAACACAATAGATCAGCAATGGTCGCAGTGTTACAAGGCTCATAAAGACGTTAGAAAAGCCCCACACAACAAATAATAACTTTAAATGTGTTTTCGACAGCTGGCACAGTACTGATCAATTACATAGGACTTTAGCTGAAGTTGATTCAATTCAAATTATGCACAATTTATATTCGTAGCTTTTTATTGAAAAATACTTAAATTTTGCGCGGTGCGCATTAATTTCCTAGGCGGCCACGACCTTGACGTACAAAGCATTTGAGAAAACCACAGAAAAATGCATATATAGTATTATCTCGCTTGCTCATTCATGTGACGCGTGTATCCTACTCGCTCGCAGGGATACCCGTTGAAGATCAATTTATTCACATATCTCGCGCGCACGTTCCCTCGGTCATATGTGCTGGCCTCCCTTCAATCGACTAGTAAAGCGTGTTGATTTCCTTTCGTGACATTTGCGACACGGGCGTTAGTTTATTGCGATTAATATAAGTTTAAAATACTATGCTGTACCTACACACAAATTTTGGTTTTAAGTGTGATACGAATTTACGGTGTTTACTCACTGTTTATGATAACCTGCCTAAATGGGGTCCTCTAACGTAGACCCTCATTTGCATCTCGTGCACCACCATTTCGTTTTCTCAATGACATGGACCCCGTGCAACTCGAAATCGACCGCTGGGGGTCCATATAGACAACTTTGGGAATCACTGCTCTAAATATTTATAGTCTTTTTAGATAGCTCGGATTTATAAAAAAAAGAACGCCCTCACCCGGCGTGGATATGAATCTCTATGATCAAATATCACATCAGAAACAAGCTGAAATAAAGATCCTCACAATAAAAATGTAAATTTCAGCTGGCGGAGGAGCGTTAAAGGCATTTCTGTCTCGCCTCTCCACTCGGAATAACTGGATATAGTGGTGTAAATACAATGTTGCTACCCACGCGGATGCGTCCCCAACTGCGTCATGTCGATTGAGATAAAAACATATTGCTCTTCCGGTCGGTATGGGGTCATCGCCACCCAAGAGGTCACCCACTTTAGTCAACACAGATGGCAGCTGTTGAACATTGGGATTGAAAAGGGATGAAAGAAAAATAGATGAAATAGCGACTACGTATATCTAATTGAGAATATATACATTATGATATATTATGACTCAGAGGATATGTAATGATACAGTTTGCGATGTATTAATGATTTATAGAGACAACGATTACGTTTCAATTTTGGAATTTGGAACAGAACAGGAAACTAAGAACAAATTTTGCTTTCTAATATTCACATTTTCATAGATAGATGTTTGAATATGACATTATCAAAATTTATTTTTAGCTTTTTAATTATGTTATAAGAAAGTGTTTACAAAAAATGGCTGAAAAGTTAAGTGCATTTTACCAACAACATAAAAACATTTTATCCCAAAAACAACGCTTTCAATAAAAAAAACGTATGAATATATTAAATTGTAATAAACCAAGAAACATATTGCCTAAATATGTTCATTTTATCGCGAGTACTTTGTATTGAAAACGAGCGCACATGTAAGGCGTTAAAATAGATTTTTATTTGATATATACTAAAAGACGTTAAACTATGAGGGCTTCTAAAGCAGTAGATAAAATAGGCGGATCCTAGATACAGTACCGTGAAGAGAGCTGTCGGAATATAAGGACCAGCCAATAATAATATCACAGATCTGGTGTTTGTATACGTTGCGTTTTTAATCGACGTGTTTTTAGCTGTTGCTGCGTTGTAGGAATATGCGTCTATTAAGATTTCTCATAAAATCTCGTTTTTAAACCATTTCATTCCGAGGACTCGCAATTCGATGCGCAGATCCGAGAATGAAATCTGTATTGGAGCCTTCCCGTTACACATCATGATGTATTACATGAGTCTGTTACATGCACATTGTCTGTGAATTCACTATTGTATTAACTTCCTGCATGGAAACTGGTTGCTTAAGAGACAACGGCGTTATTTTTATTTTATTAGGATAGAGTATAGCAGTTGCGAAATTTATATACACAGATTATCGATAAACTGCAGGATTTTTGTAATTTTCACGATGTTCTTTCGCTATGAAACTATTTTGTGTGTATTTATGTATGTATGTATATATGGGATTACTTTATTATTATTTATATATTTCGCTTAATTAATTATTGAAATAAATTATTATCAATAGGTTTTTAGCAATGAAGTCATCGTTCTATAAAGGATACGTAAGATAAAAATTATAAATGAAAATGATGTATTTTACTTTCCCTGTCCACCATCCGACCAACTTGAATTGTCATCTACAACGGGCGAACCCGTCACCTCAGGAAGTTTTAACGATATATGATCGTTCTGTCTCCCATAAGGTAAGCGTAGAAGACTTTCGAACGGTAGAAACGTCCCGCAATACCACGAACCCGACAGAGTCCACCGCCATACGGCGAGGCACTAGAAGGTAACGCACCTCGCCACCTCGCTCCATGGCTTTATTATATGTATAATAATCTATATAATTAAAAAGGAAATGCTGTTCTTTGGTAATTGCATATTAGGTTGAACGGCTGAACCGATTTGTTATTTTTTTTCTATAGAATGTTTGTAATAAAATGTCCAAATAAGGTCCTAACAGAAAGGGAAATTGGAAAAGTTGTCTGGAAAATTGTAAAATTCGGTTCTTTGGTTCTACTCTTTATTTGAACGATAGATATCCGTATTTTTTTTTATATGAACGACATATTAGGTTGATACTTTCTTACTTTTGATCGCTATGCTCGCGGGATAGAAATATTTCAATCAAATGTATTTAGTTGAAAAAAATTTGGAATATCTTGAGAAAAATCCAGAAAAAGAGGCATTCCAGCCTAAATAAAAAATAATACATTTTTCGACTTTTGTGTTGTTTTGCGGTCTGTCCAACAAATGTAGTTATTTTATTTATATTCCAATTTATTTATTTCGGTATTGATCTGTATTTTGAGATGTGCCAGAATGATAACTTCGCCCAGACGCTGCTATACTTCGAATGCGAAGATATCTTACTTGGAATCGCCTGTAAATAAATACGACCTAACCAACGAAACCCAACTTAACGTTACCCTCATGTATTTCCCACCGATGTATTAGGTCGTTCATTTTTCAGTCCAACCAAGCAACCACAAATTTGGGGGGTTTTGGGGGGGGGGGGTGGAGTTTATCTGAGGGGGAGTTAGGGTGGTGGAGTATGGGGAGGGGGGGGTCTTTAGGGGTTTGAAGCAGGAAGGGTAGGGGGATTATATGATTGCCGAGAAAGTATTGGGGTAATACAACTGATTTTTTTCCTGTGTTTACATATACCAAAAGCTCTCACAAATTCACAAAACGATCACAAACAAATTTATTGACATTTGGACAGGACAACGTATATCGGGTCAGCTAGTACGCAATATATATGATGTCTTTGGTCCTTTGGATCTCGAAAATAAGTCGTTCGATTAAGTTGTGATTTAAGCGAAATAACATTGAAAATTCCAGTGCAAAGCCATCAAAGCCAGTCGCAAATGTCGCCATTGTGATTAATTACGCCCTAATTGCTTTGAAAATTTGTACTCTTTTAATTAAATCACTAATGAGCGTACGTAATTAATATGTGTCAAAGAATCTCTTACTTTAATGGAAAAAGTTACCATTTCGAGCGGATATTTATTGGCCTCTCCCGCGTATTCCAAATGGCGAGTAATTAAGCATTATAAACGCTTTATCAAATTGTGTTTGAAGAGCATGAAAAGATTTTAAATTTCTCTCATTTTTTTTTGATTTTGTGTTTGCTTTGATGGTACTTGTGTATGTTTTCTACAAGATAGGTGGTTTTTATATTACGAAGAATTAGTGCTGGAGGTTCTGACATTGAATCGCGCTGAAAATATGTACTAATACGATAACTATAAACTGCCATAACTATGTACCAATTTTCATAGGATTTTAGCGATAACTCTTTAAAGTTAATAGATATACAATTGGTTTTATTTTTTTTTCAAAATAGATTATATAATGTATACGGTAAAGTTCTAATATATTTGTAAAAGTATCCTAGGACTTTTCTGTGATTTTTTGAAAATTGGTACATTGAATGGTGGCAATGTGCCCAACAATGTACCATCACAGAAATGCCATTAAATCAGTACCAATTCTTTAGGCTGGTGAGTTGCTTTGTATTTGAATATACACAGCTAGCCATTCTTAATAATATGCAATCAAAAATTGTTTCACGTAGAAAACTTTTTATTTTGTTCACATTACAAAAAAAATGGCCAATCACTTCAATGGACCAACCAATCACCCGGATGTTCTGCAACTCTGATATTTTATTTATTTTGCGCTTAAAAGCCTCAAGAACTGGTAGTTTATAATTTTTAACACGTCTTTGGGCTAATACAGCACCGATCTTCATCTTCTGGCCATGTCCAGAACGCCCCAGATCTCTTCATGCAGCTTATGCCAATACCTATTATTGGGATAAATCCTACAAAAAGACATATGAGCAAGACTTAATAAATATCAAAACTCTAGATGGCAGATAAGTATCTAAAAGTCTAATTTTACGAAAAATTCCGGATGCTTACTAGATCTTTTCCACCTGACAAAGTTTGAGGAGGTTCTTTGATAGCAGATATTATTCTTGTTGTTTATTTTATTTATTTTTTATTTTTTTTAACTTCTATTGTAATTCTATTCTGAACACTTCATTTTATAGACAATTTTTTACTGATTATGTAACATGATTTAGGAATTATTGCTTTTATTTTTATATTTTTACTCTGATTATTATTTGATGCTTTCCAAATTGGACTCCTTGATTATTATTATTATTATTGTTTTTTTATTTAAAGATTTATACTTTTTAATTTTTTTATTTTTGGATTTGGTATTTCTACTTTTGATATTTCTAAATGATCTTTTTAATATTTAGACAATGTAATGGTTGATTTTGTATAGTTTATTGACTTTCAGATTTCTAACGTGATTTAATTTTATTTTTGCCAGATATATGATATGTTATAATATGAATATTATAAAAAATGTATTTATTAATTGTAAGTTCTATACCCTTACCGGGTTTTTTGGAATAAATAAACTTTGAACTTTGAACTATTCCATATAACACAAAAAATGCCTACCCAATCTCACTGCATGCAGGGTACTGATCACTCACAGAGTAGTTCGTTCAACATCTAGTCATGATCATGACAAAATTAATATAATCGTTCAAACTTTCTTCATTTCCAGTAGACGGCCTATTTTATGAAAAAAAAAACAGGAGTGGTTCATTGTTTGGATAGGTTATAGTTAGGGCAGTTTTCGGTACTTGATGTTTTTGAAAACATTAAATTAAATGATCATGCGGTTTTCAATTAAATGCTCAATCCCCCCAACCCCCTCCCCAATACCCCGTCAACTTCCACCAATTCACCTCGTCAACTCCTCCCCCTCGGGCCCGTCCACAAAACCCCCTTCCCCCCTCGATACAGATTTTGTCAAGTGATTATGATCGCTAAATGTATTTGTAGTATTTTTGTAGTATTTCCGTGGTAATAAAATTGCTATTTTGCAATTTTCGAACAACCAGGCTGAGCCACAGCAACAGCTTGTATTTTATATAAAATTCCAGTTATTTTGGTCGGTTTTTAATATAAAAAAGCATAACCGCCGACGTTTATTACAGTGGCTAGACTCTACAGAGAGAAGGGGCTGGAATACGGGTATAATATATGGCGGTGTATGTGAGCGGAGGGTGGGCGGAAGCGGAATAAAACCTGCTTTGAAAAAAAAATAATCTTTCAGGACGTTAAAGGTGACGTCGTGGCGTCCACTGCCTCTCTCCCTCCACTTCAAGAAATTAATTATGCCCGGATGAGGTTCTTCCGCCACCCCGGACGGAATCTACGTGCCTTCTGTGGATTTTACTTTGCTGAGGTTTTTGGTTTATTTTACGGATTATTAACCGGAAATTTGAGGGTGTAAGAATGCGAATTTGTAGGCTATATCTTTTTTTTTGTAATCTTGTTGAACAACTTCTGATTTTGGTTATTTACCAAAAAAGCTATTTCAGAAAATTTATGACAACATAACATTTAATATGTTTGTTTTTTTAGGCAGTTGAGATAGTTGTACACATAACGCAGACAACTAGCACATTAAAAAAATGTTTTTTTTGCCATTACATTTATATTTTTTATAGGTTTATTTTTAGCTAAAATAAAACTTTATCTAATTACTGGCACATTGGGCCCGATTACGTTTATTCGTTAACTAAAATCGGAATTAGTTCATGCGAACGACACAGGCCAATACGTTATAGCGGAAAATTAGATGAATGATTGTCACACTTCCAGCATAAAACTACGATTTAGCTAGTTCGGATTTATATGTAGCAGGTAGTTTTTGTACCGGAAAAGATACGATCGTTCATTCTACATTCCGCTTTAACGCACTGCTCTGTCTCGTTCGAATGAACTATCTACCGATATTCTCGTTCGAATGAACTATTTACCGATTGATATCAGAAACGTAATCAATCTCATTATCGATTTTAGAGTTGTTTTCAGATTTTCACCATAATTTTACCCTAGATTCCCAGCAAACGCAAACGCTACCAGTAGTCAGACTTGCTGTTCTAAAGGGTTGAAACATTCATGATTACAAATATAACGGGCATTTAAATAATTCAATGTTTCCTCTGCGAATCATTGAATAAATGATAGTATTTAATCATTGAATAATGAATAAAAGACGAAGATATAAATGACATGAGGCGGCCGAGATTGCATTAGGGTTTGACGTCACTAAAACTCAATATTCGAGATATCAGCATATCAGGTAATCAGCAAGCGACTGACGATCGAGTTAATGTCGTATTTCCGCCGCCATATTGTAAATTTCTTTTGTGACATTTTTGGCGTTACGCTTCATTTTATCCTAAATGTTTTAAAATTTTAATAATGACGTCATTTTGAGAGAGCCGAGCAGCACAAAACGAAGCACGAACGGATTAGTTCGCATAATCCTACAGGAAATGATGGTGGCCTAATTAGTTACGAGAAAAGAGTTTTATTATGAAGAATATTCATAATATGATAATATATAAAGTAAATAATACTATATAATATATAATATTAAGTATATACATATTAGGTATATAACTATGTATATATGACTGCTTGAGGCCTCAATTCTAAGATTCCTATAAGAAAGTACATGGTGCGTAGGGTATTGGAGGACAAATGTACATTAAAACGAATTCGTTCATATTTGTGGCAAAATGTATTGTATTTCAATGAAATTTTTACACAATGGTAATTGCCTTTTAGGATATACAATTACGAAATAAAACTACTGTTAGCGGCAATAATGGAGTCAATCCAGCAGCATGGAAAGGAAACGACTGCATGTCCGAATCAAAGCTCTTTATTCATTATGGTCATCGTGGTTGTTATGGCATCCTTCAGCGATTAAATGGTATTATAGAGACATGTATTGGTTTAGTTCTCAACTACACAACATACTTAGTAATTCAGGGGATTAAGGTCCGGGAGGCTAGGTGGCCTTAAGTTTAGGGTGATGTGGTCATAGAAATTATTGGCTATCAAATCTTGTGTCGTCATGACTGTTCGAAGAAGCAGAGCTTGCTGGAATATGTATGGTCTGTCCCTACGCCCACTTTGAATCCAGGGTTTGAAAACTGTATTTAAAATCTCGATGTAGCCGACAGCTACATACTCGAAGCCCTTAAAGAAATTGGGTGATATAAAATATCTTTCGTTGCTGACAACCCCTAAAAACATTGAAAGTTGCGGGAAACTTCGTGTGCATAAAACTTTGAAACTCTGTAGGATGTGAGCATAACCATATGTGATTTCTCCGATTGGTTTTATGTAGATTATGTACGATGTATACGAATGATCGGGCGCGATTGAGAAAAATGTATGTTTTCAATTTTGCGCATATAGCGACGATCACTGCATGCCTCTTCATTTCAAGCGTAAACGTATAGTCCTCTATTCATACTAAGAAAAAAAACGAAATAAAAATGTCCCTAATACATTATAGCCACATATATAAGTGTCCTTAAATACCGTACGCACCCTGTAATAAGAATTCTCCAACTAAATTTTTTTTTTAAAATAATGCCCATGCTATTTAAGAAATGCATTATACCTAAATTAATTTCTGTATGTACAGTACAGCAAAGGTACTAAACAAAACCTTTTATATATGTATGGGCCCACAATAAGGCCCTTTAATTTAATTCATGAAAATATTCCAGCTGAAACCCAAATACACAAAGTATGTAGTATCTATATATGAGCAATACTCTAAAATGCCGGAAACATGAGAGGGAAATTCTGAATTTTATGTCAAGTTCATCGTTCATTTCGCACCCGCGGGAGAGCCCGAAAATTATACGCTTCCTGTAAATAAGTACCTGAAAAAAGGGCACTCAATGTCGTAACTACCTCACCCTGAAAATATTCAGCTGGAAAAAACAAGGATAAACTAAGCGACGATAATAATTTACCTATAAAATAATTTGGAATTAAAGGATTTCTATTTAAATTATTGTAAAGGTAAAGTTCTCTCTCTCTCAATTTTTATCTAAATTTACGGTTCTTGGCAAAATAGTGTTAACGAAATGACAGTCATTAAAGTAGATATTGTTTTTTAATAGCAGGTTTTATACGGATCAAAGTTTTAATTGTATCGTCGGGGAAATTGTGAAATCAACACCCAAGAAAGTAATTTGAGATTTAGAAATGATATGACTAAAAGTATGAAATTATTTAAGTCGTCGAGAGAGGTTAAATTGTCTGTGTGGCAATGTAAAGTTATCAACAAACCTAATGCAGAGTTTCTTAAAAACTAGTTTTGGCTAAAAACAATTAGGTAAAACTTGTTTCTTCGATTTTTACAGTACTTGTTTAAATCAAAGCAAAGAAAAGTTAGTTAAGGGCTCAATAGACGATCAAAATTGCTTGTTAATTAAATTAAATTAAATTAAACACTTAAACTTTTCGTACTCGTGCTGAATTTTCTATGTTGTTTAAATAGAAAATTCAATGGGAAGAGAGGACGAGGGAGAGGACGTCCCTCTTGACTTAAAACTTGCGACAATGGTACGTAATACCACTGGAAGAATTATTCCGCCCTTTTGCCTGCATGGTAAGGATTGACCTAATGATCGCTAACGCCCGGAAACGGGAACGGCAGTCAAGGAGAAGAAGAAGTATTTATTTAATTGATAACGATAGCAATATACCGTACTTCCCGCCGTCGAGTGATAAAATATTGATCTATTACAAATGAAAGGGAATTAGAAACTCATTTTTTTGGATTTCTTTCATGTAATTCGTTTTACATCACACGAGACCAAATTTATTATTCGACAAAATTAAGATTGTGAAGACGACTCAGTCTTCTTTATTAAAATGAGGTCTTACTTATAACAAAGTTTGTCTTTTGAACTTCAGACAAAATTTGTTTAAAAACCTCTCGTGCTATTACATTATAATGACTTCTTATTTTGTTCTGAATATTAAAAAAAAACTCTCAAGAAACGATCCTTCTAGCTTCTTCCATGTTCCGGATAAGTTTTCGCCCATGCAAAAATTTTCGTGCACCATCCGCGTCGCCACTCCCGATGATCAGAAACAATCGACGACTAATACGAATAATTAATACGTCAACACGATTATATAAAGCGACACTAGCCACCCCTTTACCTTCCTCGTATTTGCGTCATATAGCAATTAAAAATAATTGTAATTAGATTTTATTAAGAAATCAGTTTTGACTAATCAAAACTAATTTTGACTCTTCCAAGCCTACTTTTGACTTTAACGAAGCCCTTCGGCTTCGTTAAAACTAAGTTTAGATTAGTGTGAACTAGTTATACCTGAAATTGGGTCTCAACCGCATATATCATATACTGTATCCTTATGTCTAATTTTAGTCACAACGTTGCTAAGATTTCAGAGGGATGCTGATTTCGAAAATCTAACCTTCCATCTCGCAATCTGATCTCACAATTAAAAAAAAATTGTTAAATAAATTAAATGAAAACTCTGTGCTAGTCACAATATTATTATAGTTTATCTGATACTGTAATATTGACTCGACAATTTTTGGCAGAAGAGAATTTCACTGGGCCGACATCAAAGAAAACACCCTTTCCACTGTAGCATCGTGGACTGGAATTGCAAACAAATATCGGCATAGTTTTAGCCTTTGGCATTTTTTTTCCAGATTTTCGGTTTTATTAAACAATAAAATCCATATCTCTCTTTACAGTCTTCGTCGACTTCAACTCTTCAGATGCACGTTCCGACTCCAAATACATTTTCAGATACGTACCCCCACCAAACCTATCTGCTTTCGTAAGCGAGAAAAGAATGCTCGAAACGCCATCGCCCGAGTTAATTAAATGTTTGTTTGTTTATACTCTTTATTGTGAAATTTCACAATGGGCTGGTTTATTGTCTTACGACAATCTCTTCCAACCAACCCTACTGGGAGTGTGGCGCTTGTGTGGGATCAACTGGGAGAGGCCTGCACTATTTTCATCTTCTTTTTAATCGATGTCGATTACATTTTAATTGTAGTCGATGAGCAGTTTGCGAAAATTACTGGTAATATGCGACGCAACGCAATAAAAAATTGAAGTTCGAACGCGCGTCATCTCATTCAATTTAAAAATCAAATTGCAAACGCGGGTAACTGTGAGCTTTCGAATTCGAATTTCGAACGATACACGCATCGCAATCGTCATCGCTTTAAAGGGCCTTTTAATTAATGTATGGCGGACTTTAAATATTATCTGTAAAGCTTGTATATTAGATATTCTAACCGAAATTTCGGTCCAACAAGGCACCTGTGTACCGGATTTGAAGTCTCTACGTCCAATATATTGAGATTGAAGTATGACTAGCGCGTCTTCTGGGGAAACGATTTCAGCTACAATATTTTCAAATCTTGCGTCACCAAATTATGCCTGCATCGCAAATTTCAACTCAATCGGATTAAGCGTTTGGGCGCTATCGTGGAGGATTACAAACACACACATAGGCAAGCAGACAAACTTCAATCTGGAAATGTTTTTAATCGTCTCGGGGGAGGGGGGGGGGGGGTGTATATATCTGCATTTTCGAAAAGAAATGGGCATTCAAAATACTTTTCCTCCTCGTCGGTTGGTGGGTCCGGTAAAGCAAAATCCTTTATGAATGCTCTTTTATATAAATAATAATTAATATATATCCATTCTTTCTTCAATTATCTATTTAGTTATACATTATTTAACTATTATTATACTATTAATTGTGTATCATTTTCATCTTACTGATGAAGGGACTTCTTAATTTGCGTTTTGTATGAGTATTCACCTTATTTGAAGTGTTTTTGTGAGATCAAGCAGCCTTTGTTTTTTTATATTGGTTGAGGTTTGAGGTTGAGGTTTGGGTTTTATTAGATTTTTTTCTATGCTATTACAATGTCATGATTTTATTTTAATTATTGTATGTAATTTGTTTCATTATTAGCTGCAAATAAATTATAACTTTTAATATTATTTTTCCCAGGGAAAAGAGACGCAGATTACCGACGGATTCCCTTGATTGACAAGATAATTATAACCGTAGCAAGCCCGGAGGTATAACATAGATTAGGCAAGTGTTGTAGTAATACACTAGATACATTAAATATATTTAAAATCAGCTAATTCTTCACATTTATTTCAGTAAGTTTGATTTTATTTTAATGTTTTTTTTGCAAATTAAACAATTTTTGTTTCTTCAGTATAATTTTAAAATTACAAGAATATAACAAGAGGTTTATTAATTTTCGTCATAGATTTTACCCTCTATTTAATGATCTGATTAAACTGGTAAGGATTTTTGTAGAGGCAAACTATTTAGGTATCAATTACGTTATATTTTGAAAAATTGAATACTTCATAGCTCCATTACTGTTAATGCTAGAATAGAAAACAAATGTTTCTTAGGAACCTGTCAATCATTCCTCTAACTTGATGTCATTTCATTATATGTGATGTCATTGTATGTAGTAGGTTACGAGTTTTAAAATGATGGTTAGAAAATGAAGAATTTGGAAATCGAACCCAAAAATTATTATTATAGCCAGTAAAAAATCAGTTAAATAAAGAAGAAAAAAATAAAGAGTTTGAAATTGAAAATCAAATGCAAAAAAAATATCGTCTATGACAAAACGGAATTTATGAGATTTTTTGATTAGGTAAAATGAAATAATAAAACAAATTTCAAGATTTTTTATTTATAAATATATAAACGAATAACGAGAGGTATTTCAAATTATTTTTATGTTTTTGATAGTCATGCCGTTTGATATATATTTTATGTATATGTGTATGTATATGTACATTTTTTGTATATGTGTAAATTTGTATAAACATCTATATATTTATGTTAAATATGTATTCATTGCATTTATGTATTACCATGTATTGGTGCTGGGATTAATAATAATTTCTTTCTACTAATGCGTATGCATATTGAAATAACTCTCTCTCTCTCTCGCTCTCGCTCTCTCTCTCTCTCTCTCTCTCTCTGTGTGTGTGTGTGTGGGTATTTGTATTATGCAAGTGTGAATGTTTTGAACTTAATTCCAATATTAAAGCAATATCCTAAGTGAAATATCAGCATCCCTAGATACGGGCGTTTTTGCTCAGATAGGAATGCGATGAGCCAATGGCTATGGATTTAACTTGTTTTTCCTGCACGATTTATTGTAATGTATAGCTAATAGCATAGCCATTCTTCTGTAAATCTTGTTGTTTAAAAAAAAAAAAAATATATATGTTATATTACATTTTAACTTACAGGAATAGATTTTGTCGCATACTCTAATTCGACGTACGCTCTATATTCGGTGCGTCGCTGACTGCACACCTTTCACACCTCTACTTAGAGAAAAATATAACTCTGTTTTACACGGAAATACGAATGTTTTAACAAGGATTACGTATATAACACGGACTGTGTTCCATACACATGGAATTAACATGACGTGTAACGGTGTTGGTGTGACGGTAGTTACTGTGCCTTAATGTTAAAATTAATGTTATTTCATTATGTTGCGACCTTGGGATATCGCTTTTAACATGGCAGCATGTGGTAGTATACCTACGGCTGTAGTCAGACATATGAATCACGTTAAAACTACGGTATATTGTTTTTTTCCGTATTAACCGTAACGGAAATGTTGCTACAGGTAATCGAGTAATGGAGTTAAATTTTTCTTGTAACTGAACAAAATTACGATTCAAACATAGCTTTTCTGTCTAAATAAAACCGTAATAACAAAATGGTAATGTAAGAAGTAATCCAATATTTTTCTGATTGTAGCGGTGAGGAATGTCTGTAAATATGTATTTATTTATTAATTTATTTATTCAAGAATTAATTACCATGAAACATCGATTTTGCTTACAAAAATAACAGGAACCGAATGGCAAACCTTTTGCTTATTTGATTCTGTCACCCAACTGGGACTAGCCTGTTCTAGGGTAGACATGACTCTAATATTACAAAAAATATGTAAAAGTTATGATTGAAAAAAAAATGCTAATTAAACTAAATTGCCCTAAAATGTGGCCTTAAAAAATTATCATAATAATAATAAATAAATAAATATGGTATATGCAATAAAAAAATGGAAAATAAGAATGTTATAGTGGCTATGGCACCTTGTATATTTATGTGAAATACGCATGTTCATCTAAATAAAATAACAAACATATTTTGAAATCCTCAAGGCACATAGATATACGAAAACTCAAAATACAACGCACTCGGGTGACGCAACCCAATAAGCATAGACGACCCCTCATCGAAGAGATTTTGCAGAGTAGTCGTATCTGTTGAATTAATAATTATCCGATTAATCTATGGTCGTTGACACTAGGCAGCAAGCAGCCTTCGCAGTTTACGAGAACCGCACAGCGCGGTAATGACGTTTTAAGAGCGGATGGCTTCAGAGCGACACCGTCGGATCTACCATGCAATTACACGCCTGTACTGCGTTAGTTTCAATTAGGACTCGTGCCTTTCGGAGCGTTGTTAATTTTAAAAGATTAACGTACTCCTCGTTGCGAACATCTAAAATTTACAAAAGAAGAAAATAGCGTTGCAATTTGTTTTAGCAAATAACAATTTGATCGCGGAATAATGGCTTTATTATGAGTATGATGATGAGCTGAGTAAACTGCCATTTTTCAACACTTTATGAAAAGAACTGTGAATCGTGTAAATTCATGTGATCAATTCATTGTAATTCTGATTATTATTATTTGTGGTTTATGAATTTATCACATGTACCTATATTTTCGGAATATACTCAATCAGATATTTGATTTGACTATAAACACGATATATTTATGTTAAATTATTGATATTTAGACATTTGGACATTTAGACAACTACTTACATAATATTTCAACAGTTAAGGTAGGTACCCATTGACACTCGAGATGACATAACGATTCTAACAAAACTTTATACTTCTCAATCGGTTCAAGCATTTAGAAGTTATGGTGGAATAAAGAAACGAAAAATTTATATAGATGAACCTCGAACTCATTACATTCCTTTTTTGTTGGGTAGTCGTGTAAAAATGGACTTGACGTACACTCGCAAGTAGATAGCGGTGCTATAGTGTAAACACCTGGCAGTTACCTATAAAGATAAGAATAGGAATACATTTATTTTCGAAATGAAACGCTTAAAAAGGTTATACACAAAGTCTGCCTAACTAGATCGAAGCCCGTACCAAGAAAGACTGGACTATGTTAGTTGTAAGCTGTGAATTTTGCGCATACTTATCAAAGTAAAATAACTAAGAAAAGGTAAACATTTAAGTGAAACTAATAGCTTTAATACGTAAGTAGAATACTACTACTCTACTACTATAATCATGAGAATTACCATCTATATTCAACACACCATAAAGGAACACGAGTAACAACCACCAGACAACACTTAATCCAAAAAAAGAGAACAAGTTTTGCGCAAAAACACTTTTCTTACATTGCTCCTCGACTGTTCAACAAAATGAATAGTGTTTTTCCTGCGGGACTGAAATCTAGGACTAGTCACGGCGTACAGAAAAACCTAACTAAGTCACTTTTGTCTATGGGTCGACAAGAAACGGAGACATTAATAACATATATATTAAAATAGAGCACGATTTGTGAGATATATGGACATATATAGTATTATTGTATATTTATCTATAAAGTATATATTTATTTATGTATGTACGTGTATATTTATATGTATATACCTAAATTTAATATTATTACGCTTTATTATTTTGGAGACATATCGATCTTCTTAAATTTAACATAATAATATACAAAGATAATACAGCAAGTTACGAAAACCACTCTACCTACTTTTATATTAGGCCTACCTTAGTACAGGCGAGGCCTAGTCAGGGTGGCTTTAAATTTAAAAATATATGTAATATTATAGTTTAATAAAGAATTTTGAATTTGAATTTGAATTTGAGAATGACAATTTTACAACACTTTTACACGAATACTATTTGTTTTTAGAAAAATAGGTGATACCATATTGCAAGACAAATAATTTACTTTGGTGCCTGCGAACAAGATAAATCCTTCTTCGGCGGAATTTTATTCGACTTTCTCGATTTTACCCCGTCCTTTTTGGTAATTAATGTGCGACAGTCGAAAGATTTATTTACCTGGCAACAGAAATGGCGTTTATCGACTCTTCGCAGCGGTGAAAGAGTTTTAGCGGTTTCCGCTTTTCCCATCAATTTCTCCATCTCGCCATAAAACCCAATAATGGCGAAAAATGTATATTGGCATCTTTTCTCGCTAGATAAATACTGTTGATCTTGCATTGGGAGCTAATTGGCCCTCGCTGAGTTGGCCACGAAGACCCATTTTCTCAGGGTCGGTCACACTCACGGGTCAACACCCATCCGGCGGCCTCCACGCATGAAGTGCGAGCCCGGGTAAGACTGGCCTTAGGGTCAGTTTCCCCCAGGAGTCAACCTTCTGGCGCTCCTGTACGGTTTGCGCACCGTGCGGCGTCAGCCAAGCGATTGCGCATTCTGACTAACAGTCGGGGGAGTCTGGGAACAGTACTGTCTCCTATAGAGCAGGGGTAGTTGTTCAACTTACGGCGACTGCTCTTGAAACGGCCATCGGCTACCCGATTCCGGGTGAAAGCCGGACAAAGGATGCCGTGGTCTGCGATAGATTCGGTAGACATCGTTTCACCGCTACGTAATAGAGAGGATCGCGCAAGTGACCTCGAACTCGTAACATACCAAACATACCGAGATCTTGAGAGGTTAGACCCCTTAAATCTTGCAAATACCAAGATTGAAGATTTCACTGCAAGATTGCATTCACTAGTCAGAAAAGTATTCAGCTGCATTCGAGATTCATTCCAATCGAATTCAAAGTAAATACAGACAACATCAACCTTATACACCGTTAATCGCGAACCAGAAAGTTAAACCGAAAACTCGCTGTTTATTCGAAAGGAATGCTCAAAGTGCTCGGTAATCCGTTCAGGGTAATATACCTATAGGAGCCTCATAAATACATATACTTTTATTTGAAGGCAATCTTTCGCGACTCTCTGAACCTGAAAGTTCAATCGATATATTGCGTTGCAATAGCAGACGCCCGCTGCAAACTTTCAGCAACCCGTTTCATCGACAAGCAAGCTAAATATAGTAACCCTAAAGTTATGTTTCAAAATTTCGTTAAAACCAAATATTTTTCAAAATCTCGCTAAAACCAATGTATGTAACAATATTTTATTTTACTTTGATTAAAATGGAAAAATCGAGTGTTTTCTACATTACTACATATTATCCAAGTGATCCTTATCTAATTGATATTTCAACTAAAAGTTATCCTTCAAAACTATTAAATAACTTTAATAAATTATTATTTTCGTAGTGTAATGACACCGCAATGAATGTGCAAAAACAATCGTAGTCGTCACATGCTATTATTTATCTAGGCTTTTATTGATCCGATACGAATATGGCACGATATAATTTCACCGTACGTATACAGGGTGAGTTTTAATTAACCAGCATCCTTGAAGGGGGTGAATCGGTACGAGCAGATAGCAACTTTTGATAAAAAAATGTGGGATTTTTTTTCATTGGAGAATTTGAAATGGTTTTTTTTTGTGAAATAGTATAAAAACCACTCATTGCTATGCGCCATTTAGCGGTAGGTATAATATGGCTAATATTGTTTATTAGACAAAGTTTATCTACAGATAGATGGCGCAGGTCACTCAAACGCCTGTCAAACATTTATTATAACAGTCAGGTCCTTTAAATTTTCAAATAAAGAAAAAATAAAAAAATATTTTTTTTTTCCAAGAATAAATACCAAAAGTTGCTTAGTTTTCGTACTTATTGATTGATTAAAGGATGCCGGCTAATTAAAACTCACTCTGTATAGACCATATTGCATACAGTTTTGATAAATAAAGATAAATTATTTCTTTACTATCAAAGAACATTAAAATTAAACAATAAAATCGAACTTGTTATTTAAATAATTAATAAAACATCAGGGAGATGCTGATAGGCCACTCTATCTATAATCTGGCAGAATTTGAGGGCCATGACTTTTTAAATATTGTGCCCATTTAATTATAAAAAAATACCGAACTCCAAAATTTGGGTAAGTGCAGCAGCCATGTCATGGCGAAACTTAAAACGGGCTATCATAATTGAATGCGTATACAAAATTTCGTGTCTGCAGTGTCTGCTGTTGACCGTTGAGGATTCCTCTCGTCGGGAGCCAACCCTGGCTATAGAATCAGGTCATTCTTACCCTAACGAATGTAATGTTATCGGAACTGTACCTTCATGGGTAACATAATTACAAAATTTCGAGTATTTAAATATATTCAGTGTTTCGGCAGTGGATTACTGATATTTTCAGTACTTTTCACATTATTAAAAAATCCTTTGAAACTTTTCTTATTTTTAATCCTAGAAATAAATAATGTAGATGGGCAATATATTTATATTTATACGGAGAGCAATTATACCTATCACTTTTACATGATAGCTCTGATAGATCAGGTTATTGTCGAAAAACTAAAAATATACCGCCATTATCCAAGATGGCGAGGGACAGGGATTTTCAGGGACTTTTGATATTTTACATACTGAGGCAAACTGAACAATTTTATACTGAGCCATGTTATAGCGGATCTTACCCCTAAATGGGCTATCGTAATTGAATGCTATACAGAATTTCGTATTTGTGCTGTTGACCGTTGGGGAGTCCCCTCGTCGAAAGCCAACCCTGTGTGAAGCACCCCTGTCGCGTTGACTCTTCTTAGCCCGTTCTAAGTTTCATGCGTATACAAAAATTGATATGCCTAATTGAATGCGTATACAAAAAATCGATTCCGTGATGTTGACCGTTGAGGAATCCCCTCGTCGGGAGCTTACCCTGGGTGCGGCAGCCATGTCATGGTACAATTTAGAACTGGCTATCATAATTGAATGTTTATACAAAATTGTGTGTCTGTGCTGCTGACCTGGAAGAGTATTCTCGTCGGAATCCGATCTTGGGTTTAAAAAAATGCATAGTCATCGAAACTGAACCAATATGTAAAAATCCCTCCATAAGATAACAGGAAGAGGTTCTCTTTCAGCCTGCAATATTTGACCTAAACGAACTAACAAACATTGCAAGGTAAATAAAAGCTTGTAAAAAAGAAAATCGCGATTGAGAATTAATGCTATATTTGATACTAATTTTACTGGGCTATAATCGGAATAGGGAGGATGTTTTCACGTACGGCAGTCGAGCCATTGAGCATAAATTAATATGGAAATCCGGCAAGTATGATACTTGAGCATACAGCAAATATGAGCTCCACAGAGCAAATAAAAGTATATGGGAAACATCGGCTAAAGGTATATTCGTTTCGCGATGTACTTGTGCAAGCTATTACCTTCTAAAGACGAGGGAAGTTTCTTGTTCGTTTTCTACCTTAGATTCAGGCATCGTATGTACCTAATTGTATTCATAATCATAGTGGTACACTCTGAAAAAATGTTCTATGTTAAATAATTGTAGATTGGAGCAGTGATTGCGCAATTTTAAGATTTTGTATGATTGTGGTCATATAATAAGATATTTAAACAAACGCCTCATTACTTGCAGTAGGTATGTACATTAAAACTATTAGAGGCTTCATTGTACTAAGGCAAGGGTATCAAATAATCAACAGCTTGTTCATACTTCAATTTACATCTTTTAAAAATAGGTTAGGTGTTTAAAAGTAAACGGAAAAGGGTAATCAGATACGGCAACAAGCCAATTAACCAAAAATTTATGTTCGTTTATAACATTTTCCTTCACCAACTAAACCGTTTTCCCTAAAATATAATAATATTAAAAATAACGAATGATAATACTAGGCATACATTGATCAACAGTCTAAAAACTATGTCATTGATCTAATCTGCGAATAATATTTAAATATATCTAACATCAAAACTTAGTAAAATAAACAATTAAAGAGATTTCATTACGACAAATTTATTTTTCAAAATAATTTGTCATGCTTATTTTTTAATGCTAGATATCATTTATCACGTCGACGGATGCAAAATAGAATTCCATCGGTAATCAACGGCTTTAATTTTCTATTTCTACGAGTTATCACAAAGGATTGGGTGCATGTGTATCAGTGTACTGTCAAAAGACAGTAGCATAGTCTACAATTAGTACTATCGTAAACGGGAGATCAATCGACCTGCCCCAGGACAATAATACGATGAATCACAAATTTTCATAAATTTAGGAAATCTAAAGTATTACTTTAATTTTATTATAAAATCCCTAATGTGTCCTATAAATTACGTTATGCCAAAAGTAAATTCTCTGACAAATTAATGTTGTCTCTAGCGGCTTAGTTGTTTAACACTCCAGGACTATTTTCGAACATTTTGGAAGTTAGTCGCACTCTGGTAAGAGACCTATTGTTTAAGAGGAAAAGTAGTAAAATGTTTTATACACAAAAAGATTTCTTAGTAGGTATTATCAAGTAATTAAAATACCATTTTATTTTTTTATTTATTCTAGGTATTAATAACCGACTCCAAAAAAAGGACAAGATTATCAATTGAGTTGTATTTTTTTTTAATCATAACCTCAGAATTCTGCCATTTATGAACCGATTTGGAAAAAAATATTCAAAAGTATATACTTTCAGATTGGTCCCCTTTTTATCAAAATCCTGTTCTGATGATGGGATCTATGAGGAATTCAGGGAACTCCTCGAATATTATCATATGAAGTTGAAAATTTACATGTTGGTTCAATTCCGATGACAATGGATTTTTTAATGGTAAGCAAGACCTGATTCAACATCCTGGGTTAGCTCTCAACGAGGGGACTCCTCAACGGTCAACAGAATTGAATACATTACAAAATTTTGTATATGTATTCAACTACGACAGCCCGTTCTAAGTTTAACCAAGACAGGACTGCGGCACCCATGGTTGGCTTCCAACGAGGAAACTTGTTAACGGTCAACAGCACATATACAAAATTTTGTATACACATTCAATTATGATAACTTGTTCTAAGTTTCACCATGACATGGCTGCTGCACTTATTAAAATAAATGGAGTCGGTTGTTTTTTTGTTAAAATTTTGTCTGTTATTTAATTATTACAATATAAAATCTAAAACTGATACTTTTCTTATGTTTATTAATGTTGGCATGATTTCAGAATAATTTGTTTTTATATGAACTTTCCATGTTAAAAGTATTTTACCTAAACTGGGATATATTCTAAATAAAAACAACTTGAAAAAAGCCATACATATTTTTTATGAGATTGTTATGGAAAAAATATTACACAGTTACTCGCGTCCACTACTATCGATTGCTGGCGCAAATAAAATAGGTAGGTACATTCATTTTGAAGGTACTCTAAATAGCAGTACACTAATAATATCAGAAAAAGGAGTTATCATCAAAATAAAATACTACTACATCAAAATAAACTAAATGCGTATTTTCCATGGTAGAGAGTTCTGGAATGTTAAACCAAAGCCCTAGAGAGCAGATGAGTCATTAGCAGCAATTAGGCAACGTCTTTGATAGAAGTTCCACAGTCTCTCGCCCAACCGCACGAAGGCTCTGCAGTTCGATTAAGACGATTAACCGAACCACAAAAGGAGAAATTATGTTAATATTGTTGAGAACAGAGACAATAATAAGCGTTAGCGGGATGGCGGGTATAGTCATTCAAGGGAGTTGTCGCTTCAGGGATATGTCGCCCCAGAGATGTAATGAATAATGAGGAGCATTGTGCTGTCGTCAACAAATTTGTCATACAGGGGCATATCCGGTTACTGGCGCTGGCACGGGTACGCCCAGAGATACATTAAAGCACAGATATGCGTTCGGAAACATGAATAATAAGAAAATATTTATTATATTATGGTTCGTATACCCAGTCCTCGTAGGAGTCTTCTTCTAATCAAGTAAACATTTCCAAAGTGTTTTATATGGTCTGATATTTGTGATTTGACTACGTTTTTTTTATTGACAGAAACTTTTCAAGGATAACTTATTTATCATAATCAAGAAGCTAATCTCATTGCTCGACCTTAATAAGGGTGATACGTAAGAAACCCCCTTCGATACTCATTAGGTTGAACTATTTCGAGATCTTAATGTGCTTATTGTTAGACATGCTTATACGAAAGCCGATATTGCCCATTATATAAAAAATCGAAGTTGTTAGGTGAACGATACTCACTGAGTCACTAAAAGTTATACTGAGCCAACCAAATCAAGGGCTTTGTAAAGTAAAGTAACTATGGCGGTATGGTCTTAAGATATTGTTATATATAAAGATATTGACACTTGGCAACGCGCCCACCATGTTGTACTCTATCGTGTGTGCATTAAAGTTTTTCAAACAAATATACCGCGAGAGTAGCCAATTATCTACAGTATCTAAAACTCTAGAAGGGGAGAACAGCAAAGCAAAGGAAAATTCTTGAGCAGGCCTGGAACGGTATCCCACTACTAAAGATGGATACAGACAAAATTTATTCTAAATACACTTTCAGAAAAGGTTATAAAAGAAGTTTTGAAGGTGAAAACCTGGTTAATACAGAGGCATCTGATAACTGTTTACACTTATGGTACAAAGACAAACGAAGGGACTGCTACTCGAAATCCTATAAAGATCATAAAATCCCTAGACCCATCTTTGTAATATGTATAATAATGGCTCAGTAGATATAGAAAAATAAAATAAAGGGGGGGGGGGAGGCATATACACATATAACAGATAGCAGAATGGTGCTTCTAGCAATCAATAGCTACATGCATGCATGTAAATAATTAAAGAATGCTATGTGGCACTTCACATGAAAACAGCAATATATCTGACATGGGTGCAAGAACACTCCGGAATTATAGGAAATGAAGTTGCAGATAGACTTGCAAAGCCCACTGGAGCCAACTTTAACACTGTCAAAGGTCAAAATAGTCTACAAAGACCGCCTGGTGTAACAGAACCAGGGAGTGGATTCAAAATCAAATTCAAATTCAAAATTCTTTATTTATCTATAATATTACATGTATTTTTAAAATTCAAAGCCATCCTAACTAGGCCTCGCCTGTACTAAGGTAGGCTTAATATAAAAAAAGGTATAGTGGTTTTCGTAACTTGCTGTAATACATCTTTGTATATTATTATGTTACATTTGAGAAGATAGATATGTCTCCAAAATAAGAAAGCGTAATAATAATTAATTTAGGTATAGACATATAAATATATACATACGTACATAAATAAATATATACTTTATAGATAAATATAAAATTACTAAAATATCTCACAAATCGTGCTCTATTTTAATATATATGTTATTAATGTCTCCGTTTCTTGTCGACCCATAGTCAAAAGTGACTTAGTTAGGTTTCTCTTCTTTTTTTTTTTTTTTTTTCTTTTATTCAGGAAAATAACAGTGTATAAAAGTAAGTAGCCAAACAAGATAGATATAAAAATTACACCAGAGACAATTTTCCACTAAATGAACATCAAGATTATTTAAGTGATAAGAGAAAGAAAAAAACGAGAAAAGAAAGAGGATAGGAAGGGAGGGACCAGGAAGGGAAGGAGGAACATAGTAAAAATAAATACATTATGTTGATGGGTGTCCATGTATTAACAAATTTACCAGTACGATATTTAAAGTTGAGACAGGTACGTTGGTATGAATAAGTACAAGTGCAAACAGTAAATAATAAGTAATAAATTTTAAATATTAAGTGTTAAATATCGCCCTCTTTAACAAATTTCTGAATCCTATGTTCGATTCAGAAAAGATATCTATTGATGCGTATCGATCATCGTAAACCCTACACACACGGTTTAAGAAAGAGTTTTTACGGTAGTTGTTATTGCAACGGCTTATGTGAAACAATGAGGACTGTCTTGTTGTTCTTGATGAGGTCCGGAAAAGTATTAGCTGGACCAAGTCCATGCAGTTTAATCTGTTGTTTATGATTTTAAGTAGGAAGACTAGATCATGGTACATCCTTCAATCAGCCAAAGAAGTAAAGTTGTACGAGTGGTGAACGTTGATGCCGTTCTTTACGCCGTGACTATTCCTAGATTTCAGTCCTGCAGGAAAAACACTATTCATTTTGTTGAACAGTCGAGGAGCAATGTAAGAAAAGTGTTTTTGTGCAAAACTTGTTCTCTTTTTTTGGATTAAGTGCTGTCTGGTTGTTGTTACTCGTGTTCCTTTATGGTGTGTTGAATATAGATGATAATTGTCATGATTATAGTAGTAGAGTAGGACTACCTTAGCGTATATTTGGCGAACGTCAAGGACTTTAGATTCATTGTACAAGCTTTCAGAAGAATACCGGAAGGGTTTTTTGTGTATTACTCTTAATAGCGACTTTTGGGCTTTAATTAGAGAATCAAGTGCTTGCAGCGAGGCTCCACCCCAAGCTATGATTCCGTATGCTAGTAAGTTATGGGCCAATGCGAAATATATCGTTCGTACTAAATCTTTGGATACGGCATTTCTTATTAACTTGAATATATGAAGTTTTCTCAATTTTGTTGCAGTGCACCTGATATGATCTTCCCACTTCAGTGTATAGTCTAGAGTTAATCCTACGTACTTTATTGTATCTACTCTTTCCACCTCCGCACACGTACAAGGCTTGCCGTCAACGACAGTGTTGCATGTGTGGATTTGTAGTTTGCGCTGGGTTTGTTTGTCGTAAGTTTTCTTCATTTGGAAGGTCATATATTTAGTTTTAGAGTAATTAAGAGTCAGTAGATTATAATTTAGCCATACTTTGATTATAGATAGTCCGTTTTCGGTGTAATTGTACACATCGTCCCAGGATTTGCCTCTGAATACAATAACCGTGTCGTCTGCAAAGGAGATAGCTTCTCCTCCCTCAAAAGGTCATGTTAGTAAGGTCATTAATGTAGATGAGGAATAAGATTGGCCCTAATATACTACCTTGCGGTACACCGTACCTAACATGTGCTTCCGAGCTTACCGTCTCACCAACTTTTGTTGTTTGTATTCTCTCCGAAAGGTAATTTTGGAACCATTTTAATGGTAAGCCACGCACTCCGATATTTCGGAGTTTACTCAATAGTATACGATGTGAGACGGTGTCGACGGCCTTGGCCAGATCCAAGAACACCGCAATGCATTTTTCTCCACTATATAAGGCATTAACAATGGAAGTAGTTAGGGATAGGAATGCATCCTGAGCACCTCGTCCGGATCTGAAACCAAATTGCATCGCCGCTAGTAACTTTTTGGTTTCCAAAAAACTAACCAAACGTTTTTTTGCAATTGTTTCAATTATTTTTGAGATAGAATTTAAAAGGCTGATTGGTCGATAACAACTGTTGTCCTCTCTATCCCCACCCTTGTAGATGGGACATATGGCAGAATTTTTAAGGTGATTTGGAAATACACCAGTGCTTATGCTAAGGTTATTTATATGTGCTAAAGGGGATGCTAGGTGGACCATGTTTTGCTTTAAAATTTTCACCGAGATTTGATCAGTACCTGTTGTGTTCGTATCTTTTAGGTCACTTAAAACCCTGCATATTTCGCCAACATCTGTGGGGGAAAAGAACAGTGATTCGGAATTGCAACTTCTTGTATCTTTTAATTTTGCTAAATCAGTTTCAGTTGTTTGCAGAGTCCGGATCGTTTTTTCTGCTAGTAGAGATCCTACATTTGCATAGTGGTTATTTACATAGTCAGCAATCCATTGCCTGTTCGAAGAGGTGTTTTTCACTATTGTGCCGTTTATTTTCAGGTCAGTAATATTTTTATAGTCACGCTTTTGTCTGTATGTCAATTCATTTATTATTTTCCAGGTATCTTTGGGATTAGCTGATGCGTCGTCAAGTTTTTGCTTATAATAATTATCCTTCCTTATACTAATTATATTGTTGGATAAGGCCACATTGAAGAAGAACAAGTCTGTGGCAAGCAAAAGAGATCGCTAAGGAGCCCACACTAAGATTAAGCCATAATGGTCCAAAACTTAAAAATATGTCTGGGTAGCCGCCTGATCGGCTATCCCCCCATGTCATGATCATATAACTCTAAGCTTGATATCGTTATGAGAAATCGGTGAGGTAATTGCAAGCAAGGGAAAGAAGAAACACCAGCTTTGCACAGAGATACTGTAGTGTTATTATGCCCAAAGTATACAAGAGGTGATCTGAATATAACATTCTGTGAAATTAATTTTTAAATCAGAAAGAAGCAATAACGTAACTGTAACTTCCGTAACCGCATTAACACACTAGTTCTCGCCAGATCGCCACGTGGTCAGTACTTGGATGGGTGACTGCCTGAGTACTGCCACGTGATGTTATAAAAGCCGGCCGCCTGTAAGATATTTGTCGCGTTACCGTGGGGGTGTAAAGGCAAAAAAAACATCGTGGGTAATCGATCTGGGCAGGAAAAGTGCTAACACACCTATAAATTATATACTAAAGTGGAAATAATTCCATATTTATATGCATAGTATTATTGATTAGAATATACATTATTATTACAGACTGTTTACTTTCCACATAATCTACTTATTTAAATAATACAATTTCAATACTTTTTGTATTGAATTTTTGTATTTCAATACTTTTTGTATTTTTGTAATGTCATACTTTTTGTGTCATACAATGTTCTGTCATACTACACAATATGATATTTTGATCGCGTGGGATACTCATTACAGTCTAATAAACAATGCTCCTTTTTCAATTCATCAAACTGAAAAGGTTTGCAACGCGGTCCATCCAGTTTTAATATAGCGTGGATGCGGCGGCACGAGGCAAAAAGGCAATCCACTGACGGCGCAATTTGACATTGTTATGACTTCTCACTGTCTTGGAAGAGCTGCGTTAAATATAGATAGTATTAATCACTGTATCCGGGAGAGAAGCTGCGGAGAGCTGTTATTCAAATATTAACATTTTCGTTTCCGTATTTAGATATTTTCTATGTTACGTTTTTATATTATAATATCATTGCATACTACGGCGTTTAAAAAAAAGTGATAATGAGTATGATGATTTTATCTTGTATTTTCCGTCACCTTTTATACCATGTTGTAGTAGCTCCATGATCAAGGTATTCAATCATCACGACCGCGCGACTGACCCAGAAAAGAGAGCCCATGATCTTACCGGCGGATGGAATGGCCTTGAATTACTTAGGAGTTGGAGATGATGTTCGTTTTCAGGTTATGGATTATTTCAATGACATTTCCAGTATATTGACATGGGTCGTAACGTGAAGCCATGCTTTATCCATAGTTATGAATCGTGCCAAAAAACAGATCCTGTTATAACAAATGCAAAAAGTGCGACAGTTGTGAAATCTTCAATTTAGTTTTCTCTATGCGTCTGTAAGCATTCTATCTACCCAGCGTACTGATACCTTTTGCATCCCTAAGCAATTATGTAAAATACTATGAGGAATACGTATCTAAATCTTCACTTCTTAAGCGCTAAAACGAACCGTGACAAGATGATCCGCCAAAACAATTTTTCCTACTTTTTCAACCATTTCTTCAGTGACTGCCAAAGTAGGGCGACCGAGCGAGGGTCATCAATAGTTGAAGTTTTTCCACTCCTAAACTCAGGACACCAACGTACAACTGTAGAATATGGGGGAAGCATAAACCTCTAATATATCTTGTAAATTTGTAAGTCTTGTAATACTTGCTCCCTACAAAACAAGTTACCTAATTAATGTATTTATTTAAGAATTAATTACTATAAAACATTGTTTTTTATTATAAAAATAAAAGGAACCGAATGGCGAAACCTTAGCCTTTTGCTTATTTGATTCTGTCACCCAACTGGGACTAGCCCGTTATAGGGTGGACAGGACTCTAATTTTAAAATAAATTATGTAAAAGTTTTATTAAAATGCTCATAAAACTAAATTGCCCTAAAATATGATCCTCAAAAAAAAAACAATCAAAATAGAGTGAGACAATCAGAATTGACATAAAACTAAAGTAAAAAGTAGGATAAATCTATAAAAAAAAAAAAAAGTCAATAGGTAAGTAATATTTAATATTTGCTAAGAAATATAAAAATTAATATAAAATAACTAGTAAAAAAAAAAAAAGTACGATTCATTGTCAAAACAATATATAACAACAAAATGAATTGATAATTAGTTGAATGTTAAAATATAATCAACATACATACTATTTAAACATATATTAATAACTAGCTGACCCGGCGAACTTCGTACCGCCTAACATTTTTAATAGTTATTCTGCTATTCGGGATGGAGACAAATACAACAAATCAAAAACCATGAAAATCGGTCCAGCCGTTCTCGAGTTATAAGTGTTCGAACAAACCCGCCTTTGTTTTATATTTATAGAAGATATTGATATAGATATATAAAACAAATATGTATGGGATTTTTTTTTCCGAAAAAAATAAATGTATGGGAAATTGCTTTTTCTTTTATTTTGTTTTTTCGGAAAATGTTTTTTTTTATATTTTAATTTTCCGGAATATTTTTTTTTTTTCGGAAACAATATGTATGAGAAAATGTTTTTTATTTTGTTAGTGTGTTTTTTTTATTTTCTCAATGTTTTAATTAGTTCGGGACGGAGACAAATACAACAAATCAAAATCCATGAGAATCGGTCCAGCCGTTCTCGAGTTATAAGTGTTCGAACAAACCCGACTTTGTTTTATATATATATATATATATATAGATTATACCTCGCGATATTTCGTTTTTCCTTTTTGCAAACACGCTTCGATAAGATGTAAACAAACGACTCTTATTTTAGAAAATCAATTTTTGTTTTTGGAACATAATAACAGATATATTGCTTGTGCCTGGCAGTATTTATGTTTATATAGCCGCAAAGATTTGTAACTCATTATCACTTTTTATACGCACGCCCCTCGAATGTTATTTTATATGAGCCATATACCCGTTTTCCTCATTTGCGGGTGGTATATTGGTAGGTACAATACAGGCGGCGACCCAATCGACTATATACCTTTGGTCCTAATGAATATAGAGCACTCGCCCGACTACTCTGCCCCTTTCACGGGAAGGCTTGATTTGCATTCGACTCCGGCATTAAAACAAATTGAGCGGAAAATGGCTTATATTAATTCTGCTACCGCCCGCCATATAGCCGCGATCGATCACCCTTTATAAGCCCTCGAGAATTCAAATCGGTACGATAATTAACTGCAGGATGCTTTCTTCTAGGCTTCTTAAACAACGGATTTTTATTTATTAATAATAATCTCTTATATTTGTGATTTTTTCATGAAACGCCGAATAGCTGGCATTGCTGAAAATCCCCAGGGTTAAATAAATTCTCACCCAGTAACAACTTTTCCATATCATATATATTATCCACGTAAATTATACGGATTGAATAAATTGATTTACGGTAAAGAGGGATCGTTAATATTAGAATTTCTCACGCAATATTACGTATTTTATCGGGTCCGGGCCTGGTTAGGACACTTCTCCCCAAATGAATACGTCCTGGATGGCCTTGTCGTTCCCCTCAGGTCCTGGTGCGTGACGTAGATTGGCAACTGCGGGCAGGATATGAGGTGGTCTACACGGGCAACGAGGGCAGGATATGAGGTGGCCTTAAGAGTAGCCCGAGCAGACGATATTAGCTCGGCATCTGTTACTTCTTTTTCTTTTTAGGGTGTCTCTCTAACTAGTGAAGTTGGCAGTCAGCTCTGCATACTTCTTTTTGTCCTTCGTCAGGTAAAACAACACAGCGATTCGCAAATGTTCCGCAACCAAGATTTCCACCTGCCTTACCTCCCGGTCTCCTCTTACCTGCAACTTTTCCCATTTGGCGTTTAATACAAAGAGGTAGGAGACTTGTGTTGTGGCAACAGGTTTTGAAAGTGAGAGAACGGTCGAGGGTCACTCTAGGGTATACGGGTGCTTCACGGGTAAGGTACTTGGGTGTATAATACTTAGTTATATACATATTACATAGTACAAATTACACAGGTACTTATGTGCTAAGGACTTAAGGTATAATATATACGTAGGTACTGAATAATAAATTAATATAGATATATTTCTCTCCACTTTGCCACAGAGGTCATCTTTGGCTTGCCTTTCAAGCAGTAATGATATTTATTTTATGTAGTAATCGATGCTTCTCGATCAAACTCTTATATCTATTAAACCCGCTCGGCACTTAACATCCCTTGCGGGATATGTATGGCGGCCGGCTGAAATCCAAACTATCCCATACGGGATATCGCGCTCGCCGCTCAAGAAAATGTCGTTTAAATTTCGAAATGCGATTGTATATTCTATCGAATGATGCCATAATATAGCCAAATATGCAACACTATGAAATTGCTCGATTGCCGCATGCGATGTTAGAAATATGAATTACTACATCCCTTACAAAATCGGTGACCTCATTTCTGACGACAGTCGCGAACTGCCCACCGCTGGCGGCGTATAATTCCGCGACGTGTTTGTGTTGTGAATTGTTTTGTGTATATAAGTGAAGTGTATACCGGATAAAAGTAAGTAATTTCCATTTTTAAGTAGTTTAGGCCTTAGGATTAAACAATTTACACAGCCCATTTGCTGTTTTTCACGAATTTTCGAAGAAAACACTTTTTCGAAACCAAACGGCTCTCGAAAAATGGCCGTCTTTATTTTGTAATGTTTGTGAAATATCCCGTTATATCGCGAAACATGACGTAATGTCGCTTTAATTTACTAATAAAATAGGTATTGCTTCATTTACATCCTAAGTTATCACATAATTATGCGTATTTTGAACATTATATGTTGTTTTCTAATATGGCTCGCGAAAATGAAACTTGTTTTGATAATTACTATGAGAGAAAAAAGTGCGATTTTCCAAAGTTTTTCGATGAAATGTGACTCTTTGGAGTATAGTAATTAGTTATTAGACATATAATAAGTCTATGATAAGACAATATAATTGAAAAAATCTAACGAATTTTATATTATGGGCATTCAAAGTTTATTATTAGGTTCGGAAGTCGGAAACTCTCAAAACTTTAGATTTTTCTATAATATCAGACAAAGCTCAAAGTTCTGGTGTGATTTCTAAGAAGAAGTGATGTAGTAATAAAGTTATTTTGAAAGAATTTCATATAAAAAAATACCATAAGTAGTCACAAATTAAAAATGAAAAAAAATTTT
Source organism: Micropterix aruncella (assembly GCA_944548615.1). NCBI lineage: Eukaryota > Metazoa > Arthropoda > Insecta > Lepidoptera > Micropterigidae > Micropterix > Micropterix aruncella. Next base: position 8,736,190 of record OX155954.1, read on the forward strand.
TTTTACGAGAATACATACAATTTTTCTTGGCTGAATAAATAAATATTTTTTCCGTATTTTTGTATGCAAATAAGTAAAAAAAAAATATCGTTTTGGTAAAGCATTTAATAAAGAACATAACTGTATTTACAATTTTTGATATTTACAAAAACTGTATTTACAAAAAAATCGAAATGATTTTATAGGCGAGTTTTTTCAGTTTGCCAATTTTGTAATATTTATTCATTATTATCTTAATTGTTTTACGAGATAAGGTTATAATGTTTTATATGTCAAATTTCAATGCGATCATTTTTCTATTTATATTTTTTAAATCCGATTAGTGGTTTATAAGTTATGATCGTTTTTCTCAAGGCCGTTGACTCGCGTCGATTTTTTGCGCGAATATGTCGCGCGCAAAAGTGATGTTTTTGGGCGCGGTGAGTTTTTACCTCGCAACGTGAGGGGTTAAAGAAGCCGAGCCGTCCAATGAATATGATATCAATGTTTCGTTACTCTTAAAAAGCAACGATGAGGGGCGGGGTCGGTTAAATATCGTTCTTCGCGGGAATGAATATTCACTCGAGCGAGAGAGAGTCCCCTCGGGTAGATAGGGTAAAAAATCCTAGTTAATTGGAGGGGAGTTCTATTACACGGCCGGGGGTCGCGGCCGCCCGCGCTTTGATGTGTCCCGGGCGAAGGGCGTCCCGCGACCCACAACCGCACATCTTCACCATGCGTGCGTACCTATGGATGGAAAATGGACAACCTGTCGATTGTAATGGCCGGATAGCGTATCGACGAAGGTCAAGCAAAACTAAAGAGGTGTTAAGGCGAAATTTTCCTGATTTAAACCCTTCCAGGTGACTGTTTATCATTTTACAGAATGTTAAATACATTCCGACTAAATAGTCGGAATACTCACCACTGTCCTTAAATAAGAACAGTGGTGAGTTGACACCTACAACGGGTGAACCCGTCACTCCAGGTATTAGGTATAACGATATATAATCGTTCTTTCAGCCTAGAGTGAACGTAGCCCTTTCAGACCCAGCCCACTCAATTGTGATTATCATGAGTTCCAAAGGAACGAAAATTTGTGAGTGATACAATGTCTATCTATCATATAAATCTACTATATGATAGATAGACATTGTATTATATACCTATATCTTATAAAGTTACTCGCACAATTGTGTGGGTACATTTTCTCGATTTTGGGTACCATTTCATAAAAAAAGTCCTCAAGTACTTCTTTATATGAAAACTCTCAGGTCCAAAAGATTATAGACTTAGGACGAAATAGTTTACCGTCTATATATAGGTCCGCCAACACGCCCGAGAGAGTCCTAGGCCTTATCCCATGGTACTGGGTGGTTGAACGAGCGAGCAGCCTCACGCCCTCACTATCAGTTATGGCCGGATTTCTCCGTCCTCGCGACTGGTTACGAATCCGAAGTCGCTTACTCTGCCTCTACCTGATGTTAAGTCAGGAGCTAACGGGCCCATGATTGGGAGCTAACGGGCCCATGATCAGTTGGCCACGATGAGCCATGTGTTCAGGGTCGGTCACACTCACGGGTCAACACCCATCCGACGGCCTCCACGCACGGGGTGCGAACCTGGGTAGGACTCTGGGTCAACCAGTTTCCCCTGGGAATCAAACCTCTGGCGCTCCTGGACGGTCTGCGCACCGTGCGGCGCAAGCCAATCGATTGTGCTCTCCGACTAACAGTCGGGGGAGTCTGGGAACTGTATTGTTTTCTATAGAGCGGGGGTGGTTGCGTACCTTACGGCGACTGCTCTTGAAATGACCATTGGCCATCCGATCCCGGTTCATAGCCGGGCAAAGAACGCTTTGGTCCGCGATAGATTCGGTGTACACCGTTTCACCGCTTCGTAAGGGAGAGGACCGCGCAAGCGACCTCGAACTCGGAACCAATCGAGAGACCGGAGAAATCTGGTCACAATTGGAAGTAAGGGCGCGAGTTTCTCAAGCCGCTGGGAAGTAATTCCTGGCTTTCTCCCGGTAAGGAGTTGGTCTCTTACGGGTTGTGGCGTAGCTAGACGTCGGATTTGTTATGTCCAAAGTCTTCTACGCTCACTGCAGGTCAATAGAACGACTAATCGTTAAAACGTCCTGTCGTGACGGGCTCGCCCGTTGTAGTTGACAACTCAATATTATGTTAAGTCAGCGGTAGTTCAGTTTGAATTTATCGCGGACCATGGCGTCCTTTGCCCGGCTCTGACCTCGGGATCGGGTGGCCAATTGGTTATTTCAAGAGTGGCTGACATCAGGTCAGCATCCACCCCCGCTGCTTAGGAAACCGTATATCTTACCCGACTCCTCCAATCATTCGCCGAAGTGAACTGTCGATTGGCTGACGCCGCACGGTGCGAAAAGCGCCCAGTAGCGCCTGAACGTATTCTCCCAGGGAAACAGATCCACCAGCATGATAGCTTGGGACACACCGAGGGTAGACCCTCAATCGAAGAGGCCACTGGATAGGAGCTGAACCGTGAGTTGAGCCGACTCCTAGAACGAGATGGGTCTCAGTGGCAGCAACTGCATGATAACCATTAACTACCACTATTAAAGAACAGTATTGCGGTGTCGACTACAACGGGAGAACCCGTCACCCCAGGCTGGTATAACGGCATGTGATCATTCTTTCAGCCGTGGGATGAGCGTAGAAAATTTAGTCCCCGCAGACTGTAGACTTTCTATCGGCCGATAGTTTAGTCGGATTGGGCTGCTAGCGCGCACACTGATCCAACTAAACGGTATAGTTGGTGGTGAGTGCACAGACTAGCCAACAGTCGGCCGTTTGCTCTCAAATAATTTGCTAGTTGGTAAGCTGCTTTTGAAGAGAGTGGTCGGAAACTGATAGTTATAAAACGTTGTCCAGAACTGTTCCATTAAAACATCTTTCCAGACAGACAAAAAAATAATGTTTTTCTTGTTCGAAGTGATTTAAAACGTGGAGAAATTTATTTTTAAATGAAATCAAGTTTGTGGCTACTTATAAAATACAACCGACTGTGTTTATATCTTAGCGCACTAAAATAAAAAATAAAAAACAAAACATTTCAAGTAAAAAGCGCATTTTTTTTCAAAAATAATGATCTCATTAACGAAGACAGTAATTACCATCATTCTGTCTCAAGACGAAAAACTCACAGGCTTCTTCGGCAATAAAAATGTCAAGTTATTCGCTGAATAACGAACTGAAAAATGGCCTTGTCCCCAATATAATTAATGACGACGATGGTTTTTGTTTTCTACACCATTAGTATGCTAAATTACACAAATACAAAGGGTTTCTAGGTATGGTGTAATAAATAATTAGTAATATGCTATCAGAAATAATAAGCAATATGCTATTTTTTAAGAATCAGCTGTTTATTTGTCTTTTCGTCGTTTGTTTTTGCTGAAATATTTTCGTTTGATCAACCATGGTAAAGTTAAAAATATGCATTATTTTCAAATATGAGATCCTGTGCCGGTGTTTTTTATTACAGTGTTTTCTATTGCTTCTTGCAGTCGGGCTATAAAGTTACCGTAAAAGCGTGCGGTTAAGAACTACAAACAATGATGGAGAAGCTCTAGATTAAATAACCGAGACCGGTCAATAGCTCATCTGCTTCTGAATGATAACGTATAACCACAGATTTCACTGCAAACAGTCGCAAAGTTGCAGGAGTTGCGGCTGCAGACTCTTGGTCGCCCATCGTACTTGCGAGACCTTGCAGAATTTAGATCTTACAAGGAAAAAAAAATGACTTTGAAAAGTCTGTGAAAAACGCCTTCAAAGCATTCATTGCTTCCTGTCCATGAGAATTTTACAGCAGAGGAATTAAGGCTCCCTTCCGAGTTGACGCGACTAAAAATTTTGGTATTTTTGTAATGCCACGCGCCCGCGCGCTTTCGATATATACATAAAGATGTATAGGTATACCGCGGCGACAAGGGAATACGTCCCACCGTTGGCAGTGGCCAATTACGAATGACGATTTCGGCTTCGCTCGTCGTCTAATATAAACGATTTGGCTTTTCAATTATAATATAATAAATTATCAAATAACTAGCTTTATATAAAGTAAAAATTAGATTACAATAATTAAATAACTTAAGATCACTGTGTTATTTTTTATATCACTCAAAAGTATCGTTAATAAATAGAAAAAAAATAATATTTGTCCATAACATTTCTGGAAATTACGTAATTTCAAACATTTTTTCTTATATTTTTTGTATGGAAGTTCCAAAAACTGTCTTGGTAATATGCAAACAGACCATAACGCTGGTGTGAATAGTATTTTTTAGTATTGAGAATCATCTCTAGGTTTTTCGAAAACTGAAGACAAATCTCGCTCGTTTTTATTTTGTTGGGAAACAGAAACAGAATAAAGATAATTTACAATTAATATGGAAATAATTTACCAGTTTCGTTTTGGAGAAATGATAGCTTAAGTACCGGGTTTTTAAAATCCGGCATAATTGTATTAATTTTTTTTTCCCCACCAAGTGTGCTCCCAACCAGGCCACAAAATTATGCTTCATATAGCCTTTGGCCGCCATGGCCGCCACGGCCTCTTGAGACATTGGAATGACACATCTGCATAGATTAATAGGAGTCAATATGTCCAATAATTAAATATATATTTTTAATACAAAGTTTTTGGCCTTAAATTTCCTATATAGTACAGCAAATTCATAGGTAAAGACCAAATATACAAATAAATAAGGTCGCTAACCTCTTCTATTCCAAAGCAAATTTATCAGGAAAATCGCCGCTGTATCGCTGAAACGGAAAACTTGAAATATAACTCAAGCCTTAGCCTACGTGAGCCTACTTGTTATCGAACGCCCTTTTCGCCTCTCAAAAAGTGAAACTTTTAACAAAATGTTACGACCTTCCCGTAATTGATAAGGCTCGATACTGCCAAACTTTCCATGGCAATGAACGGTATTGCGAAATAGAAATTCCGAATCGTTTATACACTATATTTTAAATAACAGTACAACATTCCTACATATTCAAATTAGGGTACGATGGGGAATGGCGGTTCCTTAATCAGAAATGATTATATCTCATGAATTTACATACATATTAAAGAAAACAATACCATTTTAAAAAACCTATTTATATGCTTTATACCTTTATGCTAATATTTTTTTATTATATGCTACCTCAGGAAGGAATTTGGGGTTTATAACACTCCGACAGTCGACGAAAATATCAAAATGGCTTTCTATTCAAGCGACTTCGGCGAGGTTTCGAGATTTGATTGTTACAGAATCATATTCAAAGGGTTGTGGTTGGTTTGCATGTCAAACTCATAAACCCTTGTTTGTCCCCCCCCCCCCGCTCCCTTTCTGATAGGTTTCAGGAATGTAGGCTTAGAATTGCTTCGTTTAAGCCCGTCTTAAGCAATCTGTGTATACCGCATGTATAAATATTCATGTATAAGCCATAGACAGAGCAATGAAAACCTAAATTGATGAATTTCAACATACAGATTTTTTCAACAATACACAACATAAATTTATTAATAGTGGCAAGAAGATGATATTCTGGAAAAGGATAATACATAAAACAAACGCCTAGCATAAGCAAACGCATGATACAAAATACATAAAACAAATTAACAAACCGTTGGACATACCTACCTTCGCACACATCGGCCAAATTTTATATCAACAAACATTATATATACACCCATATACATCTACGAAATAGACACATACACATACACACACACACACACACACACCCACACATACACACACACACTCAACGCACACACAAATATGCGCTTTCATGCACAGGCACATACTGGGGGTGTCAACCCAACGGGCGAACCCGTCATTCCAGGGAGTTATACCGGCATCAGGTCATCCTGTCTCCATGGACTGAACGCGAAAGTCTTTGCGGACAAAAACAAAGCACTGTCTAACTACACCGACATTCCGTAAGAGTCCAACGCCTAACAGCGAGGCACTGGGCTCTTCCTGCGAGGCAAAGGGAAGAGAACCTCGCTCCCTTACTACCTACCAGATTAGGACGGATTTCTCTATCCTCTAGTCTGGTCGATTGCACGGTCTCTACCTGATCTTAAAGGTAATTCCGATCGAATTTATTGCGGATCGTAGCGCTATTTGCCCGCTAATATCACACAGGATCGGATGACCAACGGATCGTTTCAAAGGGAGTTGACATCAGGTTAACAACAACCCCCGCTTCATAGGAAACGTACGTTTTCGGACTCCCCTGTTTATTCACCAGAGTGGACCGTTGTTTAGCTAACGCCACACGGTGCGCAAACCAGATTAAAGTATCCGAGTTCACGTGTCCACAAAAGGGCTTACAGCCGCAGGCAGTGGCTACCGGATGGGAGCTGAACCATGAGTTGAGCCGACCTATAGTAACAAGCTCCACGAAAGTGTATGTTACCGCATACTGTCACAAATATAATAACTTATAACATTTAAATACTATATTTTATATTTGTATATTATAAGTATAATGTTACATACATTTTTTGATATTTTGAAGCTGTTTTAGCCTTAATTTTATTACCTTCAATGTTTTTATTTTATATCACGTAGTTTTAATAAAATAAATAAAATGTATGCGGTAACCTTTTCAAATAAAATTGCAGAGCACACTCAACGTCGGCTAACTTAAGCAGCAGCTGTAACACAATTGAAAAAAACTCTACCCGCCATCACATGCATTGATATCAACTACGAGTATACTATAATGGCTTCTTTTGCGAGTACGTGGCCTTTTAAATAAACATTTTCGGTATTTATTTAACAGTACTTCTTGTGCATCATTGCAGCCTTTTGAGCATTTGGAGGATTAATATTTGTAGTTCACTCATTGGTAGCGAATAGTTTCGTGCAGCTTAGGCCATAATATCCAATTTGTTCTTGGATCGGCCTAACTCACGATACAGCTCCTATTTAGAAGCCTCCTCGTGGGGAACTCTATACCCTGGGTAAGACTCTCGCGTCTCAGGGCTCACGGCTGGTGGATCGGTTGGATTGGCTGAATCCAATCGGTTGTGCACTCTGACTAGTTGCTAAAGGAGCTGAAGACTATGGAAATGTACTGTGTCCTGAGCAGCGGGGGTAGAGTTGAGCTGTTGTCATGCCATTCTTGAAACGACCTATCGGCCACCCGATCCCGAGTGGTAGGATGGGCAATGAACGCCCAGATCCGCGATAAATTGTTCTTGAATTACCGATGTGATACAACAGGTAGAGGCCGCGTAAGCGACTTCGGTCTTGTAACTAGTTGGGAGGAAGGAGGTATCCTGATGATTAATTCGAGACGGATATATCCTTTCAAACTGGTAGGCAGGGGGCGAGTTTGCCTGCTTGGGTATCTTTCCCGGTGCCTCGTAGTAAGACGTTGGCCTCTGTCGGGCATGGTTGGCATAGCTAGACAGTAGATTTGTATTGTCTCTAAGTTTTTTTTACGCTGATCACATGGCTGAAAGAACTTACATGCTTACATATTTTATTTTTATTTTTAACACGATTATTTATTTTTGTGTTCTATTTCCTATTGTGATCATTAGTTAGTGATTATTAGTTATAATTTGTAATGGTGACGGGAATATATATATATTTCTTTTCCTTTTTATTTATTTTTTTATTCATTGCCGAATATATGTGATATAAAATCAAGAGAGCTAGCTGCCCTGGAACAAGTCCTGGCACTTAGTTGGGCAGCAGCAGTACTTAAATGCTAATGGTCATATCGGCCGTGTTTAATTTTAATTATATATATATTTTTTTATTGATATGATTATTAGTGATACTTGTGCACTTGTAAATGAATTGTTAAATAAAATAAATAAATAAATAAATATGAAAGAGCTTACATATCGTTATATCAACCTGGGGGTGACGGATTCGCTCGCTGTAGTCGACACTGCTCAACTGTAGTTCACTCGTTAGAAAGCAATTCAAATTATAACCCAACATGTCGGCATCCACTCGTATATATGCTGTAGGAGTAAACATTTAAATGACTCATTATACAGGTTGGGCCTTAACTGTCTTCGCGGTTTCTTTTTTTATATTTAAAACTCCCTGGGTGTACGCAGGCCCAAGGGGTGGCCTGAGACGCACAAATGGAACCTCAGGAGCCACAGGAGTGGAGATCAAGTTTTGTGTTTGTGCGTATTACGCAAAAAATAACTCAGTGGCTATTGCGAGGAGGATGTATGAATGAATGAATGAATGAATGAATGAATGAAAATCTCTTTATTGCACAATAAAATAAGGTACAATGGCGGACTTATTGCTACACTACAGCAATATCTTCCAGTCAACCAACATGCTGGTGTGAAAAGAAGAGTAGGCAACAAATTATAGCCTAAAATTAAATTTGAAATTATAGCATATAATATATATTGTGTAGGTATCTAAAGTAAAATGTAAATATATAAATAAATTTTTGAGTTTGACATATTATATGTATGTATATGTATATACATACATATTTTGATATATTAACAAATAAATAAATAAATAAATAAGTAAATAAATAAACTGCCAAAATAAGGTAAGGAAAGGGAGGGGATAACGGAAAGGAAAGGAAATTTATGATTAATATTTATTGTGAAAGGAAGTGCTTTTTCAATGATTGCTTAAAGGTGAACAGCGAGCTAGCGCCTCGAATAGTTAAAGGAAGCTGATTCCACAGTCGAGCTGCATGTACGGAGAAGGAGTAGGAAAAAAAAGTGGTATTGTGTTTTGGGATACGTAGGATATTATTCTGACTTGAACGAAGTGGGAGACCATGACATGTACCGAAGTGGTCAAGGTTTACGAGACATTAGTGAAGCAGCAAGCGCAAATTTTGTTCGTAAGAGGATCAAAATGTTCTAGAAAGAATAATTAATGACGGTCGCAAGAAGTCAGCGAAGACGCCAAAAACTACGCGTGAGTGAATCTGCTTGACAAAATCCCCAACTATCGACTCGCAAGAGAACACAAGCTTTATTTATTTATTTATTTATTTTCAGGAAAACCAACAGCTAATTATAAGTTAACAAAGCCGGAGTAACATAACAGAGAGCCAATTAAAGGTTTTCACGTTTAAATAACAGTGTAGAAACATATGTGATCTTACAATTAAAGTATAAAAATGCATTAAAAATTATTCAACAATTAATGCTAAAATATTCACTGTTCAGCCGCTGCCTAGCTGAGTTAACACTCGTACAGAATAGATCAAAGTCAAAGCGTTAAATCATGTCATTGAAATTGTTATTTGTTCGCCACAGAAATGCATTTTGCCTATAGTTGCCGCCACCTGTCTACTACTCCGCCAACGCAAATGTGCAAACGTTTTGAGAAATTCGGATATGAAATTTCTTGCATAAATTGAAATAACGGGTGGCGCAATAGAACGTGCATATTTAAAAAAAATATAAAAAAATAAATACAACAGGTATAGTTAAAATAAAACTGAGGAATTGTTAAGTAAGAACTGAAGTTTATTTTTTAAAAATAACATCATTAAAAAAATAAATACAACAGGTATAGTTAAAATAAAACTGAGGAATTGTTAAGTAAGAACTGAAGTTTATTTTTTAAAAATAACATCATCTAAATGATGACCCTCTCTACGACGGCACTCCTCTAACCGCAAACGGAAATTATTAAAAACTTTGTTCAGTAATGCTGGTGTGATTGCTGCCATTTCACCACGGATATTCTGCTTGAGCTCGTCGATGTTTCTTGGATTATTGCTGTAGACTTTGTGTTTAAGGTACCCCCACAAAAAAAAGTCAGGAGGCGTTAAGTCCGGACTACGTGGGGGCCATGGGATATCACCTCTCTTTGAAATCACTTTTCCAGGGAACATCTGTTTCACAACCGCCATGGAGTCATTAGATGTGTGACAAGTGGCTCCATCTTGTTGAAACCATGTCCTAGAATTCCTTATTCTTGAATTTTCAAGTTCTGGAGCCAAAAAGCCTTCCAACATAGCAACATAGCGTTGGGTATTAACAGTGACGTTTTGTCCACGCGCATTTTCAAAGAAAAACGGACCCACTATTCCTCTGCCCGAGATTGCTGCCCATACTGTCACTTTAGGACTATGCAGTGGTTTCTGATGTTTAAGTTTAGGATTCTCACTATGCCAGTAACGACAATTTTGACGGTTTACGAACCCATTCATGTGAAAATGAGCCTCATCAGAGAAAAGGATGTTGTCACAATTGGAAAACCGATTCAGCATTTCATCAGCAAATGCGAGCCTTGCTCCGAAGTCAGATTCTTTCAATTCTTGTGTTAATTGCAGCTTGTATGGATGCAATTTAAGATCCAACTTTAAAATTCGTTGCAAACTTCGTCGCGATAAGTGTAAGACGGACGATCTCTTGCGAGTAGACATTTGTGGTTCTCCTTGTACCGACTGCATAACTCTCTCAATATTGTCTTCGGTCCTAGATGTTCTTGGACGACCTTTTGCTTTGGGTTTAAACGTTGAGCCAGTCTCTTCGAAACGCTTTATCCATATTTTAATTAAATTAGCACTCGGAGCTTGACTGATTCGCCGTAGTTCATATTCAGAACAATATAGTCGCCTAATAACAACGTATGAACGAGAGGTCTGGTAAAACGCGCGCACGCAAAATGCGCGTTGCTTCCCGTCGAAGTGACTCATAGTAACTAAAACTCCATGAGCCCGCCTAACCAACGAGGTAAGGTTCCCCCCGCCTGCGCGCTTTCCACCCCGCCAAAAAAATGATGCAATATGCACGTTCTATTGCGCCACTTAGATGAGCTGTATGGGATTTTCAGACGGAAGCAGAGATATTTCACGAACTTCATTTGAATGCGCTCGATTCTATTTATATATTTGTCATAACAAGGGTTCCATACCTGAGATGCATATTCCAAGATGCTTCTGACAAAAGTGCAGTAAAGGATCTTGAAAGTTTTAGCACGGTGAAAGCAAGTTGCACTCCTCATAACAAAACCTAAAGCTTTGGAAGCTTTAGAAACAATTTAATCATCAAAGGACACCTTTATGAAGGGTTTTGCACAGCGACTCACATTTTAAAGCTTATGACATTCAGCTTACTGCAGGATGGAGCTACATGCCACACTGCCAGTGTCCATAGACCTCTTAAAAGAGATGTTCCCTGAGAGATTCGTCTCACGAAGAGATGATATCTGTGGCCCCACGGAGCCCTGATCTCACTCCTAATATTTTTTTCTGTGGGGACATCTGAATTCATTGATCTATGAAGATAACTCGACCACATTAGACAACCTACAACAAAACATTGTGCGTGAAATCAATGTCATTCCAAAAGCAACTTGTCACCATGTTTTCGAGAATCTGCGAGTCCGACTTCAATAAAACGAACAAGCCGTTCGACATCACCTGGATCACAGTATACCAGACAGTAGCGTCTCTTAGAAAAAAAAAATAAAACGAGGCGAGCTACCTCACGAGTTCAAGGGCTCGCATATTGACCGCCACCTGTCTATTACTCCGCCAACGCAAATGTGCAAACGTTTTGAGAAATTCGTCGACCTTCGCGTGCGCGTAACGCTAACCAAAGGCGTTCGTCGAGAATTACCCCTCTGCTTACTTCCCTTGCAAACTATCCCCGCAATCCTCTATCGCTTGAGAGTGCGTCTACTGTTCTCTCGATATACCGTGCGTGGACAGAATATTTTGAAATTCTTACATTAAAAAAATAATTTTGTCAAGTTTCTAGAAATGTTAATAAAAATAGTGTAAGTTTAGTAGCTTTTTTTAATTGAATATTCAAACTGCGCCGATAGTTACGACTCATCCTGTATATAGCCATATTCCCCATAATATCCTTATCGCCCAATTTTGTTCGTTAATTAAGACACATTGATAACGTGTTGCGTTCGTTGAACGAAGCAAGCAATTTTGCGTCGTCGCCGAGGTTAAATGATCGAGCGTTTTATTTCTGTCGCGCTACCCCATGTATACTGTTACAGCTAATATTTTCTCTGTGGGTGCTAATCGAGTGAATAGACACGGGTATATTCAGGAAATATATCGCTCGTGACGTAAGGTTGACACTGATTATCCTCCGATAATGAGGGTGACTAATATAGAGGGAGACAAAGATAGAAAATATACGCTAACAGAAATAACGTGTAACGTTTGACATTAAAGCGATAAGAAAAAATATCTAATCCTAGGTTTACATACACTGTGAAAAATATTAGATAGATTCTTACGTTACCATTTTGATTTTAATCGAGTATTTTGAAAACTCCATTACTCGATTATATGTATCAATATTTTCCTTACAGTTAATACGGAAATACCAGTATACTGAAGTTGCAACATGATGTATGTGTCCGACTATAACCGTACGTATACTATTACATGCTATCATGTTAGAATCGAGATCCCAGGGTCGCGTCGTAATTAAATAACATAAAATTTTAACATTACGTCACGGAAGCTACCGTCATTCCAACATAGTTACGCATCATGTTAATTTATACGTATGGACCATAATCTGAGTTATATACGTAATCCTTGTTGAAACATACTTAGTTCCGTGTATTACATTGTTACATTTTTCTCAGTGCATACACCATACATATTATATTAGCATTAGGTAGTTTTTTATGCATTACTATATGTTACCCGATGCAACTCGGGTATCCGCATCCTTCCCCTCCTCACTCTCCTCCTCTTCTACCTCTCCAACCCAAGTAGCCTACGCTACTCACAGTTCCTTTAGCTAACTCGATTTATTTATTGGTCCTTTTAACTTCCACTTTCGCATATCGATCGGTTGAGCGCTATAGAAGGTGATGAGCGGCAGCGCCATCTAGTGGCGAGTTACGAAAAAGTGGACAGCGCGAAAATATTATCCTGGCCCAAATACCTATGTATACCGATTTTCATGGCGATCGGTTCAACGGTATAGAAGTTAATGCGCTGCGCCACCTAGTGGCAAGTTGCAATAAAGCGGGTAACTAAAAACCTTATCCATGAAAAATACATATATTTGCCAACCTTTATGGTGAACGGTGCGAAGCCTATTAAACTCGGAGAGACAGGCAGATATACCAACATCCATTTTTATATATTTACTAGATGACCCGGTGAACTTCATACCACCTAAAATTGATTTGATTATAACTCTTCATAAGCGTTTATTAATCCTAATCAACCTTCCAAATCCAATTCATTAAAATCTATAATATGGCCGAATCATGTACGGTTTGAGTTTCGTTTGGTGATTAAATGTTTTTTTAACTTTTTCGACTTTTTTTACGTTTTAGAGTTTTTCTTGACTGTTTTGACTTTATCGACTTTTTGACTTTTTTTTTACTTTTTCGTCTTTCTTTCCGACTTTTCCGACCTTTTTGACTTTTTTGACTTTTTTTACTTTTTCGTTTTTTTTTACTTTTCGACTTATCGAAATTTTACATATTGTACGGAACGTGACAGTTGAACGTGAGACATTGTACGGAAGGTGAATAACAGTTATGGATGGCGCAGCTGTCAAATTATAGGATCGCCGCGATAGCCATCTAGAAAGTGGCCTATTTCCCAAAATGACCAATTTTGATTTTCAGTTGTTTCTTTTAATTTTTCCTAAATATTTTTTATTGTAACCTACCCCTGAATCAAGGCAAACAAAACAAAAAAATAATATTTCAAATCGGTCCAGTCATTTTTGAGATCTTGCGAGACTTGCGAGACATTTTTATATATAAGAAGAAGATATCAAGGGAGTGAGTTTCTGTACCGATTAATCTTAACCGATTAAAAACGCAACTTTTGACAGACCATCAAACAACACAAAGCTGCATATACCTGGGTCACGTGTTTAGGCACGACAGGTGCGAACTCCTTCAAGTCATTATGTTGGGAAAAGTTGCAGGGAATAGACCTGGCCGTAGACGAAAATTTTGGTTGCGGAACATTCTAGAATGGACCGGGATTACGAGTGTCGCCGAATTGTTTTGCCTGGCGAAGGACAAAAAGGAGTATGCAGTGCTGACAGCAAACCTTCACTAGTTGAAGAGGCATCCTAAGAAGAAGAAGAAATAAAATCAAAATCAGAGTTTATTCAAGGGCGCACTTTCGTCCTCGAGTGTTGTTCCCTATATTTTCGTAACTATAAATAGAAAAGATACCGGATGAAATAAAATCATGTCATTGTACCGACCTCACGCATAAAATATACTACGATAACATCCATTACCTTGGCAACTATCAAGCTACGTCGAAGTTACGCCACGCATTATCGACCGTCCAAGGTGCTTATCTTTCGGCTTTACACAAACCAAGCAATCTTTCTAACTAGACTCTTCTGTTTCGTTTTGCGGAAATATATTCGTAGCGGTAGATCAATAAATTTACTTTCCTTACTTTCCTGGCCCACCAACCGACGAGAAGGGAAAGTGTTGTGAAAGCGCTGAATTTTTTTTTCGAGATGAAGAAAGAAACATCCATGTATATCCCCCCTGAGACGATTATGACCATTTTCAGGTGGAAGTCTGTTTGGTTGTATCTCTCTGTCTGTCTGTATATCTGTGTGTATTCCTCCACGATAGCCCTTTGACGCCTAATCTTATTGAGCTGAAATTTTGCATACAGACATCATTTTGTCATGGCAAGAGTTGGAAAGGTTGTGGTTGAAAACGTTCCACCGGAGGTTATATTTCAATCTCGAAATAGACTTGTTGAGCCGAAACGACATTGGGAAATGTTGGTTGGAACAATTCATATAGAAGCTATACTAATAACACTATTTACATCGAAGAATGACGCGATTGTTTGATGTTATAAATAAGACAAAAAGTCTACCTTGGACAACGGCGGTTGCAACATCTCCAAAACGTTGGGTGTTACAAACTGCACGCGGTAAATTCGTTTGTATCTTATTTATAATAATATTTACATTCCGTCATACATTTTAAATAAATATTAACGCCATCTGTTGGAGCTTAGCCAAGGAACGAACCGCGCCGCCTGAGGCGGTTGCAACCGAACCCGTTCGCGTCTGTCCGCCGGCCGAGAGAGGGCGCTCATCGATTTTATATATGAAATTAACATTCGGATGAAATCAGTTCTTTGCTACGCCCAGGGAAGTCTTGATATAACACAACCGATTTTTTAATCATCTAATACGGCGTTACTCCTGATATTATTGACTGCAGACTGGCCATAGAGGTGCGATGCGTGTCGATTTGTGAAAACATAAACATATAATAAAACCTACTCGTTGGAGAGCCAGCGAAAAAAAGAATTTTGGAAAATCTGATACTTTCAGATCAGACAGTATTTTAGCCATAGAATGCTGGGGGTAGAGTCAGCAGGCAAGACTCCGGGACACCTAGCGCTGGCGTAATAGGAAACTGGAATTTTAATTAGTACCCCCAAATTGTTTTAAAAAAGCTGAAAATTCATCAGTAGACAGTGGATATAATAAAGAACTCTAAACATATGGTCAAACTGCTACACAATCTAACGCGAGGCATCAGCATCTCCATACTATTATATTGCGCCATTGCGATCATTATATTGCGCGGTACAGTAGACCGATGTGTCATACATAACGTGTATGCAAATGCTGACGCCACGCGTTCGATTATGAAGCAGTCTGACCAAGCATGTTTCGAGCTCTTTATTGCATCCACTGTCTACTGATGAATGTTGAGCCTTTTGTAAAACACTTAAGAAATACTAATTAAAATTACTCCTTTCCTAAAACTCCAGCGCCAGGTATCCCGGAATCTGGACTGCTGACTGTACGCCCGCATTTTACTGGCAAGATGAGATGGTCTGATCTGAAAGTATCAACTTTTTCAAAACTCGCACTTTTTTGTCGCTGGCTCTTGGACTATACTATTTGAGAAACTTATCTTTCTTACCTCATTAAGCTGTAGTAGACTATGATTATATTGTGATTGAGTATTAAACTGGTAATATACACTTATAATCGCACATAATTCGACAGCGATGCGTTTTTCGTCTAAATCACTTTTTATGTTTTTTTAACGGTCAGCGTTACGCGGCGGAAGCCCTGATAACACTAAAAATCCGCTTAAATGCAGTCGCTATCTTTTCGAAAACGTGTTTACTTGTTTGATGTAGGTACATACCTATTTATAGCAGAGTTCTTTGATTTTGCGTTATCGCCTATTGGTGATATTACGCGATTACGCGTTATTACGCAAACTTATCTTTGGTTATTCTTTGGCCTAGTGACCGTAGTAAGATCTGGAGTCAGTCATGCATTTCGTATGTTGCTATTTTCGTCACGCGCATTGGCCCCGCTGCGTTCCTGCTATTTTAGTTGTGCTATTTATATTTATTGGAAGTGTAATTTTGGCAAGATTCGTTTCCTAAATATAAAACGGTGGTGTATAGAATAGGACCACGGCTGTTGCGATTCTGTTGCGAGCAATGTTTTCATGCATCCATTGCACACACACACACACAGTATTATAAGTATATGGTAGGCTACACTGAGAAAAATATTACAATGGAAATACGCAGGTTTCAACAAGGATTACGCATATAACTCTGAATGTGATCCATACGTATGCATTTACATAACGCTTTACAGTGTTGGCATGACGGTAGTGTTAAAACATAATGTTATTTCGTTACGTCGTGACCTTGGGATCTCGCTTCTAACATGATAGCATGTAGTAGTATGCGTACGGTTATAGTCGGACACATGATTCATTTTGAAACTACAGTATACTACTCGTATTATTTCCGCATTAACCGTAAAGAAAATATTGATACGTATAATCGAGTAATGAATTCAATTAAATTCTTTGTAATTCAACAAAACTACGATTGAATCATCGTTATTCTGTTTAAAACTAATAACTAAATGGTAATGTAAGAATCAATCTAATATCTTTCTCACTGTAGCTCGCGTACGAGACAAGGCAATCGTCGAGCGTTATAGGGCGAGGAAGAAAGTAAAACGTACCTACCGTTTGCCATACAAATTTCAGTATAAAAACGGCTAATCTCGGCAATGCTATTTAAATTAATTTTTAAGTTTATCGACTAAAATCTCTTATAGCTCATTTACACTCGCGCGCGAGGCGCGAGGCGAGGCGCGGGACGAAACGCGAGACGAGAGTGTGAACGGGTACCCGCGTCTCGTCTCGCGCCTCGTCTCGCCGTTCGCGGCGCTTGCGTCGGGAGCGGTTTTTAGGCACTATCGCGACGAATAGGCGGGGAGCCAGCGACAAAAAAGCGTAAGACTTTTGGAAAACTGATACTTTCAGATCGGACAGTATTTTGGCCGTAGAATGCCGGGTTACAGTCAACAGACCAGATTTCGGGACACCTGGTGCTGGCGTGTTAGGAAAGATGTAATTTTAATTAGTACCCCTAAAGTGTTTTGGAAAAGCTGAAAATTGATCAGTAGATAGTGGATGCGATAAAGCACTCGAAACAAATGGTCAGATTGATTCATAATCGATCGCATGGCATCAGCATGTCCATACCATTATATTGCACGGCACAGTAGACCGATACATCACAGACCGATGCGCGACCTGTATGGAGATGTTGACGCCACGCGTTCGATTATGAAGCAGTCTGACCGTATATTTCGAGTTCTTTATTGCATCTACTGTCTACTGATGATCTTTCAGCTTTTCCAAAAAACTTTGGGATAATAATTAAAATTACACCTTTCCTTGTACGCCAGCGCAAGGTGTCCCGAAACCTAGCCTTCTGACTGGACCCCGGCTATCTATGGCCAAAATATTGTTTGATCAGAAAGTATCAGCTTTTCCAAAAGTCTTTCACTTTTTTGTCGCTGGCTCTTGGCCTAATAGGTGCTAGCTCGCACGCACCACGAGAGTGTAAACAGAAACTCATTTTCCGTCGATCACGCGAGGCGCGAGGCGAGACACGGACACGAGGCGCGAGGCGAGAGTGTAAATCAGCCATTATTACAACGAATCCATGTACCTATCGCGAGGGTTGTAGAAGTAAGTTCGAGAGACTTTGATAAATTCAGGTACCTTCTGATCTGATCGCGTGACGTCATCAACAGTAGTCATATGCATCCCACCAATCGGCGCTCACGTTGAAAACAATCAATTTTGAACTATAAATAAAATAAATTTTCGGCCGGACTTTTGTAGCACCCCGCGGGTATTCACGCGGTAAATTCATTTTATCTTATTTATAATGACAAACAACGGCTATAGTCTTCGATTTGAAATGAATTTTGACATTTTAATTTATTTATTTATTTACGAATTTCACAATTAAATTCCAATTTACAATTGAAACATGAAATAAAATATTATATTTAATTATTTTAGTCCACAGCGAGAAACTAAAGTCAATTATTAAATTATGTTTTCTGATTGACGTCGCCCAATTAAGCAAAGCTTGTGCTTGGGTGGACAATCTATAAACAAGGAGGTTCCGAGCACTTCATAACCTAACAAGCATTTCCGATTGACTTCCCTGATCGTATTGATATAAATATGATTTTAAAAAGGTGCATGTATATGGCAACTTAGCTAATCAGTTTTTCCCAGTCACGAATAAAGCCTATTGGCGAAAGAATTTTTGAAATCGGACAAGGCGTTTTCAATTTGTCCTTTGCACAGACAGACAGACGGATGGACATACCTACACATCGAAATTTTACCTCCAACAGAGGGTTTTAGGTTTCGCGAAGGTCAAATTGTTTAAAATTAGCAACTAAAGACGATATCAACATAAAGCGATTTAACTTTGTTTTCTTTAAACAAATCAATAAATTATCTCCGTCTCATGGCTCGTTGTTAATGACAATGTCAACAATGGTAACAATTAATGAAAGTTTTATGGAATGGCAACATTGAAAAGTGACAGCTATCTGTTAAATCGTTTTCTGCTAGAACACCTCCAATTGTTGTACTTTATTAAATTATTGGGTCAAACGCTTTTCTTAGGAAATATACATTTAGCACTTACGAACATGAGTGAGCAACGTGTGGATAATTACAGCACCGTGACAGTGAAGATCGAAGGAAACGTCGCCATTAAATCGGAGGTCGTCGATCATGATGATTCAGATTCGAATATTCCTTTGAGCGATTTAATAACAGATGAAAGAGAGAATGTGGGAGAATTATTCGTAGGAGAGACTCAAGTCATTAAGTCAGAACTAATCGAAGGTGGAACACGTGGAAGCAGTAACATTAGTGATAGTGGATATCGTGTTGGAAGTGTTAAATCTTTTGTTTGTCCGGAGTGCGACAAGGCGTTTTCTCTGAAGGGTAATTTAAAGCGGACCGGCTCACTCAGTCTAAAGTTCACTCGCTCTAAAATCGATATCGGGTCAGTCGCTCTAAAATGCAGTGAGAATAATTTTAGAGCGAATGAGCTTTAGACTGAGTGATCCTCCGTTAAAATATTGAAAAATGACAAAGCGGGTCACTCAGTATAAAAAGTAGCAAGTCGGGTCAGTCAGTCTAAAATGTAGCAACCGGTGAATTATAACAGCCTGTGCGCTACCGAAAAATAGCGGTCTGCGGATTGTTGCCAGTTTTCCTCTTTTGTTTCGCGTTATTTGAATGGATAATTACAAAATAATTAATGTTATGCAGAAGGCGTATTTTATACTTGTTACTTTTTAAGATTTGCGAGTACACTTTTTATGCTACGTTCACTGCACTTTTCACGACGTTGTCGTTTGTGCTACGGAGCGCAACGTTCCTTAAAACGGATTTGACGTTCTTGACCTAAATTTGCAAACCTCGAAGTGTAAAATATAGCAAAAAAAATGCATGACTACACGTTGACCTGTCTTCTGCCTACATTACAACAAAACCTTACAAATTGTGAAAAAATATAAGCGGATATATTTGAGAAAGTTTCAAACTCGCATCATATTGTATATCAAATCGTTTCACTTGTACAAATAAAGTGAATAGCAAGTCAGGTACATATGCAATAGAGACGATTTCCACGTACCTAACGATCACATTCTCGAAGACAGAACGAAACGGAGGCCCTCGAATATTTTATTGGAAAAGATCTGAAATTCCCCCACAGTATTGCCGCCTGCGCTCTTCCAATTGTATTTTGAATCCATTGCTAAACCCATTACAAAATTTGCTGTGCTCACGACGGCGTATGTCTGAACCCATTATTACGTTAACGTAAAAAATAAAGTCAGCCAATATTTCGCTGTTGCAAAGACCAGTGTCAGTGTACCTTGTCATATCAAACAGGAAATATTTTTGAGAACTTATATCAAGTACAAAAAATAAGAAACAATAAACCCAGAGAAAAATTACTGGGAAATATAACAAAATATTGCCCGAGGCATATTCCTTGTAGGCATATTCCTTCCAAAACTAAAGTGGTGGTGCATCATTTCACTATCTTCATCGCCACTCCTGTAGTGCTATGTAGGTATGTATGGTGCGAAGCAGAGGGGAATTTACATCAGGAAAGACATTTTGGCTCCCTATATGGTTAGTAATGGCAGCTTACAGCTTATAGTAGGTAATAAAATTGTTTTAATTCAGCAAATGAACAAAGTTCTGCTAATTAATATTCGAAAATATTTTTTTTTAAAAATGCAGATAATTCGAATACAGTTTAGTCTCAGCTTTAGAGTAGACATCAAACCTTTTCTCCGGAGCAACAAAACACCTGTACGGTGTTTAGTAACAAACACTAAGTACGGTGTTTAGTAATAATATTTGTTTTAAAACGTCCAATATTGAATAAAAGGCTTCTAATTAAATTTTACAAAGTGTACAATTGAACTATAAATCGTACTATTGTACTGAAATATAAATAGCACTGTTAAATATTTTTTTTCTCTCCTGCATAGTTGACTTGTAATAAGATGTTTGCAAATTTGGGAACGATATCACTCAATTACTCTTAGCCATTTTGTTTTAAATGGATTAATGCTTCGATACGGAATATATGCACATGATCGAACGCGGAATATATGCATTATAGGAACCTTTCTCAAAAAGAAAACGCTATTCAACCATTGTAATGCTAAATCTGATAAAAAAAATCCTCGGGACACGCAATATTTCCAGACAAAAAAAACCTTAATTTACAGAGAAAAATGTTTTTTAGGTTTCTGCTTTTAAAAAAACTAATATCTCCGCCATATTACTTTAAAAAACAACCTACCAAAACTCACGGGGACGTTTCATTGAATGCCTATATCTCGCTATGTATTGAGGCCGAATAGATTGTTGCAGTTCGGAAGCAGCGCTCAGTTGACGTTAAAAAAAATAATAAATACAATAGGTTCCTATAACGCAACTCCATACCAAATAATTTGACCAACACTACCCATACCAAAGAATTTGAAAGCCTAGGTGCAATGGACCTGTTCAATACAGATTTGACAAAAAAAAAAGTCAGCTGTCAGTTTCACCCCAGTGAGGTTATAACAGCTAAAATTTTCTTTTTAGTTTATTCTTTTCTAGCTGATACCTAATAAACCTGAATGAAAAGATGGCTGATTCTTTTTTCGAAACTTACGATCCAGCGATGGCTGCAGTTAAAATGTAAAAAAACAGGTGTTCGGCATGAAAAAAAGGTAAATAAAGCGACTTCAAATAACACACGTAGTCTTTATTGATATTCATGTTTTATTTTTGTTTTAGAGCAAGAAAAGGATACACTGAAGAATTCAACTATCATAGCAGACCTATTTAGTCACAAAATTATATATTCTTACAAATGACAGTCAAGTCTACACTCAGTCTTTGATCTCACCGTTAAACGTTTTAACCTTGGTCAACTGTGGCGTGGCAATTACCGTGGGTGAAATAATCTAGTTACATAATACTAGTTCTGTTAACGGTACACCATTAAAAACGGCAACCTTTTTGAAACGGTATATAAATAAAAATCCTTACAAATCATTTTTTATTTTTATATGCGCTACAAAAATAAGGAATCAGGTTTTGTTCAAGACTGACAAAGTCCTGTATGTTGGGTGTTGAATGATGTATGTGCTATACACAGTGAGTTAGTTGTCCAGTATCAGCTCGGATGATGGTTGAAAGACTTCGCTAAGTAGCCATTGTCCTATAATCAACTGTCCCAACTCTGCTTTTATAATATATTTCACTCTACACCTTTAAGATCAGCTGCCATTCTTCATAATACAAATAAATCAGTCTGCTCACTGAATATTTTCCTAAAACCACAAAATGATCTTCTAAAATAGTGTATTGTAATTTAAACAGTCGACAAATCCTTTGTAGAAAAATACCTAAATAGCCAATTTCCGCATCTCAAATCCTATTGCTTTGAAGGGGGGACAGACTGCATGGGCGGTAAGGTGTACGCTCACATGTGGCAAGACAGCTGTCTTAAGTATGCATTTATTTGCTTTTAGTGTGATTGAATATCACCAATTTATTTATTTTTTTAATTGTTTTGTATAAATATGTCTACCCGACGCCTTTCTATCCCTAACCTTACCCATACGACCTTTCCCTTCGATGAACTGAGTGACACAGACTTAAATAAGGTATTACTAGGGGACGACATGACCTTGCTACTTACTTGCTACTACGACCACGATACTTACACAATGGATACTAGTAATATTTCCTCTAGATCAACCGATCAAATTCTACGCAACACTTTCTTACAATAAAAATTCTTTAAATATATGCCATTTGAACGCGCAAAGCTTCTCCGGCTCATTTTAGCGAATTTTATGCTCTTTTTTCCAATCAAACTGTAGATGCTTGTATGATTAGCGAATCATGGTCAAAACCGTCTTTACCATCGTCTCTATACAATTTACCCGGTTATAACTTGATTCGCAATGATCGGACAGCTCGCAGAGGTGGAGGAGTCGCTATCTACCTAAAAGACCACTTTTCGTATGAAGTCATTTGCAAATCATCCGTCAGTAGCAGCCCTGCCCCCGAATATTTATTAATTTGCGTAAACATGAAAGATACGAGTACGATTCTCCTTGGAGTATTTTACTTTGCACCGGATAACGACAATTATTTTGACGAATTAGAATGCTCTATTTTTTGGCGATTTTAATACATGTCTTTTAAAACAAAATCATAGATCCTCAAAACTAACAAGGTTAATGTCCTTTAAATCTTTCTTTACTTCCGCTGCAGGCTACACACCACAGCGGAAACTCCCACACTTGGCTCGATCTGATAATGACATCTAATCCCCAGCTCATCAACTTCCATGGTCAATTGACGATCGGCGGTTTCTCAAACCACGAACTTATATATGCCTCTTGATGTTTTCCAGAGCCCTACCATCGACGAGAAACTTGGTCTCTTTAATACGAAGATCATCAGACTTTACGACAAGCATGCCCCTGTGAAAATAGCTAAAGTACGACATCAATCAGACCCCTGGTTCAACGATTCCATCCGGCAATATATGTTAAAGCGCGATAGAGCCCAAGTCTAAGTTTAAGCGTTATCCTTCAGCTGACAACTGGGAATTTTACCGTACGTTAAGGAATCGTTGTAACCAACTATGTCGTAATGCAAAAAAATGTTACATTTTCGACTCGCTTGCAAATTGTACTCCCAAAGAAATGTGGAAAGTGCTGAACCAACTTGGAATTGGTAAATGTAAAGGACCCGTAGATCCCAATGTAGATATAGACGTTCTTAATAACCACTTCTCAAAGTCACCGGTTCTACTAGATAATATAACAAAGTCCCGTGCTACCACCTATATTGCCAATTCTAATGTGCCAGTCAATCCGTGTAAATTTCACTTTGTTCCAGCTACTGTTGAAACAGTTTTACTAACATTAAACCGGATAAAATCTAAGTCGGTGGGAACGGATGGTCTGTGTAGATATGCTCAAACGTATCATCCAATGTATTATTCTTCCAGTCGTTACCCACATAATAAACTCCTCAATGGAATTTGGTTCGTACCCAGCTCCTTCGAAAAATGCCTACGTTATACCCGTCCTAAAATATAAAATCCTGTTCGACCAAATGATTTCAGGCCAATCTATTCTCCCTGCTCTCTCAAAAGTGTTGGGAGCATATAGTGTTCTCTCAGCTATCAGATTACCTTTCTGAATTCAATATGTTTAATCCCTATCAGTCCGGTTTCTGTCCCGGCCATAGTACTACCTCTCTCCTTGACTATACAGAGTGGCTTATCTCGATTTATCAGAGGAACTGCTCAACAAACTTGAACGTTTGCAAAATGTATGCATACGATTCATCTTCGGTCTACGTAAGTATGATCACGTGTCCGACTATAGGGCACAGTTAAAGTGGTTGCCAGTACGCCAAAGAAATGTTCATATACTTGCTTGTACTCTCCCAATTAACACCATCCTATCTCCACGAGCTTTTTGAACCACTAAGTTCCCACGGTCTCGTACTTCGGTCAGCCTGACAGTTTATTAAAAATTCCGAGTCATAATAGTGATTTCTATTCCTATTCTTTCATGATGCAAGACTCTGGAACGATCTCCCAGCAAATATACGAAACTCGCCTTCGTTACCATCGTTTAAGACTCACCTTAAGGATTACTACCTTTCTAAGAATAACCAGTCCTTCCCTTTCTCTCCTGTTCCTCTCCTCGGGCATTATTAGTTTTAAATTCTTCCACTTATCTGTATGTTATGTAATAATCTTTATTTTCACAATGAGCGCATGCACCACTGTGTTTAGGTTAGTTGTAAGACATTGCCATGTGGCAATAAGCTCGCCTTTTTTGTATACGAATTAAGTGCAAATAAAGAGTTTATTATTATTATTTATTATTGTTAAGTATGTCGTTAGTTCGGAGTCTACCGCTCATCCCCCCAGAAGTAAAATAACAATACCTTCCGTGGCAACTCCCATTGTATCTATTCTACATCTATATAATTTAATAGTCGACAAGTAACATTGCTAAATACTTGGGATTACAATAGAGTTCTGAAAATATCACCAGTTCTTCACTGTCGTGATCAACAACCGCCCGGTCAAAAACCCGAAAGACCATAAATCAAATTAAATAAATACCATGATCTCACAAATGCCGTCACCCGGAACGGCTTAAGTTTTTTACCATCACGCGGTGAAAGTTGGCGCTCGCGGTCTGCCATCTCTTAAAGTACTCGGTCCCTAAATGAAAATAATCAAGTAATTCCTAGAAAAAATACATAGACCTCCAACTTCCGAATCTCATTCTATTGCTCTAAAGGGGAAGTGAGTGGGTAGTGAAGTGTACGCTCGCATGTGGCAAGACAGCTGTCTTATAGGTAGGTCGTTAGTCCGGAGTCCACCGCTAATGCGCCACAAGGGAGAAAACCAAAAACAATACCCCGATGGGCCCCTTCCGAGGCAGCTCCCATTGTATCTATTCTATAGCTATATAATTTAATAATCGACAAGTAACATTGCTAAATACTTGGGATTACAATAGAGTTCTGAAAAAAATCACCCGTTATCCACTGTCGTGATCAACAACCGCCCGGTCAAAAGCCCGAAAGACCATAAATCAAATTAAATAAATACCATGATCTCACAAATGCTGTTACCCGGAACGGCTTAAGTTTTTTACCATCACGCGGGGAAAGTTGGCGCTCGCGGTCTGCCATCTCTTAAAGTACTCGGTCCCTAAATGAAAATAATCAAGTACAGTAGAGCGTCGATTATCCGAACGTCGGTCAACCGAACGACCGCTTAACCGAACTGCTGCGGCCGCAGACTCTCGGTTAAAAACAGAACTCGATTGCCATGAATGTGATAAAGAAGACGTACAAGAATGGATGAGGGTTGATGATGCAGATCCAGGGTATCAAATCATGCAGGACATCGATATTGTAGACCTCGTGACTGATAATGCTGACGCCGCCAGCACCTCATCGACTAGTGAATCAGAAAATGAAGATGAAAAAATATCTACACCTTCTGAAGCATTTACATGTCTAGATACTGTCTTGCGATGGTTTGAAGATCATTTAAAGCGACCAGTATCAGATATCTGTACTGAAAAATGTGCGGGAATTAGCTGCTCATAAGCGGGTAGGCTTGCTTCGACAGACTAAAATTAAGGACTTTTTAAGCGTTAATTCGTTCCTCTTCATGTACGTATGTATTACATACACACATATCTATTTTGCTCACTGGATTACTACTCACTATTGTAATAAATAAAAAAAAAGTTAAAACAGATTACATAGATAATACATATTATTATGTCCATAATATGGTTTTATTACAGTTTTTTATACAGTTCGATTATCCAAATAAATCGGTTTTCCGAACACCCTTGTCCCCCAATTAGTTCGGATAATCGACGCTCTACTGTAATTCCTAGAAAAAATACATAGACCTCCAACTTCCGAATCTCATTCTATTGCTCTAAAGGGGAAGTGAGCGGGTAGTAAAGTGTACGCTCGCATGTGGCAAGACAGCTGTCGTGATCAACAACCGCCCGATCGAAAGCCCGAAAGACCACAAGTCAAATCAAATAAATACCATGATCTTGCAAATGCCATCACCCGGAACGATTTCAATGTTCACCATCACGCGATGAAAGTTGGGGCTCATGGCCTGCCAGCCAGCTCGCTTGTCCTTGGTCTCTCCAGGAAAATAATCAACTCATTTCTTGTAAAAATGCCTAACTTCAAAATTTAGCATCTCAAATCCAAAGGCTTCAAAGGAGGGAGTAAGGTTATGCTCCCGTTTACTCAGTGAATTCCATGGCAGTTCCCTCTGTATCTATTATATATCTATATAAAATTCAATAGTCAACAAGTAACATTACAAAATACTTAGGATAGCAATACTAGGATACTTAGGATAGCAATCTAATCTTCATCGCTGTGTCACATTCATGCGTCATTACTATGAACACATCCGCTCCGACGAGGAAGTCCGGAAGATCTCGGCGAATTAAATAAATAGCATAATCTCATGAATCTTACAAATCAGTCTTTGATTTCGCCTTTAAACGTTTGAAACATTACCGTGAGCGATGAATTAATCTATAGGTACATAATACTAGTTCTGTAAATGGTACACCATTAAAACGGCAACCTTTTTGAAATGGAACATGAAAAAAAAATCCTTGCATGTCATTTTTAAATTCTTGCATTTGCAAGCGCACAAAAAGATAACTTCAGCGCTACGAAAATAATAAGACAACAGGCGACAGGTCAAGCGATGTCGAATAATCTTCTCTAGTTTGTTCGTGACTCTGACCTCAAGTCCGTATGCTGGGTGAAGACTTGGCAGCGAGTTAGTTGTCCGGTCCTTGCCAGCATCAGCCCCCATAGATGGTTGAAGAACTTCACTAAGTAGCTGTCATCCTATAATCGACTGTCCCAACCCTACACTTATAATATAATATAATTCACCATACACCTTAAAACACTAGCTGCTGTTCCTCATACTACAAACAAATCAGTCTGTTCACTATATATTTACCTAAGACCACAAGACTATCTTCTAAAAACATGCAATTTTTACCATCACGCGGTGAAACTTGGCATTCGTGGCCTGCCCTTTCCAATAGTCCTCGGTCTATCCAGGTAAATAATCGACTCATTCTGATTCTCATACTCATTCATAGTGCTGAAAAAAACCATCTAATCTTCATCGCTGTCACATTCATGTGTCATTACTATGAACACGTTCGCTCCGACGAGGAAGTCCGGAAGATCTCGTCGAATTAAATAAATAGCATAATCTCGTGAATATCCTCACCTAGCACGCCTCCATTTTTTAAAAATATACCTAAAATGTTAATTTCCGCATCTTAAATCCTATCGCTTCGAAGGGGGGAGTGAGTGAGTGGTAAGGCGTACGCTCGCATGTGGCAAGACAGCTGTCCTCGTTAGTCGGAGTCCACCGCTCATCGCCTAAAGATAAATTAGTAACCCGTAGAACCCTGATTCCGATCGGTGAATTCCATGGTAGCTCTATATCTATCTATAGTTCGATAGGGATTACAATAGTGCTGAAAAAAACATCTAATCTTCATCGCTGTGTCACATTGATGTGTCATTACTATGAACACGTCCGCTCCAACGGAAGTCCGGAAGATCTCGTCGAATTAAATAAATAGCATAATCTAGTGAATGCACTCACCCGGAACGACTTCAATTTTTTACTATCACGAGGTGAAACTTGGCACTCGTGGCCTGCCTTTCCAATAGCCCTCGGTCTCTCCAGGTAAATAATCAACTCATTCCTAAAAAATATACCTAAAATGTTAATTTCCGCATCTTAAATCCTATTGTATCGAAGAGGGGAGTGAGTGAGTGGTAAGGCGTACGCTTGCATGTGGCAAGACAGCTGTCCTCGTTAGTACGGAGTCCACCGCTCATCGCCTAAAAGTAAATTAGTAACCCGTAGAACCCTGATTCCGATCGGTGAATTCCATGGTAGCTCTATATTTATCTGTAGCTTGATAGGGATTACAATAGTGCTGAAAAAAACATCTAATCTTCATCGCTGTCACATTGATGTGTCATTACTATGAACACGTCCGCTCCGACGGAAGTCCGGAAGATCTTGTCGAATTAAATAAATAGCATAATCTAGTGAATGCACTCACCCGGAACGACTTCAATGTTCACCATCACGCAATGAAAGTAGGCGCTCATGGCCTGCCAGCCAGATCTCTAGTCCTTGGTCTCTCTAGGAATATAATCAACTCATTCCTTGAAAAATTGCCTAACTTCAAAATTTCGGCATATCAAATCCTATAGCTTCGAAGGAGGGAGTGAATGGGTGGTAAGGTTATGCTCACATGTAGTAAGACAGCTGTCCTAGATAGTTATTACCTCGAGTCCACCCCTCATCAATTAGAAGTATAACAATAATATTATGATGGGACCCGATTACAGTCCGTGAATTCCATGGCTTTGTATCTATTCTATATAATTCAATAGTCAACCAGTAACATTGCAAAATACTTAGTATGACAAGTCCTGAAAAAAACCACCCATTCCCAGTTAGTGATCCACGACCGCCCGGTCGAAAGCCCGAAAGTCAAATTAAATAAATACCATGATCTTGCAAATGCCGTCACCCAGAACAGCTTTACTGTTCACCTTCACGCGGTGGAAGTTAGCGCTCGTGGCCTGCCAGCTAAATCTGTTTCACCTTTTTAAAGATCTTCATCTTACCATAAAAATAATCAACTCAGTCCTAGAAAAAATATCTAAAACCGCCATTTCCGCATCTCAAGTTCTATGGCTTCGAAGGGATAGCGAATGGGTGGTAAGGTGAACGCTCACATGTGGCAAGACTGCTGTCCTAAACCTACCACAGCCGGCCGTTAGTCCGGAATACACTGCTCACCCCCCAGAAGTGTAGTAATACTATATAATGGGCCTGACTTCGGGCAGTGAATTCAATGTCAGCTCCGTTTGTATTTTATTTTATGTATCCTCAGTCATAATATTGAGATTTCAGACACCACTTACATCGTTCGGCTAGAATTTGAAAGTCCTGAAAAATATATTATTGCTAACATTCATTAAGTGGTACGTTTAGTCCGGCGCACATTTGGACGACTTTAATAAAATAGCTAATGCAGGTGTTCGGTTTTGCCAGTACGGATCAAATTTGGTCATTAAGTTAGTTACTTTGGTAGTCTAAGGCTCTTTGAAAGTAATGTCTTCTCCGACGATCTCCTTGTAGTCACACCTGCTCGAGCGAAAGGGAAAAAAACTCTTAAATGGCTTTGTGACGGTCAGACACCAGCCGAAACTGCAGCAACAAAAATCTTTGCTCAAAATATCAACCTGGTACTTTAACTCTGGCACTACCAGAGTTGGTGAAGCCGACCCCAATTGTCATTTCTACGCCGTGGCCCTGAGTACCCGTTCTTCAATCCAATCGCGACCTATGCTGGAACAATGGAAGAAAAAGTGATGTGTGTGAAGATAGATTTCCGTCACACTACGTACTACATGTTTTTAATGTACTTTCCTCCTTGATGTAGCTAGGAGACACACACATACACAGACACACACACACACACAGACACACACAGACACACACACAGACAGACAGACACACACAGACAGACACAGACAGACAGACACACACAGACAGACATACACATGCAGACAGACAGACAGACAGACACACACACCCTGAGTACCCGTTCTTCAATCCAATCGCGACCTATTTTGGAACAATAGAAGAAGTGATGTGTGTGAAGATATATTTCCGTCACACTACGTACTACATGTTTTTAATGTACTTTCCTCCTTGATGTAGCTAGGAGACACACACATACACAGACACACACACACACACACACAGACACACACACAGACAGACACACACACACAGACAGACACAGACAGACAGACACACACAGACAGACATACACATGCAGACAGACAGACAGACAGACACACACACCCTGAGTACCCGTTCTTCAATCCAATCGCGACCTATTTTGGAACAATAGAAGAAGTGATGTGTGTGAAGATATATTTCCGTCACACTACGTACTACATGTTTTTAATGTACTTTCCTCCTTGATGTAGCTAGGAGACACACACACACACACACCCTCACACACACAAACACACAGACACACACAGACACACACGCGTGTGTATGTGTATGTATATGTATCATATGAGGGTAGAAATGATAGTGTAAGCTAGTGTTTTTCACAACGCCAAAATGTCGAGTGGCAATAACTTAGCAATACATGGCCAAGTGGAACAGTGTTTAGGTTGCCTGAACTTACATTGTTAGGCTCCATTTTTCGTTAAGATAAAATTAACGGAATTGCAATTGAATTCTGTAGATCGAATGCAATAACACGACACCCTTATACAAATGTTGCATGCACTCAAGGCTAAGCCTATGCTGAGACGCAGGTGACGCAGAATAACATAGTACAGATTTTGCGAGGCAGGGCAGTCGAGGCAAACATAGGCTGCGAGCGTATGCTACGAGGCAGTGTAGTCGAGGCATACATGGGTGCGAGCGTATAAGATAGATGCAGATGCTAAATGACATAGATGCATTCATTCGCGTCCTAGATAGTACAAGGAATACAGTTTTCTAGTTTGATGAGAAAAATGAATTTAGATTCAGAGTTTGGTTATGAAATTAATGAATTGTTGCTACTTTACAGTTTATCAAAGCGTAGAAAAGCTATTTGGAAAAGTGATTATCTGAAAAAACGCTCTACTAATAAAGAATTTGTACACTGGAGAAAGTTATCTGACAAACAATTTAGGAATTTAATTAAATGTTTTATCATTTATCATTAAATGTGGTCAACTCAGCAATTATAAAATCTATCTAAAAACTCGTTCTGAGTTGCATGCATCGCGCAGAAATCAGTGCCAGCACTACGAGGCGCAGAGCAGGATGCACATGTCTGCGTTTCACGTGCCTGAGATGCAGCGCACGCAGCTCTCAGTACGTTCAGTACATTACATCTGCTCAGCCCTGCGCTTCCTGGAACCGCGTCTCAGCATACGCCTGTGTCTCAGCAAGCTATAGCTGTCACGCGCCAAGCCAAGTAGAAAGTTTCACCCCTCTAGGCCACATCGGAATACAACGCTTTCTCTGCATACTCTAGACCACTCTATGGGATCGAAAACCTTGTACCTCGGCTCTTTAAATTAAAGACTACTACTCATCGATAAAATATTGATAAACAGAGGTGGATGGCAATGTTTGCCATCCATCTTTTGTGGATGGCAAAGTTCTTGTTCAGTAGTGAACGGTTCGAACCGGTGTCATAGGTCATCTCACTACAAGCATAACTGATTTTTAAGCTAATGAATCGAAATGGATAGATTAATTGATGGTAATCTTATCAAGGACCTTTTAGGAAGGATTTTCAGCTGTAAGAGAATCTGCAAACAATTTAATTGTATTAATATGGCGATTGACGCAAACCTCAACAATCCTCTCTTAATCATCAGAAGCGCAAGCGATCGCCTAGATCCTAGTCACGGTATGTTATGCGACAACTCTCTTATTGTTGTGGTCAGTCTGCTGCCTATGACGGCTGTCATCACTCCATTCGGGGGACGGTGAGGGGTCACTTTGGTCTAACTTGCAATGAAGGCGACACGTTCTCGTACAGCACATGTAGTTTGCAGTTCGTCAGATCTATTCTGTATCAGCGCAGCAGCGTACACGTCCCAAATCGTGTAACATTTTCAACCATTTGCTCCATTTTGCGATTGGTTGGGGTTGATGATGAATAACTGAGGCAGGTAGAACGTCCTCGGCCTATGCTGTCTTGGCTCTGCTTCGGTCAATTGGACAGACAAAGCAACCCATAGCAACTCAACTAATTGAACACATCAAGGATGTTGAAAAAAATCTGCAAAAAAGTTTGTTTATTAGATAGGAGTAGTATTGTAGTGGGAGGCTGACAATGATTCTGGATCAGACGATGAAGTTGATCATGTGGTTTATGATGACGTTATAAACAGTGAAGACACCGATCCATTTTACAACCCCGATGCAGACCCCCGGGTCGACCACCGGGTTCAAACCTGTGTAATAGGTCATCTCACTACAAGCATAACTGATTTTTAAGCTAATGAATCGAAATGGATAGATTAATTCATGGTAATTTTACTAAGGACATTGCAAGAAGGATTTTCAGCTGTAAGAGCTGTAAGCTGTAAGAAAATCTGCAAACAATTTAATTGTATTAATATGGCGACTGACGCAAATCTCAACTATCCTCTCTTAATCATCAGAAGCGCAAGCGATCGCTTAGATCTTAGTCACGGTATGTTATACGACAACTCTCTTATTGTTGTGGTCAGTCTGCTGCCTATGACGGCTGCCATCACTCCATTCAGGGCACGGTGAGGGGCCACTTTGGTCTAACTTGCGATGAAGGCGACACGTCATCGTACAGCACATGTAGTTCGCAGTTCGTCAGATCAGTGCAGCAGTCCTAAATCGTGCAACATCTTCAACCATTTGCTCCATTTTGCAGTTGGTTGGGGTTGATGATGGGCAAAAGTGAGGTAAGTAGAACATCCTCAGCCTATGCTGTCTTGTCTCTGCTTCAGTCAATTGGACAAACAAAGCGACCCATAGCGACTCGACTGATTGAACACATCAAGGATGTTAAAAAAAATCTGCAAAAAAAAGTTTGTTAATTAGATAAGTAGTAGTTTTGTAGTGAAAGGCTCATGCAGTACAAACATTGCAGGGAATCAACACCATTCACGGTTCTACATATCTACACGTTCTACATATCTACGACGTTCTACACGTTCAGTGAGGGAAATAATCCCAAACGAATATCAGCCTGAAAAAGGTATCAAGATCGACGTCGATGACGAGTCAGAAGCCTACGAAACACTCGGTTATTCGGACAACTCAGAAGAGGAACCAGATGCTGTACCAGAAGAACAGAACCTGATACCAGCGCAAGAACTGAGACAATCGACGAGAGTTCCGAAGCTGCGAAAATTTGAAGAGTATGTCACATATTCTGTTATAAGCAACAAGGCCGATGGAGATCCGATCACCGTTGAGGAGGCGCTATCGCGAACAGACGGTAATAGATGGAAGGCGGCAATGGATGAAGAGTTGGCATCGTTGGAGGAGAACGAAACTTGGACACTCGAACTCCTTCCATCAGGCAGGAAGCCTATAAAGACCAAACGGGTGTTTAAAATAAAAAGGGGAGATGTGAGTGGTGACATCGTGCGGTACAAGGCTCGATTAGTAGCAAAAGGCTGCTCACAAAAATACGGAATCGACTACGTGGAAACATACTCACCAGTAGTCAGATATGCCTCGATACATTATCTGGTGGCACTTGCAGTAAAATCACAGTTCAATATTGATCAAATGAACGCGGTGACTGCGTTCCTCCAAGGGGACCTCAGAGAGGAGATTTACATTGAGCAACCTGTCGGATTCCATGATGGCAGTGAGAGGGTCTGCAAGTTGAAGAAAGCAATCTATGGCCTGAAGCAAAGTGGTCATGAATGGAACCGAAAGCCAGACAGAATGCTGCGCTCATTCGGGCTAATCAAGTCAAAGGCTGACCCATGTGTCTATTTTACAGTCAACATGGAGATCATCATTGCAATCTATGTGGATGATATTCTTATCTTTCGGAAACACAAGTCAACTCGTGACAAGATCAAGACGGCGCTTAGCTAATCATTCAAAATGAAGGACATGGGACAAGCAACCAATTGCATCGGACTAAGCATCACTTATAGTACAGGTACTATCAGTTTGGAGCAAAGCAAGTACATTGAAGAAATACTCGACCGATTTGGAATGGCCGAGTGCAAACCAGCTATCACTCCACAAGTGACACAAACTAAAAACTAATCGTGAGTATGTGTCCTACTATTGACGAAGAAAAACGAGAAATGGAAAACAAACGGTATCAGGAAGCAGTCGGCAGCCTTTTATACCTAGTAGAGGGCACTAGACCAGATATCGCATTTGCGGTAAATGATGTGAGTCGATTCAACTCCAATTACGGTAGGGCTCACTGGATGGCAGTAAAGAGGATCCTCCGCTATCTAAAAGGAACAATTAGATTCAAGATATGTTATCGTGAGTCGAAGCAGTCAGGACTAAAAGGATTCTCGGACGCTGACTGGGCATCAGATGTGGACAAGGGGCGGTCATGTACGGGCTTCGTTTTTGGCCTAAGTGGTGGTGCAATATCATGGACCAGCAAAAGACAGAAGACGGTGGCATTATCAAGCACAGAAGCCGAGTACATGGCATTGTCAGCGGCTGTGCAAGAAGCATTGTGGCTGAAACAATTCGGCCAAGATCTGGACCATAACATCAGGACCAAATCAGTCAGGATCAAGTGTGACAATCAAAGTGCCTTAGTTCTTGCTAAAATGGACTGTTTTAAAGCTAGATCCAAACATATTGATGTGAGACACCATTTCATTAGACAAAAGATCGATGATGGACTGATAGAAACAATGTATATATATATGTATATACCCACAGAGGACATGGTGGCCGACATCCTAACAAAGGCTGTATCTGGACAAAAGGCTGCATTTTGTGCGTCAAATATGGGGTTGTGCATTTAAAATTAAATTTAGATGGAATATCAAACCAATGAAATGTTAAACCAAATCGTTTGTTTTTAATATTTAATCAAAGATTTATGTAAAATAATTAAGTTCTTAAATTTATATTTAAATGAGTGAGGGTGTTGAAATAGTACAACCCTACGCCCATACGTGGCGCCTTAAGTATAAATTACTATCTGGCAACGCTGTGTCGTGTTGACAGTTTCCATTTCTGTTCAATAAATGGCTACCAACCAACAAAAATATAATAATATAGCAGGTTATTGAAGTCAGCTCTGACGCGACAGCGCTGTACTGTGATCGGAAAGAGCCAGTCTTTTGTCCATTGGACAATGCGATTGAGGTTGTCTTGTATTTCTACGTAGCTGATCGTGGGGTCAGCAAAAAACTTTGTGTCATCTGCGAACAACATGAAATCGAGGTTTATGATCGCTTTTAAGTCAGTAAGGAAGATCCCAAATGCTGCAGGCCCAAGGACTGATCCTTGGGGAACTCCGCTTAGGACAGGATGGGGTTCCGAGAGCTCATCACCGACTCGTACACGAAATTTTCTGCCTGTCAAGAAGTTTATGATCCACAGCAACAGCTTACCCCGGAAACCAAAATGTTCCAGTTTTTTAACTAGCCGTTTAATTGGTACTCTATCAAATGCTTCTTCATAGTCTAGATATATTATGTCTATAGGGTGTCGATTGTTCCATTCTGTTGTCCACTTATCTAAGCATGAGAGCAGGTTAGTTACAGTAGCGTCTTTGCACAAAGCCGTGTTGTTCTTCAATGGTAAAGAATGATTTTGCAGCAGTCGCACTTCACTCCGGGTTTTTTGTCATTAATTATCTTTTTACACTTTGTACACTTTTGGGGGTTGGGTGATGGATTCATTTTGTGTCTTTTTAATTGGTTTTCCTAGTTAGGTTTAGTTGATTTCAGCGTTTTGATTTATATTTTGTCTAGAATTCACTGTACATTAAATGAGGGTAGTGCAATGTTGACATTAAATGATTTTTGTGCAATTGTATACTAATTCATGGATTTCCAGAGGAGATCACACTTCCACAGCTGGTCTGCACTTCAAACTACACTTTAGGAGTAAATTTGGGCACGGATTTTAGGTTTGGTATGTTTAGGAGAGTATTTTGTTCACACTATGTATGCACCACAACCACAGGAGTAAACACGAACAGAGGCAAAGCTTCTGAAGAGCGTGCAAAATTTTTACCTACTTTGTTAGGGTTGGCACAGAAGAATAAAATTAAATAAACTAAACATTTGTCAACTTTTTATTATACACAATTTTAAAAAGTCTCCTTTAGTTACACTATCTAATTACGATATACCAAAACGATTTTTGCACCGCCGGGTTGAGTTATCTTTCGATGTTAATGGAATTACTGCAGTATAGGGACCTTTCTCAAAAATCGAAAAAATAAAGAAATACTACTAGATTCGATCATTGTAATGCTAAATGTGAAAGAAAAAAGCTTTAACAAATTAACAACCAAATTTGGTTTAAAGTTAAAAACAAATAAACAAACCAAAAAAAAGTTTTTTTAAACTCAGTTTTTAAGATTGTCTTAAAAAACTAATCTAACCTACCGTCAAATAGGTGTTTATGTATTATTAAAAATAACTAACAACCTACCGAAATGTATGGGTTTGACCCTTTTTGGAATACCTATATCTCGCTTATTTATAGAAACCGAATAAAGATTATTACAGATTCGGAACCAGCGTGGTCAATATAGTCGGGTGATGTTACAAAATCAATAATGTAAAATAGGTTCCTTTAATGCATTAATACCTAATTACTAATAGGTATATCTTTCCACCACATAAAAAAACGGCGTATACAAAATTTTGGGTCTCTGCTGTTGGCCGTTGAGGAGTTCCCTCATCGGGAGTCAACCCAGGGTTCATCAGCCATGTCATGGTGGAACATGGAAGGTCTATCGTAATTGAATGCGTATACAAAATTTTGGGTCTCTGCTGTTGACCGTTGAAGAGTTCCCTCATCGGGAGTCAACCCAGGGTTCATCAGCCATGTCATTGTGGAACATGGAAGGTCTATCGTAATTGAATGCGTATACAAAATTTTGGGTCTCTGCTGTTGACCGTTGAGGAGTTCCCTCATCGGGAGCCAAACCAGGGTTCATCAGCGATGTCATGGTGGAACATGGAAGGTCTATCGTAATTGAATGCGTATACAAAATTTTGGGTCTCTGCTGTTGACCGTTGAGGAGCTCCCTCATAGGGAGTCAACCCAGGGTTCATCAGCCATGTCATGGTGGAACATGGAAGGTCTATCGTAATTGAATGCGTATACAAAATTTTGGGTCTCTGCTGTTGACCGTTGAGGAGTCATCGGGAGCCAATCCAGGGTACATCAGCGATGTCATGGTAGAACTTGGAAGGGGCTATCATAATTTACTGCGTATACAAAATTTTGGGTCTCTGCTAATGACTGTTGAGGAGTTCCCTCATCGGGGTCCAACCCAGGGTGGATGGATTTCAACCATAATCTTTTCATCTCATAACATGATGACCAACTGATACCTGCATGCCAAATTTCAGCTCAATCGGATGAAACGTTTCGGCGCTATCGTCGGATAATACACACAGCCAGACACAGAAGTGCGTCCACAATACTTTCCTGACAGGAAAGTAATAATAAATTATAATCTATTTATTTACTGTACATACCTAATGAAATCTTTGGGGTAATTGAAAAATGATAATGTTTTTAATAATTCTAGAATCGTTCAAACACACGCTGCAGTAAACCATATTTACACTTGTTTATGTTAAAACACTTATTGAATCAAACGTAAGGAGAAAAATAAACAACAGGTGAGATGTGTACGTCCGCCGCGGCTGGGGGCCCTGAGGTTTGTCAACCTTTCTCCGCGTACGTACGAAGCGGCCGGTTGCCATACACGCACGCGTCTCACGCTTGTAGTAGTGTACCTACCAAATCGCGGTTGTATGAAGCTTTGTCTCTGTTCCGTGTCTACTCGTGTGCCACAACTGACAGATGGCAGATTCTCGATATACTTATCTTATTTTACTATGGCGGTGTGCGGTCTGCGGCCGCACTACCGCGAGGTGGGCTTTGTTCATTTGATCCAATGTATTCTTGAATTGCGCACTATCAAATCTGATACAGTGAGGTTACAGTATTAAGGCTGACGAACATTGAGTCAGTTACTGACATCAAACCTAAAACAAGTCAGTGCTGACCCGGTACTGCCATCGTGTAAATTGATTTTAAGTCAGTACAGAGCTGTCGCTCCAGAGCTGACTTCAATATTCCTGCTATATATTTTGAAGTCAAGGAGCAAACACATTATCGGACGCGTCCGTAAGGCGCGGCGTACGAACGTATGCACAGTTGTTCGCGACAGACGTCCGATAATGTGCACGGCTCAATAGAAATTCACTACACAGATCGCGTTCATAAGCCGCGGCTGACGGACGCGTCCGATAATGTGTTTGCCCCTTCAGCCCTTGTCTAAACTCGCCTGACCTTGTCTAAAGTCAGTAGTTAGTCAGTCACTGGCACTGTTTTGTAGCGTTTTAACTAGCGAAAATAATGCATTTTTTCCCACTGACTAATAACAAACGTACCTAACCTATAGAAGTAACTATGGCTGATTGACTACGTAAACAGTGTGAGTCAGTTCTCAGCGCCCACTGACGCCTGTAACTGACTCAATGTAAATCTGCACTTATGGATAGCGCGCACGGTTGACTTTTGTCACCGCGACAAAAAAGGGTATGTCACATCATGCGCTCATGATGGCTGACAGTGATAAAAGCTTTTAAATGCAAGCGTCGTTTGTATAATCGATTTTAAAGACGGCCGTTATTCGCGAAGTTTCTGCTGTCCTAGCATAAGCTGGTAGGAACACTTATTAGGCGTTTGGAACGAATACTAGAAAAAAACATAGTTGCACGGCGTAGTCAAGAAAAGTGAGGTTATGCTCGTGTGCGTGGCTACATAACAAAAAGGAGTACTTACCGAGTCGAAAATTCCGGGTTCCCGCTAATTTTCTTCGCGGATAGGAGGGTGTTGTGGTTACATTGGCTTTTCCGGCAAATGAAAACGTCGAAAAATCCAATTTCGTTTGCGTCAGATGCAAACACGAAAATCGCGGCTCGACGCATTTTGACAGCCGAGAAGCGATTCTTCTTCTTCTTCTTCTTCATCAGAGCGTCGGCAGCGATCGATCATTGTAGTAGGGATATGGTAGGGATGATACTGCGAGCGACCAGACCAAATATACCGTACGGAGGAAACATCGAAAACTACATTAACAAAATTAAGGAATATAAATTCAGAATCGTATCGTATAACATTAAAAAAAATAGTAAAAGAAATATTATGATTTAAAATTATTTATTTAGAACAGAAAAATATACAACTCTCAGAAAAATTAAAGCGATACACAATTTAACTTAAAATAAATTAGGAAATTTAATGGGCGTAAATATAAATTTCGACCTGATAAATAAAGGGGAAGTGAGTGGGTAGTGAAGTGTACGCTCGCATGTGGCAAGACAGCTGTCTTATAGGTAGGTCGTTAGTCCGGAGTCCACCGCTAATGCGCGGAGCAAGAAAGTCGGCGGACAGCACCTACGCTATAAAGTTGTGTTAAAAAGGCACCTAACCGCCAGTGGTATTCTACCTGGGAGCTGGGAGAGGGCTGCTCACAAACGCAGCGAGTGGCGCTCCACGGTGACCACAAAAATTAAAGAGTTTGAGGAAGCCCGGCTTGAAAACCTCGACTCGAACCGCCAACAGCGCAAAACTCGTCTGAAGTCCAATTACACATACACTTACAACGACTGCGGTGAACTCTACTGTAGTCGTTGTAATCGGACCTTCAAAAACAAACTGGGATTCACGAGTCACTTCCGCGCGCATATTCGAAGAAGTCCTGTCAACCAAGAGGTCGCCGTTGTCGGATCACGATGAGGAGGACATCATGTGTGCGTGTAACATGTTTGTAAGTGTGTATCTTGTTATTGCATTCGATCGACAGAACTGAAAATCCAATTCCTTTAATTTTATTCCAACGGAAAATGGTGACCCAGCCGGGAATCGAACCCGGGACCTTACAATGTAAGATCAGGCGACCTAACCACTATGCCACCGGGCCGTGTCACGTGTGTATCATGTTCGCCCCCTAAACTACCCCCCCCCCCCCCGCATCTGAAAAGTTTTAAATAACCACTCGTTATTATAAAAATATTTAGTCCGGCGGCCATACGCTGGGCTAATAACTAAAGATTTTAGATCAATTGGCATTACGCTTATCAAAAATGTAACAGTATTGTTTTTCTTTAATTGGGTACCTACCTAAGTCCATATTCTACATTTTCAACATTTCGACTTCTGTTTTGGTAATTTCGTGGCATCTGAATATAAGTATTGTATCAGCCTAAATACATTCTTTATGAAATTGCCTAACTAATTAAAAATTTTCATTGGAGCTTCAAATCTAAATCTATATGTGCAGTGATTAAAACCCTGCACTGTCTTCATTTTCGGTTAAACTTTTGTAAATCGATTCCCATCTCGGTTTTTTTTTGAACGGATAAACTTCCTGCATATAAGTTTTTGTGTCAGTACAACATTTTTCTTTCAACACTTATTTTCAAGGATACAAAACATAACGTTTTTGTAAAATCAACAGTGTCTACTTGTTAAAGCTTGTGCCCGTTGATGTTATATGGGGTTTGTACATGTCGTGGAGACCAGGAAATGATCATGGTTTTGCATTTATTCCGTTATAAAAAGTGAACTTCTGTATTTGTAATTATTTTTTATTCTTTTCCTAATGAAATATTTGTGGTTTATGTAAGTTATCCATATAGATACATATATATTTTTGAAATGTAGGTCCCCAAACAGGCCTTTCATTTGACACTAATCACGATACCTACATTTATGTTAATTTTTGACGTTTAAAATTTGGACATTTATACAACTAATTACTTATTATAAATAGGATATGGTTTCCATCTTATTTATAATTTCAAACAACCGCGATAGTCTTCGACTTTATATTTATTTAATATTTAGATAGTAAGGTACCCCGTGACTGATTCCGAATCTTTATTCGGCCTCAAATAATAAGCGAGATGTAGGCATTCAAAGATGCGTTAAACCCACAGCAGGTTAACTTATTTTTTTTTTAAATAAACACCTGGCGGAAGTTTCAGTTACATTTTTTAAGCAATGACAAAAAGTATGTTTTTGTTTTTAATATGTAAATTTGTTTTTATTTTGGCTTTATTCTATCACATTCTAATTTGGCTTTATTCTATCACATTTTTTTATTTGATGGCTCCACCCAAAGAGGGTGATTTCTGCCTAACTATCACATTTAGTATTACAATGCACTGATCATGTTACAATGACCGAATCTAGTAGTAATCTAGTAGTTATTCCATGGTACTACTGACACTATCGTATCGTATCGTATCGTATCGAACCCTAGAGTAGGAAACGGTGACATTTGCTGTCAATCTGCGAACATAACCTGAAATAACTTGTTTTCATCTAGTATATCACAACAAAAGCTTCGTAGACATCCATCGCGCAGTTGCCTTTAAATCGAATCCGACATCCAACGAGTGGGAACAGAGGCGGTGATATCCGATTAAAAAACGGATCAGACACCCGACAAATGGAAATGGGCTGTTAGTCGCCCGAATTTACGTGTGATGGAAACCATGCATTTAATCTAAATATAATGATTTTTCTTTTTTTTAATACAGTTTCTTTCAATAACTAATGTAGTTTTTTCTTTTACAGACATGATCATCTAAAGGTTTCGGATATCCCTCCAAAACGGGGTCATTTGTCATTCACTTAGCAAAATATTGGCTCCACGAAACCTATGCATATCCCAACTGTGGTATCAAATTTGGGGGAATACCGGGAATACACTAACTTCATCATCAAAGTCTATGTATAACCCGAAACATGTGGATGCAATATGCACAGATTTTGCAAAAGTATTCGACCTTGTCAACCCAACCATCCTTCTGGATAAATTAAAGAGATCTTCGGTGATCTCTTTAGATGAATATCGTCATACGTCAACAAACTTCACCAAGTTGTAGCTTTACTGACAGTACCTCATAAAAGCATCTCGAAATTCAATCGGTGATCGAGTTGAACGCCAAGGTCGTGAGTGCTCTCGCAATACGACGTACACAAGGAGTCAACTACTAGACAACACTACTGTCAATGCTTAGGACTGAAAATGTACAAGATCAGACTGAATCACTTTAATATTGCTTTATTGGAGACCCGTGCTGCAGATATGGTACTATTCCACAAAATTATCCACAAAAACGTAGATAACCCGTATTTTACGAAGAACCTATAATTTTACATTCCACAACGCGTGGTTCATTCTTGTACGTTCGACCTGCCTTGCGTCTGTACTAGATATGCCTAAAATTCTATCACATACAGCTTAATGTCTATGTATGTACATTAATCAATTCCAGAATATTGCCGTTCAACATGAATGAGACTAAATTTAAGGAGAGCATAGGTATACATAAACGTAATTGACAATGCGGCATACATTTATAATTTGATATTTATGTTTTAGACGACTATTTGGGTATTATTTTTTATTTTACGTTTGATATTTTAATTTACATTTATTATGGTTTTATTTTGTAACATTTATTTTATTGAAAATAATTAATTTATTTGGTTACATGATTTAGGAACCTTGATTTTA
This sequence comes from Micropterix aruncella, assembly GCA_944548615.1. Classification (NCBI taxonomy): domain Eukaryota; kingdom Metazoa; phylum Arthropoda; class Insecta; order Lepidoptera; family Micropterigidae; genus Micropterix; species Micropterix aruncella. Next base: position 8,779,012 of record OX155954.1, read on the forward strand.
CTTGTTTTTTTCTTTGGCTTTTAAAATAATAAAAAAAAACTATTATAAAATTGTTTATTTTTTTATAACAAAATTTAATTGTTTGTAACTGTACTATAAATTTTTGCAAAATTACAGAAGTCGTTACACGAGAACATTATGACAGCATAAAGAATGTTCAGTCAGGGATAGTATAACAGCGGATGGAACATTTATTAAATAAAGTAGTCAATACCACCACGTCCGGCTCCTGATGAAATGAAAATGTATTTTAAACACATGCTAGCAAAAATAAAATTATAATTGTAAGAAATGTTTTATTCGACAAACAAATGTTATTGAATTGGATGAATCAATAACACGGCAACGATTGCATACAATCTTCAGTATATGGTGACAGTGTACAATTTAGTTCATTTATAAATATATTTTTAGCCGTAGCATCTTCAAGCTAATAATTGCACCGTGATAAAGTTTTAAGTAAACACTTGTTGTTAAAAAATGATTTAATACTACCGCTTACGCTGGGTTAATGAATGATTTTAAAGCATTGCGCTTATCAAAACTTTAACAGCATGGATTCTCTATAATGGAAGTAAACCCCGGTGCGCACTTGCGGCCTGGCCGCGGCGGCCAACGAGATACTACGAAATGTATGGACTCGCCGTCAACCGCGCGGCCAAGTGCGCGCGGTCGACGGCAATTCCATACATTTGGTAGTATCTTGCTGGCCGCTGTAGTCTGGCCGTTGCGGCCAGGCCGCAAGTGCATGCCTGGGGGCTAAGTCCATATTTTAAATTTGAACTTCAGTATTGTTACTTCGTGGCATCTGAATATAAGTATTGTATCAGCCTAAATACATTCCTCATGAAATCGCTTAACAAATTGAACACTTAGAGCTTCAAATCTTAATCTATATGTCCAGTGATGAAAATCCAGCACCGTCTTAATTTTCGGTTGATCTTTTATAGATCAATTTCTATATTGTTTTTTTTTAAATAGTAAACTTCTCACAGGCAAGTCAGCCGGGCGCTAAAAGACATTGTGAGCTATGATGCAATAACAAATCATCAAGTCACATGCACAGGCTAAGATGCTACTTATGCAAGTACAACTACTCAACTGATGAATAAATTGCATGTAAATGGGTATTTGGAGGTGTCAACTATAACGGGCGAACCCAGACTCCAGGAAGTTTTAACGATATTGATCGTTCTGTCTCCCTTAAGATGAGCGTAGGAGACTTTGGGACGAAACCGTTCACTGTCTAGTTACACCACTCACCCGTAAGAAGCCAACGCCTTGCCGCGAGACACTGGGTTTGCAACCAACGAGCGGCCTCGCGCCCTTACTACCACTTTCGGCCACATTTCTCCGGCCTCCCAACTAGTTAAGGGTTCGAGGTCGCTTGCGCGGTCCTCTCCCTTACGTAGCGGTGATTCGGTATCTACCGAATCTATTGCGGACCATGTCGACCGCTCGGGATAGGGTGGCCGAATTGGTCGTTTTTTAAGAGCGGTTGCCGTAAGGTTAACAACCACCCCTGTTCTATAGGGACAAGTGCATTCCGCTTATCAGTCGGAATGCACAGTCGATTGGCTGACGCCGCAAGGTTCGCAAACCGTCCAGGAGCGCCCGAAGAGCGAAACTGACCCGCAGGCAGAGTCATAGCCGGCATAATCACCTATAGGTATTTTTCTTTTACATTAATTTTTTTTTTCTTCCGAAATTTTACATTTATCTTTACAATTATTAAGTCGCAGTATGTATTTCTTTATTTTTCAGATTTTTGAGAAAGGTTCCTATACTGCAATAATTCATATTTAGTATATCTACTATACAGCATTTAACGAAATAAAACGAAAAAACATGCAAAACTGTCTAAAAAATAAACAAACTCGCATCAGAGCTAGGCGGAACGATATTATGCACCAACACAGCGTTATGTGCACCAAATACGCGTATTCACGCCCATACGTCACCGCTCATTACAGATCTGTTATTTATTCGCCTAGATAATTTCGAAAATAGTCTGACATCGACCATCCAGGGAAAAATTTTGATAGCCTGGTAACACTACACGCGTTGACAACTGCTATTTATAAAGAAGAAGAAGAACGCGAAAAGTAGCAGGAGGTATTTCACAGTTGTGATAATTTAGAGCGACTGACCCGATTCGCATTTTAGAGCGACTGAGCCGATTTCATGTTTTTCGATGGCGGGTCACTCAGTCTAAAGATCAGTCGCTCTAATTTATACGTTCTGCACCTCACACGATATTATCGTGTTTTTCGGGGCAGTCGCTCTAAAATTCCATTTTAGAGCGACTGATCTTTAGACTGAGTGAACCGGACTCATTTAAAGTCACACATTTCCGTCGTCCATATAAAATTAAAGAAATTTATGTGTGGCGAATGTGACAGTTCATTTTCACTAAAGGGTAATTTAAATAAACACATTACTGCAGTTCATTTAAAGTCAAATAAATTTGTATGTAGCGATTGCGATCATGCTTTTACACAACGAGTGGATTTAAAGAGACACATGGATTCAGTTCACAGGAAATTGAAGGAATATGTCTGTGGTGAATGCCATCGTGCATTTTCGATGAAACGCAATTTAAAGGTGCATTTAGACACGGTTCACACAAAGCTGAAGATGTTTTCGTGCGGGGAGTGTGATCGTGCTTTTACACAGAAAGTACATTTAAGGGCGCACTTTCACATAGTTCATCAGAAACTGAAGTAATTTGTTTGTGTTGAATATGGTCATGCATTTTCACAGCGAAGACATGTACCTGCAGATGCATTTAAACACAGTTCACAAAAAGCTATAGAGATTTTCATGCTTTCACAGTGAAAGGAAGTTTAACCCTTCACGTTGCGAGGTAAAAAGTCACCTATCACTTTTGCGCGCGACATATTCGCGCAAAAAATCGACGCGAGTCAACGGCCTTGAGAAAAACGATCATAACTTATAAACCACTAATCGGATTAAAAAAAGATAAAGAGAAAAATGATCGCATTGAAATTTGACATATAAAACATTATAACCTTATCTCGTAAAACAATTAGGATAATAATGAATAAATATTACAAAATTGGCAAACTGAAAAAACTCGCCTATAAAATCATTTCGATTTTTTTGTAAATACAGTTTTTGTAAATATCAAAAATTGTAAATACAGTTATGTTCTCTATTAAATGCTTTACCAAAACGATATTTTTTTTTTACTTATTTGCATACAAAAATACGGAAAAAATATTTATTTATTCAGCCAAGAAAAATTGTATGTATTCTCGTAAAAAAAAAATTTTTTAATTTTTAATTTGTGACTACTTATGGTATTTTTTTATATGAAATTCTTTCAAAATAACTTTATTACTACATCACTTCTTCTTAGAAATCACACCAGAACTTTGAGCTTTGTCTGATATTATAGAAAAATCTAAAGTTTTGAGAGTTTCCGCGTCTGAACCTAATAATAAACTTTGAATGCCCATAATATAAAATTCGTTAGATTTTTTCAATTATATTGTCTTATCATAGACTTATTATATGTCTAATAACTAATTACTATACTCCAAAGAGTCACATTTCATCGAAAAACTATGGAAAATCGCACTTTTTTCTCTCATAGTAATTATCAAAACAAGTTTCATTTTCGCGAGCAATATTAGAACACAACATATAATGTTCAAAATACGCCTAATTATGTGATAACTTAGGATGTAAATGAAGCAATACCTATTTTATTAGTAAATTAAAGCGACATTACGTCATGTTTCGCGATATAACTGGATATTTCACAAACATTACAAAATAAACACGGCCATTTTTGACAAACACGGCCGGTTTGTTGACAAAGTGTTTTCTTCGAAAATTCGTGAAAAACAGCAAATGGATTGTCGAAATTATATAATCCTACTGGCTAATCTACTTAAAAAGGGAAATACTCACTTTAATCCGGTATAAACTGCACTTAAATCCAGAAAACACTTCACAACACAAACACTTCGGCGAACACCGCGCGCGCCGCCGCCATCGCGCGATCTGCGACTGTCGTCAGAAATGAGGTCATCGATTTTGTAAGGATGTAGTGATTCATATTTCTAACATCGCATGCGGCAATCGAGCAATTTCATAGTGTTGCATATTTGGCTATATTATGGCATCATTCGATAGAATATACAATCGCATTTCGAAATTTAAACGACATTTTCTTGAGCGGCGAGCGCGATATCCCGTATGGGATAGTTTGGATTTCAGCCGGCCGCCATACATATCCCGCAAGGGATGTTAAGTGCCTAGCGGGTTAAAGCATCACTTAAACACTGTTCATAGAAAATTGAAGACGAATTTCATCAATTTGTGACGAATATCATCGTGGATTTTCGGAGCAAATCAATTTAAATACCTATGCATTTCTGTGAACTGTTACAGAACGCTAAAGAGATTTCCATGATGAAAGAGGGAGTGTGGACACAATTCACAGAACGCTGAAGAGATTTCCATGATGAAAAAGGGGATGTGTACACAGCGCACAGAACGCTGAAGAGATTTCCATGATGAAATAAGGAATGTGGAAACAGTACACAGAACGCTGAAGAGATTTTCACGATGAAAGAGGGAATGGGGACACAGTCCACAGAACGCTAAAGAGATTTCCATGATGAAAGAGAGAATGTGGGCACAGTTCACACGACGCTAAAGAGATTTCGATGCGACGAATGTGGTCGTGCATTTTCAAACCGAGGAAATTTAAATGCGCATTCAGACACAGTTCCTGTGAAAGTGTGCTTTCTGTAAAGCAGTGATGCGCCTTAGCACCGATTTTTGAAACTAGTCTGAAATATTAGTGCGCTAAATATTTCGTTCTAAATAACCCTATTTTTGAACAAAAACTCTGTAATGCTATTATTTCGTATATATACTTTTGTTTTTAATGATTCTTCGCCTGCGTTCGATGTGACCCTTTGTTTTGTTTAATAAAAATTGATTTACCAAGATTTTGTTGTTCAAAGCGTATTAGGATATAATTTGCAAAGTGGAAAGGGGGCCCTGATATTTTGACGGCCTAAAGGCCTCTACATAAGGCTATTCCGATACTGGACATACAACAAAGTTTGCGCCTGGTCATGTACAACTTTAGTAAATATGAAAATTCACCCATATCTGCCCTATTTTCAGTATTCCGTGCATAATTCAAAAATGTCTGTATTAGGGTCATTAACAAAGCGCGAGTGGATAAAAGCCAGTCCGCTGAGGCGTTGAATATGAGTTGAGTGATCCCGCTGAGAGGATAAAGATACACCGCACTAGGACATAGGAGGTAGAGTGAGGGAGAGCGGGAGCGAGAAGGACGGTTTAAATACCCTCTCAGGGCGATCCAGCGGGTAAGTAAAATACGGTGGGATGAAATCCCGTGGCTACGGTACGGTGAGTGTTATAGGGCTGCAGAAATGCGAATATCGATTACTGCTTACATGTCGATAGGTGCCATGCAACACCACCACCTAGAAGACTATTAAGTGTCAAAAGCTTGCTGAATTTTGCATCATCTGTGTGCCAAAATATACGAAAAAGATCCGTTAGACGGCTGGGAACGATTCGTAAACACTTGGGGCTGCAGATTTACGAGGAAAGTAACTTGTAACCGCTATGGCGGGTACAAAACTGTTGTATAGGATTAGGCTCCTAATGGATCCGTGCAGCTTGGGCCTGATGACCCGCTTATGTTCTTGGATCCGCCCAACTCACGGTCCTTCTCCCATCCTGTAGGCTCCTTGATGAGGAACTTAACCCAGAAGGCCCGCTGTGAACTCTGCATACGGCTGCAGCCTTCGGCGGTAGACAGTTGTTATTAGACGTGTCCTAGACGACTTAAAAATGAAAAATGAAATAAATTTGGAGTTCTCTTTCCCGTTTATTTCGAAACAACTATGTGAAATGAATACAAACGGCCGACTGGACTCGGGATAAATCTCTAGAAACGGCGACTTCAAATTAATTTATTAACCAATGGATAAACTTAAATCTCTTACTGAAACGATGAGTACAAGTTCGCAATGGTTGTAAAAGTACATAAGAGAGAACGATACGAGACCCGGATTCTTGTCTATATGCACGTCGATGAATTCAGAGACGTCGTGATCCGGTCGCGTGATGTCATATGCATTGAACCGATAGGGGTTCGCGTGGAAACAATGAATTTTCAACTACAAATAAGATAAAAGGAATTTACCGCGTGAAGTTTGTATTACTCCGCGGGTGTTCACGTGGTAGATTTGTTTTATCTTATATATATAATGTCAAAAAACGGCGATAGTCTTTGATTTCAATTTAATTGTGAAACTTTATATTACTCCATAAACACTGCACAAAGATGACAAAAACATATATAGGAACCCTTCTCTATCCGCATAATAGGTATATAGGTGGTAAGCCGACCGACCGCCAAGCTGGCCGTAGCTGGCTTTGGCTGGCCCCGGCTCTCCTATGTAAAACTACGTATTTGTATACACCACGGTGTTCAAAAAATATCGAACCTTATATTATGCCACTTAAAGAAATGAATCGCGGGAGGTATCTTTGAGTACTGGAATGTATTATAAGATTTATGCAACAAATAACTGCAGTTACTGTTATGGCCCTGTTAAGGTCTTAAGTAAGACCTAACAGCCTTAACAAAGATGAGCCATACTAATAAACCAGTCGACTTGTAATAGAGTTGTAAAATTATGACTAATAAACGAGTTTTAATGCAGGTATTTATATAAACTGTTTCGAAGTCATAGACAAACTTCTTTCGTGGGTCCTTTCGAATTTGAAATATGGTTCTGTTTACGTTTGATTTGTGCAGTTTAATAGTTGTCATTTTGAATGGTTCTTTGGATTTAAAATAATACCGGAACCTCTTTGGCTTATAAATAAACATATTATACAGGTCGTTACTAGCTGTGCCAGTTGAAACATCTGTTGGACTCTACGACCATTTTGCGGTATAACTCGGCTACAATGCCGCTATACCTATCCGGGTAGCGTAGTTATATCCGCGATGGAATGCAGGTAGGGAGAAACGTCTATTAGTCACACCTTTCACTTATTGTTTTTTATTTATTTTATTTACATTTACATATACATATACATTCAAATTCATGAGCACAACAGAAAATAAAATGTCAATTTATACAATGCCGTCGGCATGATACATCTGTCTGAGCCTAGGTTACATAGCGCATACATTAAACGCAAATGATAATCTTTCTATTATGCTAAGCAAAGAGCAGCCGAGCCCGCCTTGCTAGGCACCCCCGTGTTAAGGCGAGCTCACTTCGGGAATCACACTAGAGAACCACGGTTGTGTCAGGTTGTGTCAGGAAAGATCTAAAATATATATTTTTTTTTTAATTATTTCTATTTTAATTTATAATCTTTATTATTATTATTATTATTATTATTTATTTTCATTATTTTGTTATTTTTCTAGTTTTTTAACCGCAGAATAGAATCCACAAGCGCGAAACCCCCCTCTTTTGCAATATAGAGGTGATTGTCGCATCGTATTCATACCGCTATTCATACCGCGTATTCATTCATCGTATTCATCACCGCTCGTTTCCCTGTAAATATTGCTATCGATAATGAAGGTAGGCAGATAATTTCGTATTGAACGCAACTGAACTGATTGACTAGTGATTAACGACTTCAGGGGTTCGCAGCAAGCGGTTTTTTAACAACGTACTACTAACACTTTTTAAATAATAAAAGTTATACAGTCACAAAATTAAACTAAAGTTAGAAATAATTATATTAAAGGAAATTAAATAGTATACATTTATAATATAAATGGATATATGGCTTAATTGGTATTCAAAATTATTAAATTACTAGATAGTCAGATAGTCAAATAAAACATAAAAAATAAAAAATGTAAATGTTTAGGACACTTCTAATAATTTAAAATTCAAGATGGAAAAACTGGTGATAACTCAGTTACAATTTTTACAACTGGTTTATTGGTTAGTATGTAAGTGTATATACCGATTGAATGAATCCAGTAGAATTATAAATGATGTCAAAGTTCGAGTTTACATACTATCTTCGCTATTATTCAATATTTAATGTTATACAAAATTATGTAACTATATAAATAGGTGCCTATTAAATATATCTACTCAACCAGCAGATGATGATTTTGTGGCGGCTGAAAATAAATTCGAAATGTATCTCAACATATTTTCTGTAGAGAAGCCATTTGTACCCAGAAAAAATCAGGCTATCTGGACTAAACTATTTTATTAGCAGATATTGATTGATGATATTCTGCAATAGAAACAATGCAAGATGAAACCTACGATCCATTTCAAACATAATAGGAGATGATCGACTTCTGTTTTGAAGATATATCCAATAGTTGGAAGTGTCGACTAAAACGGGCGAACCCGTCACGCCAGAAAGTTTTAACGATCGCTCTGTCTGCCATGATGTAAACGTAGAAGACTTTAGGATGAGTCTACTATCCAGCAAAAACCTTTTGTAGTTACGCCACTGCCTCTAACGGGCAGTAACAAAAAATGGCCCCGGTGCAAAATACAACAAAAGGCCCCTTTCCCTACTTACCTTCATTATGGCATATAGGAAGTAATTTCTGTATACCTCGCTACATTATATATTTTTATTGCAGGTACAGTATATATCGGCGTATTCAATCGAGGGCATTGCCTCAAACATGTTGCGGAATCGTAAACGAACTCTTTGCTATTTACGCGTGGCTGAGGGAGAGCTCAGTCTCTAACGGTGGCTTTCCGAAACCGGGGCGAATCGGGAAGTAGAAATGCCCTTTGACCGATAACAGGCTCTGTCGGTTTTTGACGACCCTTTCCTGACTACTCGTGGGAACAAATATGGACTCTAAAGAAAATAAAAATTCCCCTCTAAACTTCGACCAGGACGGTACCGTCCGGGAAGGAAACAGTTCGGAGCCAAGGAGCACGACTCAAGCCGACTCTTTGCCCGAAAAAATCTCAGCTGTCGCAGGGACAAGCAAAGGTGCAGACAGAATAGGAAACGACTCTGCTATGCCCAAAGAAAAGGACCAAGACACTGAGACACACGAGAAGCACAGGACAAAGTTGTCCGGTGCTGCTCGAAAACGTTTCAGGATGCTGAGGGCAGCAAACGTGAGTGCTAGAGAAGCCTCGGTAGCATGCCTCAGGCCCTGGAAAGATATTAAGAGCCTGACCCATCAGAGCACTCCCATATCTGATGACCAAAGGGCGTCCAAACGCACACGGTCGGAGGAGGAGTCGCCAAGGGAAAACTCAAAAAAGGCTCCTAAGATATACCCAGAAGAAGGCATCAAGCCAAACTTCAGGGAGGTGGTGGGTTCTTCACGTGTGGGAATAAAAAATGAAAGCCCGATGGAAGAAAACCAAATGCATTTGGTGCACCGCTCGCTACTGACCCTGATTAAAAACATCACTGTCAGAGGCTCGGGCCCAAAATTTCTGGGTTTCACTCACAGGCCTGGCTGGGTCCTGATCACATGTGAAAATCAGAAGAGCCAGGATTGGCTTGTGGGAGTAATCCCAAACCTCAAACCATGGCCCGAGGCAAAGCTGTCTATCATGACGGAAAGCGAAATGCCCAAGCCACTAGTTTGCACAACGTTCTTCCCCAGCAGCGAGGCGGCGAACATAAAGGACGCCCTAAGTCTGCTGACAAACCAGAACGAAGGCATATTTCCAGAATACTGGAAAATACTTAACAGCAGGGAGGAAAAGAATGGACACCACGTGACCTTCTCAATTGACGAGCCCTCTTTGGAGACCCTTCGGAAAACCGACTACAGGGCCACCCTTGGTTTTGGAAAGATTTCTTTGAAAATCAGGGGTGAGCCCACGAATCCCCCAGGAAACAGGGCTATCCCGTCCTACTCCAACAAAGGCAGACAAACGCCTGCTCCCATACAGCGAAAGAAAGAGCCGGCAAATCGGCCTTCTCCTGCTGACGATAGTACAGGAGCGCCTAAAAAGGGGGAAAAACCCGGGAATGAGCAAGGCACATCCCGATCCAAACATGGACGGTCTCGTCCTCCATTGGAGAGGGAAAAGCCTGCGACAGAGCCCACAACCCCTATGGATCACTGATGGCGAACATAGGCAACTCTACGAGGATTCTCCAGATCAACCTCCACCACGCCATTGCCGCCAGCGCAGTGACGGAGTGTTGCTTCACCAAAGGAGAAATCGACATCGCCCTCGTACAAGAACCCTGGGTAAATAACTTAACTATCCAGGGCTTAAACGCTGCGGGTAGAATCCTCTCGTACCCGGGAGGGAAAAAACCCAGAGCATGCATAGTGTTCAAGAAAAACATTAACTTCCTGCCTGTTACAGAGCTATGTACTAATGACCTGTCAGCAGCGTATATAAATCTCAAAGGATGCAATGGATCCAGAGTCATCTTATGCTCAGCCTATCTATCTGGAGAGAAACAAAATCCAACCGAAGAGCTGGCAAACCTGGTGGAGTACGCCCGTACCCAAAAGGCTGAGTTACTGGTTGGATGTGATGCAAACGCACACCACACCGCGTGGGGGAGCTCCGACATCAACAATAGAGGTGAGTTACTTAATGATTTTATCACAACCAACTGCCTATGCCTATTAAACAAAGGCTGCATGCCGACCTTTGTGACAAGTGCAAGACAGGAAGTTTTAGACATTACTTTTGCCTCTAAAAATCTAGCCAGACACATAAAAAACTGGCATGTCAGGGATGACACTTCAATGTCTGATCACAGACAAATAACCTTTAAACTACTAAACACCGTAGACTGTCAAACCACAACTTTCAGGAATTCTAAAGCCACCGACTGGGACGCTTACCGTACCACACTAAGGCTTAACCTTGAAACAATACAAAAAAATATAAAAACACTCGAGAGTCTAGAATTGGCCGTGGCGGATACCACAAAAGGCATTATAAACGCCTATGAGGAAAGCTGCCCACTCAAGACAAAGACCTCCAAAAGAAAAGTTCCATTGTGGAACCCGAAGTTGGACAAACTACGGAAGGAAACCCGGAAACTATTTAATAAGGCTGAACAAACTCTCAACTGGGAGGAATACAAAAAAGCCTTAACCGAGTACAACAAAGAAATTAGGAGAGCCAAAAGAGCAACATGGAAAAGCTTCTGCGAGGACATAGTGGAAACGCCTCAAGGAGCCAGAGTACATAGACTGCTCGCAAAGGACAAACCTAACCAAATTGGTCTTCTGAAAAAACCAAACGGAACCTTTACAACAAATGAAAAGGAAATTTTGGAGGAACTAATATCGACCCACTTCCCAGGTGCTGTGACAACTAGCAACGCCGCCACTGCTCCATACAGACCTCGAAACGAGGACTGGAGTAGGGCTGCTAGAATCATAAGGCCCGATCAAGTTAAATGGGCCGTAAAATCCTTTAAACCTTACAAATCATGCGGGGACGACGGAATCATGCCCGTGCTTTTGCAACAGGGTATCGACATTCTAACCCCATATCTGGTTAAAATCTTCAGAGCAAGCTATGCCTGGGGACATATACCAGAAGAATGGACCAAGGTCAAAGTGCTATTCATACCCAAGGCTGGCAGGAAGGACTACGCACTGTCAAAGTCCTTCAGGCCAATTAGCCTAACATCCTTTCTACTGAAAGCGATGGAAAAGATACTGGATAGCTATATCAGGGAAAATATCCTAACGGTCAACCCTATCAGCTGTAACCAACACGCCTACCGCAGAGGCAAATCCACGGAAACCGCTCTGATCTACCTAGTAGACAGAGTGGAAAAGGCGTTGGAAGACAAACAAATCGCAGTATGCGCATTTTTAGACATTGAGGGCGCCTTCGACAAAACCCCAATTAAATCACTGGTGAAGGGGCTAGAGTCAAAACAAGTTGACAACACCACAACCAGATGGGTGAAAGCGATGCTCTCAAACCGCACGGCCAAGGTAGCTCTTCACGGAACAAACCTTGAAGTCACCACTACAAGAGGCTGCCCGCAGGGAGGCCCACTCTCGCCCCTACTATGGACTCTTGCAATAGATCAACTCCTGCATAGGATGGCAGAGGCCAGGATAGACACACAGGGCTATGCTAATGACCTAGTAGTCATTGTCCGGGGCTTCTGCCAAAACACGATCTCACACATAATGCAAAAAGCGTTAACAATCGTTAGCAATTGGTGCAGAGAGAACGAATTATCGGTCAACGCCGATAAGACCGTCCTCGTGCCATTTACCAACAAACGTCAACTAGGTGGACTAAAAATGCCAATCTTAAACCACAGGCAGATTCCTTTCTCCAAGGAAGTAAAGTATCTGGGAGTCACGCTCGACCAAAGACTCACCTGGAACAGCCACCTAGATAAAACAATTCAAAAAGCTAAAAGTGCTTTGGGTATAAGCAGAAGACTGGCGGGGAAAAACTGGGGCCTTAACCCCAAGATCTCCCACTGGCTATACACTGCTATTGTGAGGCCGATAATCTCGTACGCCTTGGTGGTATGGTGCAACAAAGCCAACCAGAAAACTGTGATTACCAAACTAAACAATATCCAAAGGACGGCGTGCCTCATGACAACTGGCGCAATGTCCTCCACTCCTGGAGCAGCTCTAGATGCACTGCTGAACTTACCGCCCCTACACATTCATTTGCAACAGGTGGCGAAAGCCAGCATGTACAGGCTATCTGCCCAAGAGAAGGTAAACTGGATCTCACAAGCACTAAGATCAGTTCTTGACTCAGTCAGTGAAAATCCAACCCTCAACATGGTATCAGACACCATGCTCCCACTCCTAAACTTTGGAAAACTTTTTACAGTGGAACTGCCGCCCAGAGACGACTGGCTAAAAAGCCAACTGCAATGGGAGGCCGGTAGCCTTAAATGGTATACTGATGGGTCCAAATCGGGACTTGACGTAGGCTGTGGTATATATGGAGAGCGACCAAACTTCGAAAGAAGTGTAAACTTGGGAAAATACGCCTCCATATTCCAAGCGGAGGTTTACGCCATTATTGAATGTGCGGATATCAACCTCCAAAAGGACTACGCCAACCACCGTATCTATATCCACTCGGATAGCAAAGCAGCTCTTATGGCACTAGCCTCGAATACCACTAATTCAAAGCTAAGTAGTGCAAAACTGCATATCACTACTGAATTCCCTGGGCGAAAAGAACAGGGTAATACTAAGATGGGTTCCCGGCCATGCAGGAATCGAGGGAAATGAAAAAGCCGACGAACTTGCTAGGACGGGAGCAAAGGGAACGTTATACGGCCCTGAACCTTGCTGTGGCGTACCAAAAAGCCTTGCAAACCTAATGCTCAAACAAATGTGTTTAGAACAATCCGTCAACCACTGGAACAACACGCCAGGGTTGAATCATTCCAAAGCGCTTATTAAGCCTTACGACCGTAAGACGGCCCGTGACTATCGCTAAATAGGAACAATCTACGCATACTGGTAAGGGCGCTCACGGGGCATTGTGGCCTGAACAAACACATGTTCAACCTCAAGCTCAAAGACACAAAAATGTGCAGGTTCTGCCAAGGGGCAGAGGAAACTCCCCAGCACCTCATGTGCGAGTGTGGCCCGCTGATGCGTAAAAGATACAACCACCTGGGTGGTCACTACCTCCAACCTGAGGAGGTAAAACAATCTGGCGCCAAAAGCCTGCTGCGGTTCTTAAATGACACGAGGCTTAGCGCAGAACTATAGTAGGTGGCGAGCACAATAGATCAGCAATGGTCGCAGTGTTACAAGGCTCATAAAGACCTTAGAAAAGCCCCACTCAACAAATAAAAAAAAAATAAAAAAATATTTACCCGTGACAGGAATGGTTAGAAATAATATTAGTAATGAATAAACTTCAGCAAAACTGGCTCTCGTAGCATTGCCTTTTATAATAACTGATTGAGCAGTCTCAAAAATAGTTGCAAGTTTTGCAATTTCACTTGTTAGGGATTTAACACAAAGTAATGATCGTAATGGGTGTTACTCGAAAAGGTCGCTTTACAATTGTTTTGTAAGTACTTTGTTGCATGTGCCACAATTGTGGTTTCGCCCATTTTGGGCCCCATAAGTACCGTGGGCCCCGGTGTGCAGCACCGGCTGCACCGGATTAGTTACGCCACTGGTTAGAGGCCAACGCTTTATAGCGAGGCACTGGAAAGGTAACCCAACGGGCAACCTCGTCTTCTGTACCAGTTTTGGCAGGATATCTCCATCTGGATTTTACTACCAGGATGCCTCCGACCTCCCAACTGGTTACGAGTTCGAGGTCGCTTGCGCGGTCCTCTACCTGCGGTATGCTCAGCGGTGATTTAGTTTGAATCTATCGCGGACTAATGGCATCTTTTGTCTGGTTCTGAACTCAGGATCGGGTAGGCAAATGGTCATTTCCAGAGTGTAAGATGACAGGTCAACATGTCCGCTGGAAAAGAGAAACAAAGCCGTTTTCAGATTACCCCGGTTATCTATCGGAGTGCACGGTCGATTAACTAACGCCGCACGGTACGCAAACCGTCCAGGAGCGCCCGAATGGAAAACTGACCCGGGATCGAACTTCTACTCGGCACAGAATCCTACCCGGACTCGAACTTCTACTAGGAAGCTACCGGATGAGTGCTGACCCGTGTATCGGACCGACCCTAAACACATGGGTCCTTAGCTCCCAAGAGCAAACTGGTAAGTAACCTGTCATCGATATAAGATAAATGCGGCAGGCAACACTACCCACGTACAGCACTATTGCTTCGGCCATCCCCGATGCTGACTCCTCTGAGAGTAATACTCGTATACCCGCGAGAAATAAAAGTGCTTCCAGCGCGGTCCCGCAAGTCTAATTAAAAATAATTGATACGCCAGACCCAGGTCGAGTTCTCACGTAGACCGTATATACGATCGCTCTATATCGCAGAACGAATTCGGTCGAGGGATTACGTGATGCCTTACTGCTAAGCTGCCGCTAGACGCACAAACCGCCTCCTTACTTAATCTGCTTAGATTTACGAAAGATTAAGTACATTGTGATTGATTTGCCGACAAACCAATGAGTTATAAATAATGGATTTCGCGGTTGGCGACTATTTTTTTAATATTTATTTATTATGATTTATTTTATAATATAAAGTCTTACTTAATATCATAATGGGCTCGATTGCGTTTCTTCGTGAACTAAAATCGGAAATTAGTCCGTGTGAACGAGACAGGGCAATACGCTAGAGCGGAATGTGAGATGACCGGTTGTCAGTTTTTCGCATTAAGCAAGGTCAAATCTTACACCACACGAAATATGCTCGAATTTATTCGAACGAGTATAAGTTCAACAGTATTTATCGACGATCGTTTGTTTCATATTCCGCTCTAACGTATTGCTCTGTCAATATGTTACTTTAACGAGGTGGATGGGAATCGAAGTCAATCCATTCACCACCCAGGCAGTTTAACAATTATCTTCATCTTTTTTGACTGAGCTTAATAAATTTCCAAAGGAATGAGTAACTTATATCCTTATACAGCCCCCCCCCCCCTCAAGATTAGTTTATTCATTAATGCTGTAAAATCCGAGTGACTTTCATTCTTACATATGTATTTTCTTATTTGTACATTTTCCAATTTTACATGTTTTTTTTATACGCGATAACATGTGGTAATGCGCTGACTATAAATTTGCTATAACTGCAAGAAAGTGGAGAGAGCGAGCTTGGTGCGGTGGCATGGACACAACCGTTAGGGAGAGACCAAACAAATAAAATTTAAAGACGCACGCGGCGCTTTAAACGCCGACACAGCACGGCGGGCGGTAAGCACTTTTCAAAGATGGCGAGGCCCTTGCATCCGGAGACAGGATTGCCCCTATCTCTCATTTCGTCTAACCGCGACGCCCAGTGCGCAACGAAGACACGAAATGTCGCAAAGCATTCTTTGCTACTGACTAAGTCAGGGTGCCAAATGGGATCCCAATGATGTGACCACTCACCGTATCCAACAGTTATTTCTTGGCGTACGACAGCACCGAGTACGACCATAGCATTATTCTGTAGTCTGATGACAATCACAACACACACATACCACAATATACCGAGAGAACAGTAGACACTCTCTCGAGCGACAGGGCATTGCTGGCATAGATGCGAGGAAAGTGGACGAACGAGGTACGGGGTACGAACGTCTTTGGTTAGCATTACGGGCGGTTAAATGTTGGCGACTTTTTCGCGCGTTTGCATATCCGCGTGTGCCGAGTAGCGGACATCTGGCAGCCATATGCGAGCCCTTACGACTCGTGACGTATTCGCTTAAATTTCAATATTGTTCTAAGAGGAGCTACTGGTATACTGTGCACCTACTAATGATCCCCGATGAGCCCTAGATCAAAACGTTTGGCCCTGAAGTCACCATAGTATTCGATCATCTAAGTCAGTGGAACCCAAACTTTTTTGTTCCTTAGACCACTCGCTGTTTTCCGTAGACCCTCTTGTCTGCACAATATTGAATTTTACTAAACTTCCTAACTTTGAATGTGTTTCTGACAGCTTGAATTTGTTTCTGAAAAACATGTAAAAATTTGAATTGTTAATTTCTAAACGTCCACGACCTTTAAAGTACGAAGCATTGGCGAAAGCTGCACATAACTGCACATGTAGCACTCTCGTTTGCTCTAACATGTGACGCGTCTATTATTTTTCATATTTCTCACTCTCTCCTCCCCTCGTTAGTCATGTGCGTTGGCCTCCTCAATCGTCTAATGGTGTAATTTGAGTTGAGTGTTGATTTCCTTACATGATACTTGTGACGCGCGCGTTTGTTTATTGCTATTATCATTAGTTTAAAATACTATGTTGTTCACTCAATCTGTTTAAGAAGTAATACGACATTTACGGATCGCCTAAATGTTTATGATGACCTGCCTAGTTGGGGTCCGCTAACGTGGACACCAATTTACACCTCGCGTACCCTATTTTTTTTCTCGCTGACATGAACCCCCTGCAATCCAACATCAACCCCTAGGGGTCCATATAGACCACTTTGGGAATCACTGATCTAAGTGGTATGTCGTTAAACCACAAGAAACTACCGATTCGCATCATGTTGTCGACCGCCGAGAAGAAACGGCTTTTGAAATCTACTCTAAAACTCTCCGAATGAATAGCCCGGGCAAAGTCCACCTACCACATATTTTCAAGGTCGACAGTAATAGAGTAGTACTCCACCATACGATGCCCTACGGACCCAATAAATATCTACACGCTCCAGTACGTCAGGACCTGCAAGAAGCCCCCGGGCGACAACTGAAAGAGCCAACGTTGAAGTTGCCCGATAAGCCGCGCATCGCAATCAAAGGGGGCCGCTAACCCCGAAGGAGAGCTGTTCTCCCAGCCTCAGAAAAGGTCTCGCCAGCCTACGCACGAGTAGCATACGTAATCTGGGAGACGAAAAGGCCACGATAGACGTTTCGCGCTGCCGGAAAACGAATGCCCCAGTTAGTGCGAGTCACACGCCTCAAAGCAAAGAAAATATCACGGACATTTTCGAAGACAACTTTTGCGTGCGCGGAGCACGATCCAGAGGCTTTGAGAATAACCCCGAAGTGCCGTACTTGTTTGTTTGTTTGAAAAACTCTATTGCACATACAATAGAGTATTACATTGTGGGTCTCCCTAACTGCAATAATAGTCAAATAAAAAGACGGCTTGGTAAAGACACTAGACTGAGAAAAATATAACGATGTAATACACGGAAATACACATATTTCAACAAGGATTACGTATATAACTCGTACTGTGGTCCATACGTATGCATTAACATGACAGGTAAAGGTGGAGGCGTGTCGGTAGTTACCGTGCCGTAATGTTAAAACATAATGTTATTTCATTACGTCCCGACCTTGTGATCTCGCTTCTAACATGACAGCATGTAGTAGTATGCGTACGGTTATATTCGGACACATAAATCATGTTGAAACTACAGTATACCTACTGTTATTTTCCTATTAATAGTGCGGAAAATGTTGATACATATAATCGACTAATGAAGCTTCCACAAAATCCCTTGTAATTCAACAAAATTACGATTCAAACATCGATTTTCTGCATAACGCCATAATAACAAAATGGTAATGTAAAAATCAAAGTAATATTATCTAAGTGTACGCCACGATTGATAATGGATAAAGTATAATGGTGTATGTAAAGCAATTGTCGATATGTCAAACATAATTGCCTACATTGCGTCTATGGCAGTGGTATACTTAGGCACTCCATATCTGGAGCAGTCTGACTGCCAAAACGCCAAAAGCACAGTTGTCTTGCTATGGTGTAGTCGTGTCCTAAACGATTGTATGAGGCGTCAATATATATATATTACTATGTATGTATGCACCGTATAAACTATGCGTTGCATTTCGTCTAATAAGAAGCACGTAGGATACAACAGTTTTTTCTGGACTAATGATAACAACTAAGACATTTCGCCCTCCAGTGACATAATTAATACTGGCGTTTAAATGTTAGAATGCATTGGAATCGAGTGCAATAATGCTACTATTATAACTTTACGTGTGATGACGTTACGTCAAATCGAAATTTGACGATACGTGGCGTTCTTACTTCGATATGGCATGCTATACGATTGCAACACAATTAGTCTAACAATTTGCGTTTCACGATTACGACTAGAAACATTACATGGTGCCTTTACTCAAACTGGGTAAACAAACCCCAAATAATGTCAGAATACGACAAGAGATATTGCTCTCGACACAAACCTCACGAAAGAGGACCGATCCTCATCGCAGAACACACGGTGGATATGAAAATATGAGGCTGCTCTACATGTTTTGTGCAAATATAATGGTTTAGCTATATAAAATCTAACCCCTAAATTTAAATAAGACCCGCTCCCCCCCCCCCCCCCCCCCAATCCCCTCCAGTAGGTTTATATGCAGAAATATGCACATCTGAACTGAATATTACTCGCAGGTAAAAACTTTATATATTTATTGATCATCTCTAAATTATTTTTATTAATTTGGCCTCGTATTTCTATCTAGGAGAATTTGCTTCCGTGGTCACGGTACTTATTATTATAATAATTTTATTCTCTATACTGTTATTTTATATTGTTATACAGAAACCACATTAAAAGTTCTTGATAAAATGGAATCTTATTTAAAATATAGGAAAATAAATGCTGATGATGCATGTCAAAGAGCGTATTTTTTAATGGATGAATATTTGTCATTTTTAGTATACATACGATTATCTATTATCATGACTATCAAATTTTTACTACTATATGTTATTATTTATTATTATTATATACATTATATTATGGCTATATACATTATCTTCTTTATTTTATCAGGATTTTTAATATTACATTACTTTCTCAATTTAATTATTCTCAAACCGACTATAAATAAATTACTTAAATTAATATATATACTCACAAATATCGCCTTAGTTATTTTTTTTTAAATAATTATATTACTGAGAATGTTAGACAAAATGATGTATCCGTGTAGAAATGCATACCTACTGGAGTAAGTAATTTGTAATGTATTGACAAACCAAAAAATAGTTGATAAAGTAACGTTAATATCTAAGAATATAACAATATTTGTGAGATGCGTGTAAAGCTATGTTTTCCAGTTTAAAGAAGGTAATATATGTATTTGAATTTGTCAGTGTGTAAAATATCACGCGTCACGATTAAGTAGTTCGATACAAAAAATGGCTAATTCATAATAATATAAATAACCACTATGCTAGGTTCTATTTTCATTCTGTAAATCGAAACGCTTATAAGGCTTCAAGAATATTCATGATTGATTATTCATGGCATTCGCGTTGACGGCCGACGCCACAGAAAACGCCGAGATGAAAGTGGAAAATCGTTTCTGTAGATTGCTTTTTAGCCGTATTCTTATTGTCAGTGTGGTTTTTCATTGTCAAAGTTCGACCTTCGGGGAATTAGTTTTTTTTGAGATATAGAAAATACAACAATTTGTCAGAATGTCAACGATTTTACAGAATGATCTGTTAGGGGCCTAGAAAAAGCCGTTGATTAACTTTATTTTGGGTTATAAATCTCTGTCCAATGCTTTTCTAGATTTCATGAGATAAGTAAAGGTTAATGAAACCAAATCAGGTAAAATTTTGTGTGAAAGATGGGTAAATACCATTAATATACTCATACTAGAATAGACCGCGGGAGTACTATGGGGAACTGTGAGAGTATGCGATAGCAGAATAGAAAGAGACAGCTGCTTATCCTCTATCTTTGTGTAGTCGCGCATGCGCGTTTGTCATTCTTTGATTCAGTATAATAATTAATAATTCTTAAATTCCGAATCATGCCTCGCGTCATTAATATCACAGAGGGCTATGCCCGCGCATGCGCGACTAAACAAGGATAGAGGGGGCCATATGCAGCTTTCTCTTTCTATTCCTCTATCGATTGCTCAGGCTGTTCGCGTGGTCTATTCTAGTATGACTGTGGTAAATACATTTGGTCGCATTTAAATTTAACTTGAAGGCTGCTATTAATAATAATTTCTGCATGTGCATAATATGTAATATGAAAATATTTGCATAATAAGGAACCTTTTTAAAATATTTAATTTAATGCTAGATTTATATGGATATTTATTTATAGATTTATATATTTACTCATTTATACATTTAATATTAGTTATTTAGTTAATTATTTGTTTTTGAGAATGAATGAGCAATCTGATTGAATGAAAAAAAGGTAAATGTGGTGCTACTACGTTTTAAATACTGTACCGCCAGAATATACATAAAATTTAGTAGGGTGATAAAATCCACTCAAATTTTATCTAATATGCTATGTAAAAAAAAATGTTGAAATTTTATTATTTATGCTTTTCTTTTGGTCAAAATCTGTTACTTTTATTGGAGCAATTAATAAAACTAAATTAAATTAAAAAATACATATTTTTTGATGTGATTTTCTGAGGCGTTATGTATTTAATTCTCAGACATATTCACGTATCCATCAGAACTTACATTTACGTATCCATCAGAACAAGTTCTAAAAGTGCGCATGCTATAATATGTGAAAATGTTTTTAGCCCGGTTCGTACAACAGGGAAAAAAAATCCTAACAAACTAAACGCTCAAGACGTACCTACCATTAGCGACTACGTTGCAGTTCCCTGAAGGGATACCTTATTCGGCCAAAGAAATTTTATTTTTCTTGGGACTAAGTTATATTATGTACATATATCCTACCTGCAGGCATAAAGATAATCCCAAGTGCATAAATATTTAGGAAAAAAACAGGTTTCGTGGATGCTTGGGCCTGTAACGTCCATAATATACCTAGGACTATCTACTATCTAGCTATATCTGACCACCTACCTCTTTATGACTATTATTATTAGTTTTTATTATTGTTTTTTTTATATAATTTTTCTCTCTGTGATTCTTTTAAATTATTACAAAATTTGCAACTTTTACTTATATGCTATATTCTGATTATAGTCTTTTTTCAAATCTTTTTGTATATTAGTTTCTGTCTTTACCAAACATGTATGATATTTGGCCTTATTTTGCCTATGTTTAAAATGCTTGCCCTGGAACAAGTCTTTACTTAGTTGGACGGTATTGGACTATCATCACAAATAGGTGTGACATAACTTGCTGAGGGTTTATTATTTTAAAGTTAAATTTAATTCCCTGTTTAAGTGTAGATATTAACTATGATTGTGTTACGCTTGTTGCATATTGTCATTTATTATTTAGTGTATAATCTATATATATAAAACAAAGTCGGGTTTGTTCGAACACTTATAACTCGAGAATGGCTGAACCGATTTTCATGGTTTTTAATTTGTATTATTTGTCTCCGTCCCGAATAGCAGAATAACTATTAAAAACGAAAATTGGAAAGTTGGCGAAAAATTAAAATAAAAGAAAAACATTTTCTCATACAAAATGTAAATCCGTGATTTTCTCATGGTCAGTTGTACGTGGCATGTTCACGTGTCGGCAAATCGTCCGCTTTATTTGTTCTTGCGCCTGATAAAAAACCAAAAAATATCGTATATCACAAGAAATAAACCGAGTACATCTCATGCTGCACAATATGTAAATAGTTTAATTCAATCATATCTTGCTGTCACGCGATTGATATACTTAATTTTTATACTGTTATATTTCTTTTTGTGTTTTAATAGCTTCATAAAGTAGTGATGTTAATATTTATTTTGCATAAATATTAAGTTCAGCTAATACATCTATAATTACAAGTATGTTCTCAGAAATTAAAACTAAATAGTTCAGCTAATACATCTATAATTACAGGTATGTTCTAATAAATTAAAACTTTTTTAAAAATTAATAATTTAATATTTATTATATAGCTAGCTGAAACTTTTTTTATTAAATATTAAGTTCAGCTATTCTGTAACACGACATTCATTGACTGTTAGGCGGTACGAAGTTTACCGGGTCAGCTAGTTAATGAAATAAATACATAAATATATTGTTAATTTTAGGCATAGATACTAAATGAAAGAAGTTTGACTTACCCTTTATAGTATAATTAACCATATATATATATATATATATATATATATATATATATATATATATATATATATATATATATATATATATATATATATATATATATATATATATATATATATATATATATATATATATATATATATATATATATACATAGTATTATTAAAAGTCAATAAGGAATATCTTTCTGTGTGGAAGTAACAGGTTGGTAATAACGACTATGCATTTTAGGGGTTAAATTTCATATATATTATTACGACGATGTCGTCATAGGCTGATTACACAAATAAAGCACTTTCTCCATTTTGACATAATATTAAAGAAACTGATTTCTCGTTCCTCCTTAGATAAATATTTTACCATTCGCTTATGCTTCTCCCTGTGTCAACAATTCCGTAACTAATGCTAGAACATTCCTTTCAATAAAGGGGGGATGCGTCGCTATCAAAGGCACTTTAAGAATGCCGTCTCATTCAACACGCCAAATCAATAAATATTTTCCCTGACTGTTCAGCGGAAATGTGCTTATGGCAATGTCAACGGCGAGTAGAAGGTAATGGACTGAGTAATGAACATAAAAGAAGAAATACTCGAGCCAACGGTAGAAATACTCTCGAACCTTTTCAAATATTATGTAGGCTATGGAAGCTATGATAAATACACAAATGCGAGACTTACGGTAATGACAAAAAATATTGTACGTTAATTAAGTTGTCTATACTATCAAAATATATATTGCGTACTTTAGTTATTTACTCAAACCCGCCTAGATGCGGAACAGTGCAGTCATAGTTAGGTTTTTTATTTTTTCTGATTTATTTTATAACATCGATAACAATGTACCAAAATGTACAAAAATGTACAAAAATGTGAAATGTACAAAAATATGAATAAAATATTTTTATAAAAAAAAAGAAATAGTGTTTCTCGTTAGTATTAAAGATAATACAATTTTAGTAGAGTTTCATACCAAACCATACAGACTGAATCCTATTGGTGACGCTCCTTCGTCTGTCTGTCTGTCTGTCTGGACGCATGTCACCGTTGATTATCTCGGCCAGTTTGAAGATCTCAGCATGAAATTCGGCATAGCTATATAACTAGCTTGCCCGCATTGATTATATATGGTATAACATTGATCAACTCCAGAGGAAGCTAGCATGTGGCGGCCAAACTAATAGCAATAACTGGAAGTAAGGGCGCGAGTGTCGGCCCGCTGGGTGATTAACCTGGTTATCTCGCGGTAAGGCGTTAGCTTCTTACAGGCGAGTGGCGTAACTAGACAGCAGACTGTTTTCACTCACCTCACGCTCACAATATCGTTAAAACACCATGAGGTGACGGGTTCGCCCATTGTATTCGACATCTCCAGTTGTCAGGATACCACTAATCTTCTTTAATATGACCTGTTTAAACATTTTAAATGTGAAAAATTTTATCATTTTCTGAAATCTTTTCGCCGCCATGGCTCATGCAAAGCCCATATTATGTACACGTTCTACTTTCAACGCCTCCTTAGCTTTGAATAAAACATGAGCGTTAAGCACATAAATAAACGAGCTGCTCGTTTTTTCTGAGCGTTGTTTTTGAATTACCTTAATCTAAGCCGTGATGCAAAATAAATGGATGCAGTTGAGACTGTCTTTATCCCTGCGCGTTTTATAGTCTTGTCTTCGAGAAGAGAACGTGTAATTGTATCGAATATTCATAAGAAAGAGTAGAATAAGTAGCGCTGGCGGTCGGTAGAATGTAAGAATATATGGAATAGATTAGAAGAGAATGTAACAATTTTCTTGATAGGCAATTAAATCAGAATATTTGAGGGATAAATGTGTTAAGATTGCAATAAATAAATTAATGAATCGTATTTGTTGCACAAAATACTATTAATACAATGGATAGGCTTTATTCTTTTTCTTTTCTTTTACCCTTTACGGTAACGGCCTACTGTATTGTCTATTAACAATTATCTTACAGATCGACGGCTTGTTTACACGACTACCCAGCAACAAAGGAGTGTAATGTGTTCAGGATTCGTCTATGTATGTTTTCCGTTTCTTTATTCCACCATAACTTCTAAACGCTTGAACCGATTTGTTGTAGAATTGTTAGAATCGAGTGTAATAAGGTACCTCAACTGTTCAAAAATCAAATAAGTAGTTGTTTAAATGTCCAAATGTGAATAAATGGACATAAATATATCTTATTTAGTGTCAACCGAAAGGTTTGGTTAAGTACATTCCGGAAATATACATTAATCTATATGACTAAAAAAACGCAATAAAAATACTATAGTTCACTTTCTGTAACGGCAGTAGTGGTTTTAATTTTTTAAAATATGTTTGTTAGCATCTTACGACAGTACTCAGGCGGTCACCCTTTCAAGTACTGACCACGCCCAACGCTGCAACTTCGGTGATCTGACGGGAACCATTGTTTCAATGCGGCTACGGACGATACATTGACTACGATTACTATCTATTGCAGCTACCTACATATTAGAATATAATACCATATGCTACTCCAGTAGTTCGGTATTCCTACTCTTATACTCGTATATCTCAAAATATATTTAATTTATTTGAACAAACGTAACTTACATAACGTAACGTTTTGTCTTATTTTTACCGCGTAACATATTGTTCCATTAGGTTAAGGTTAGTTGTAAGACATTGCTTTTAGGCAATAATCTCGCCATTTTTTGGTAATCAAATAAAGCGTTTTGTTATTATTATTGTTATTATTATATAACCGCCAGGACGACGGTGCACGTGCACCCTGTAACCGCGAAAGCAAAGTGCAAGCGCACTCAGCTTATTGCAATTGTAATACAGTAGAAGATACTTGCACGAATAAAATAATAATTCGAACAAAGACTTTCACGTACCGCTTAAATCAACCTCATATGGAGTCAAAACAATTCAGACGAAGTATTGAGATTTGTCTTCTTTCTTGAATAAACACTTCAAAAACCACTATCTCAAAGTATTATGATATGAATTTGAGCCAGTCAACCCAGCAGTACCTCGGCGAAAGGTGATAGATGACCCAAGACACCAACTGCACGGACAAGGACCACACCAAAATCGCCTCAAATCGCGAAAGTTTGTTTGTTTATTTGTTTCTACTATTTATTGCGAAATTCTACAATTAACGGGTTTATTGTTATTAGACAATATCTTACAATCAACCCTACTATGAAGTGTTTACATGTATGTGCATGTAACGTGTGTGTACGTGTGTGTCTTGATATTGCATTTGATAGACTGAATTAAATTGCGATTCCGTTAATTTTATCCCGACGGCAAACGGTGACCCAGCTGGGAATCCAACCCGGATCCTTACAATGTAAGGTCAGACCACTTAACCACTAAGCCACCGGGTCCTGTCGGGCATGAGCCGAACACAAACGCTCCACGGCAGTCAATCATCGAACCGCAGCACTCAGCGGAGGGCTTTACTTGGCGATGACGTAAATAAAGAGATAACACCGGGATCCCATCTCTTCTATACCACCTGGCGTAGTTTGAACAGACGTGGGTGGGTGTGACGAGATGCCGAGCCGATCTCGTTCGCTACGGCTATACAGAAAACCTAATATGCAAATGAGGAACGGTGCAGGATGAATTTTAAGACCACCTCCGATCCTGTCCGCAGCTGTAAACCCCCCATCACACACCAGGACCTACAAGAGGCAAACGATAGGGCCATCCAGGCCGCATATTTTTGGAGAGGCGTGTCCTAACCTGGCCCGGACACCTTAACGAACGATCAACGCTCACTTCACTTCAACGTGTCACCGCTCCTGTACCACTCACTTCACTTCAAACCTCACGTGTCAATCGCCGCTAGCGCCACCAACAAAAATCTTTACGCACACCTCCCCATTAAACATTCACTGCCGAAAGGGCTAAGGCTAAGCTTGCGCGCCCCCAATTTGCCATTAGCGTCTGCAGTCCAGCCGGATAAACGATTCGTCCAACTTTTGACTAATTGAACCTCGCGCAATGGGCAAAACACTCAGAAGCTCCCCACGCTCCTGAATAAAACATGAGCGTCTGGGCGCCTGACAACACTATCGCAAGCAACCGCGCCCCGCAGCCTCTCATCGTAGCCCGCGGATTTTACCTACCGCCAACTCAGGCAAACGCCTTCAAGCGCCAAACGTTACAGCGATACTTGAATCTGTTTACTCTCGCGGAAGCTGACGTCACTTCCGCACACTCCTTAGGGCCGGTTCCCACAACTTCGGTTATAGCTAAAGTAATGACTAAAGTAAAATCCGCCAGTAAATTTCTTATTGTTGCGCTTTGGTTCTCAATCTGTTTTTCGAATATATTAAAATACTTTTCGAATTTCGTTTGTTTTAACAAATTAATATTAGTTGCTTGTTTGCTCGTAACGATTTACCAACTTCTAGTATGACGGTTACTTAAAAACTCATAATGTACAGCGTATTAGATCGCTCGACGTAGAACTGCAATTTGGCAATTTTACTATGAAACGCAACGTGTAGTTCCCATCTCATAGTTCCCAAATTTTTTTTTAATTTTTTTTATTTATTAATTTACAATAACTTCATATAATATGTCATATAAACACCATTTACATAATATGGTTGAGTTGGGAGAGATTGAGCACATCCTATGGTGAAAATGTTTATCCGCATTCCTAACTAGGTCAGAGACCCGGGATGCTGATTTTTGTTTAATTGTATAGACGAGCTCACTCTTTTGATATTATGAACTTAAGTTGCGTTGCATAATACATAAGAATATATACATATATACATACGCATACATACACACATAAATAATAATAATAATAAAAGCCTTTATTCGCTGACCGTATTATACAATTTTGCCTTATGTGGTAAAACAATATATTTTATTATTTTTTTAAATCTAATTTTTAAATAAGGTATCATAATATTATTCTTCAGCAGCCAGTGTTTTGGTCAGGTTGTCCTTCGACATAGGCCTCCCCCATTTTCTTCCATTCATCTCTGTCCCAAGCCAATCTTCTCCATCCTTTCGGTAAGTCATCTTCCCATCTTTTAATTTGACGTCCTTTTTGTCTTTTCCCATTTCTAGGACACCATTCCATTACGTCCTTCGTCCATTTTTCTTTGTTGGTTCTCATGATGTGACCAGTCCAGTTCCATTTTAGTTTTCTAATTTTGTTTAAAACATCGTTCACCTTTGTTGTTTTCCTTATTTTTGAGGTCGTCCACCTGTCCTGTAGCCTTATGTTTAGCATGCTTCGCTACATGTTTCGTTGGCATACTATAAGTTTATGGTTGTTTTTGATCGTGGCAGGCCAAGTTTGACACCCGTAAGTAAGACATGGGAGAATGCATGTATTATAAAGTTTACTTTTTATTGACATTGGTATCGTTTCATTTTTCGCTATCTCTTTTAGTGACCAGTACCGTTTCCAAGTGTTGCTTATTCTTCTATCGATTTCTTTTGAGTATTGGTCTTTTATAGATATTATCTGTCCTAAATATATATATTCATCTACATATTCGATAATTTCTTGTCCT
Organism: Micropterix aruncella; assembly: GCA_944548615.1. Classification (NCBI taxonomy): domain Eukaryota; kingdom Metazoa; phylum Arthropoda; class Insecta; order Lepidoptera; family Micropterigidae; genus Micropterix; species Micropterix aruncella. The sequence continues at coordinate 8,807,150 of OX155954.1, forward strand.
ATTTCTATGTCTTCCTTTAATGCATTCGTCATTACTTTGGTCTTCGTTGGATTCATGGATAGACCTGCTTTTCTGCTTTCGTAATCTAGTTGTTGTAACATAGTTTGTAATATGTCTGGTCTCTCAGCGAATATCAGAAAGTAAATACATAAGAATAATAAAAGAAATCTATAAAAATACCACAGCAACGGTCCGACTGGAACAACAAGGAGAAGAGTTTAGTATACAGAAAGGCGTCAGGCAAGGCGATTCACTTTCTCCAAAACTTTTTACGGCAGTGTTAGAAAACATATTCAGAAATATAAACTGGGAAGATTTTGGAATAAACATTAACGGATTAAACATAAATCACCTAAGATTCGCCGACGACATTGTGATATTCGCTGAGAGACCAGACATACACACATACATAAATATATATATATATATATATATATACATACCTACACATATTGATAAATTGATAAATCTTTTCTTATTATGCTCAATATATCGGCGTTCTGGTAGGTATACCAATATGGTGGCGCAATTTAGATGGTACTCTAAACACTCATATGTGGTATAAAATAATAATATATTAAAAAACTAATTTTTAAATCATAGCCCTTTTATTCTAGTATTGTTTACGTAAAGATGTATTATTTTAATTTAATATACAGATTACAATACGTGATAGTTACGCAATTTAAAGTTTAGATAAGCTAATAGATAGCATTCTGTCTTTCCTTATTATTTCTGTCATGTGATGAATGAAATGATTATTTGATTATTTCTATTGTTATCATTGGTTAAATTATTTGATTTGTATAATCAATCAACTTGAGTTGTCAACTACAGAGGGCGAGCCCGTCACCTTAGGAAGTTTTAACGATTTGTCTTTCTGTCTCCCTGAAGTGAGCGCAGAAGACTTGGACAAAAACAGTCCACCATCAAGCTCCGCCACACACAAGCCCGTAAGAGGCCAACGCCTTAACAGCGATAGCCAGGAATGCTACCCAGCGGGCTTACACTCACGCCCTTACTTCCAATTGCGACCAGATTACTCCAGTCTCTCGATTTGTTACGAGTTCGAGGTCGCTTGCGCTGTCCTCTCCCTTACGAAGCGGTGAAACGGTGTATACCGAATCTATCGCGGACCACGGCGTTCTTTGCCCGGCAGTTCACCCAGGATCGAGTAGCCGATGGTCGTTTCAAGAGCAGTCGTCATAAGGTCCGCAACCACCCTTGCTCTATAGGAAACAGTACTGCTTCCAGACCAACGACTGTTACGTGTGCGCAATCGATTGGCAATGCCCCACGGAGCGCATACCGTCCAAGAGCGCCAGAAGATTGATTCCTAAGGGAGACTAACCATAAGGCCAGAGTCCTACCCAGGTTCGCACTTCATGCGTGGAGGCCGTCGGATGGGTGTTGATCCGTGAGTGTGACCAACCCTGAAGAGAATGGGTCTTCGTGGCCAACTCAGCAAGGGCCTCTTAGCTCCCTAAAGGCTGTATAATCAATCAGTCCTTTATAAAAAAGCATTTATTATCAATGATATTATAGATTTAAGAAGTGATTTTAATGGTAATTTTACCGCTAACTATTACTGCCGCGAGAGTAATAGTTAGCGGTAAAAAGTTAGCGGCCGTGTAAAAAAATGCTAAAAATGTCATGGTCGCCCGTTGTCAGCTCTTTTATCCGACAGTGTGTCCCATTTCTTTCGTGAGTTTCTTCGCAGATCTGCTTTGTTTCGCAGTTAGTAACTTTGCAAAACTTTGCGATCAATCATTTTACGTAAAAGTATATACTTATCTCCGGAATCGGTAAAATATTAGAGCATATTTGAGTTTTTGGAAAACAAAAGGAGAATATTCGGAGGCGGACAGGTCGATTTGACAGGTCATTCGTTCTTCAATTTCTATTTCCATGAATTAAAATGTGGGCAAAGACAGTGAATCATGAACGGGACTTAAGACCGAGGAAATATAACCTACAACAACTAACTATAAAAGAATATAAAACACTACAGTCGTTACAGAAAGTGAACTATTGTATTTAAAATTTATTTTTATTACGTAGTATATGCGGTTTATCTATTTATCCATATAGATACATGTATATTTCCGGAATGTACTCAATCAGACTGTTCATTTCACACTAAACACGATATATTTATGTTAATTTATTGACATTTTGACATGTAGATAACTTATTACTTAGTATGTGTACAATTAAGTTACTGTATAACTTTTGGAATGATGTAACGATTCTAACAGTATTACAAACTTCTCAATCGGTTCAAGCGTTTAGAAGTTATGGTGGAATAAAGAAACTGAAAACAAACATAGTTGAATCCTGAACACATTACATTCTTTTTAACACGCTTTTATTAGGTCGACCTATATGTAACTAACTATGTAATGGAATCTAAGGTAACTAATTTAACCATCTTCCATGGATCGTAGCGTCATGAAAATTGGCAGCTGTATGTAGTTCTGATCACAATATAATAATATGGTACTGTCGAACTGATCTGATGATAGAGTTGGAAGATATGAACTGGAACTTCATGATTGAACATCGTATCATAGCTGTGTTTGGACTTGTTAGAAAAGTCTTGGAATGAACTTTGACCACGATTAGGTTTCAAGGTCTGATGATGTGGTTTTTATGTGAATTTATAAAAGCGTGTTTTTAGTGGTTTTTTAAAACTATTAATTTGTTGAGCAGTCGTGTAAAAATACGCGACATAATACTCCTGAACACGGATTAAACCGGAACATTTCGCCATGAAATTTAAATTCCAAAAAAATAAAAGTAACGTGGAGAAACGAAGATTAACTGAAAAACTGAAGTTAAATGTGACGTTAAAGTAAAAGTAATAATTTTTGCTTTTACTTTGGCTGAGTTGACGAAACCGGCCCTTAAGCAGGTAAGAAGATGCGGTAGGCGTATGTTTTACTTTCACTTTATATGATCGTCAGCTCGGCGCCGCGTCTAATCTTATCCGTGTGTACTTCGAGTAACTATGTAGTTATTTATGGCCTTAAGACTTTAGGGCCATTAATAACTACATAGTTAGTTACTATGCCTAAAAGTAACTCTGTGTAACTTCTTACTCTTATTTATTAACCCCGGACTGTATTCGATATCTCCATAATCATTGAATGGTTTCGTGCAGCTTGGGCCATAAGATCCAATGTTATCTCGGGTCGGCTCAACCTACGATTCAGCTCCTAATCAGTGGAAATATACTGTCGTCTAAGCAGCGGGGTGGATGTTGACCTGTTGTCATGCCACTCTTGAAACAACTTATGGGCCTCCTGATCCCGAGTGGCATTACGGGCAAAGGACGCTATAAATTCCTATTGAATTACCTTTGTAATACAACAGGCAAAGCTGTAATACGCAAGCGACTTCGGTCCCCTATCCAGTCGGGAGGACGGAGGTAACCTCTTAAGGGCTAAAAATCAGTGACTAGTAGTTAAACATTTAGACTGAGATCGCTGAGGGGTTATCTGAGCTCTTGCCGTTTGTTGAAGACAGTCTATGGTATAATTGCTGTATTTGTAACTGTATAGGTACCTAAATCCGCAATATTTTCTTTCCTTTTGTCATTTTTTTATAGGTTATTTACATTTAATGCCATAATTCCGCGGATTCGCCTTGGATTTAACAGGTATTACATCGGTCGTGACAACCATGCTGATGCTATAAGCCCGTATTAGAATATTAAACAGAGGTAAGCCATATGATTTAAATATGTTTTACCAAGCTTGTTTGTATGTGAGTATAATATACGTATTATAAGCAATCATAGTAGTATTATTATAAATGAAAATTTTACTACAATGAGTACCTACCTACTTTCATACCCACTTGCAAAGTTTGTTGTAACACTGCCACATAAACCATAAGAAAGCTTATAGCAAGTGTACTAAGCTAAGCTAAAGTACCTACGTGGCTAAAAAACGTTATAGAGGGTTGAAATCGCAAACTGATTTATTCAATATTTTATTTTTACCTAAATAATACTTTGTTTTATTTACACAATACAGTTGCTTATATTATTTATATAGACAAAATATAAAGAAAATATCACAAACTATAAACCTATATCAACTATTAATATTGGGTCCTTATCTGTGTAATTGTTGTTTTTTCACAATGGCCATTTTGAACTTTGTTAACTTGGGTTTGAGTTGGTATATCAAATTCAAATAAATTTTATTTCAAGGCTGTTACTCTGTTTTTCGGAATCAGCTGTTTATTCGTCTTTCGGTCGTTTGCTTTTGTTCAAATATTTTCGTTTGTGAAACCATGGTAAAGTTGAAAATTTTCCTTGATTTTAAAAATGAGATCCTGTGCCGTTTTTTTCTATTACAGTTTCTTGCAGTCTGGTTATACAGTTACCGTAAATGTGTACGGTTAAAAATAAATATGGAGAAGCTCGTGATTATATAACCGAGCCTGGTCAATCGCCCATCGCATAATAGGTAAGGACACAATAGTATAAATAACTGCATAGTACTTTTATCTTATCTCGAAACTGAAGCGGTAAATAAGTTTATGGATGAAAACGAAACAACCAATAAGTCAGAGAGATATAAATGATAAGACTTCATTTTTCAGAATCGATTTTGCGCCTGGGCCGTCGACATTCTTTTGTTTTACGTTGGGGTTGTCTAAACAAGTTTACAGATGAAAAAGACAGAGATATGTAGATACTCAGTGCCTGGGTGGCCAAGCAAAGGACGCCGTGGTCCGCGATAGATTCGGTAAAGACCGAATCGCCGCTACTTAAGGGAGAGGACTGTCTGAGCGACATCGAACCCGAAACCAGTCGGGAGGCCGGAAAAATCTGGCCGTAACTGCAAGTAAGGGCACGAGTGGCGGCCTGCTGTGTGCACACCCGGTTTCTCGCGGTAAGGCGTTGCTCTCTTGCGGGTGAGTGGCGTAACTAGACAGTGGACTGTTACGTCCCTAATTTTTCTACGCTCACCTCACAGGAGACAGAATGATCATATAGGTACCTTTAAAACTTTCTGAGATGACGGGTTCCCCCGTTGTAGTCGACACATCCAAGTGCGTGGATGGCAGCTAAGATTTTGCGACTTGGCCGTTGAGATTTATTCCTTTTACCATTGATTATATAGTGTTTACGTTAAGGTGTTCTGGGTGTGTTCTGTTTTCATGTAATTATGTTTCTACTTTCTGGCTGTGATAATGGACTTGATTGGTTATTACTTTACGATTAGATTTTAGTTCAAGTCTTGATTTTAATAACGACGCAGTAAACTCTAGTTTCAAAATAAACCCTGTTTAAGTAGATTAAATAATTAGTTTATTTCACAAAATAATTCATAGGGGGAAAGTCCCCTAACGCCGGACGGCACCTAGCGTCGGACGCTAATAGTATCTAGACAAGTCGCGGCGCGATCGATACAATCAAAAATAATTCCCTTTCGCTTAAGACCGACCAATTTCGACTATTTAAATGAATTATATGACTATTTCAAAATTGACATCACAGAAGATATAAATTTTTTAGGTTTAAGAATTGACAGCAAATTAAAATGGAATACCCATATTGATGAATTAGCTAGTAAGTTATGTAGTTCTATATACTCAATAAAAAAAAACAGAAGTCTTTGTGGCTTCGCGGCAGCCAAATCAGTGTATTTTGCGTATTTCGGCTCATTAATGACTTATGGACTACTATTTTGGGGAAATGCCGCAAACAGTAAAAGAATCTTCCTATTGCAAAAAAGAGCACTGCGCAGCATCTATCAGCTAACGCCCAGGACCTCATGCAGAGCATACTTCAGTAAGGCAAAGATAATGACCATGTATTCGGCGTTCATATACCAGTGCTTAATGTATGCCAGACAGCACCTAACAGAAACCGCAACTAGAGCGGACATTCACTCTTACCATACACGCGGTAATTCCCTTTTATGCGTACCCCGAACAAGACTGGCAAAAGTACAGAAGAGCTTCTTATACCTTAGCATTAAATTCTACAATTTACTCCCTACCACTACCAAAGAACTGGAGGACAAACAATTTAAAAAAAACATTAAGGAGATGCTGATAGGCCACCCGTTCTATAATCTGACCGAATTCGAGGGCCATGACTTTGCAAATATTGTACCAATTTGAATGATAATTATATATGTACTTCTAGTATTTAAATTTAAGATTTAGCTTTAGTTTGATTATTTAACAAATTACTTACTACTTTGGATGTTACTATGCACAGTTTTTAGTACGTATATATTTGATTTATTGACTATTTCAATTGTTGGGCTTCTGCTTTGATTATTCAACTTTTTAACTGACTATTTTAATTATTGTGTGTTTAGTAGGTAGCCATTGACTATTCTTTAATTTGTTTTGAAATACGATTCTACGACGAATAACTTTTAGTAGGTCCCAAAGTTTCTTGGATACTGTATATATTTTTAAATTAATATATGTAGGTATGTAACGTATAGATTAAAGTAGTAATGACACTTACTACTTAAAACAGAAATATTTTGACACGTCCAAGAGCGGCTTTTAGCCACCAATTGGACACGACGTAAATGTAATGTAATGTAATGTAATACAAAGACGTAGGAAAAGGAAAAGCTTACGCTTCCCCGCACGAAGTCTTTGTATCGATCGCGCCGCGACTTGTCGAGATATTATTAGTCCGACGCTAGGTGCCGTCCGGCGTCAAGGGACTTCCCCCTATATACAAAACTTCCGATTTGTATAATTCTAATTCCAAATGGATTCATGAGTCTTACAGTCTTTACACGATCACAATCAATTGCTTTACGCCCCTAGTTACACTCTGGGTACACACTTCATAAAAAACAGCCCATCGTCCTTTGCCAAACTGGAAAGTTGTAGAATACCTATTATGTTACATTTTTTATATTAATACAATATTATAATTTTAAGCACGTTTGCGCATATTAGGCATGTTTTTATGCAATTTTAAGCATGTTTGCATATATACACGAGTGACAAATTTTATATCTGAATCAATGCGTTTATAAGTTTCTTTGTTCATGCTCATGCTATGTGAGAGCAGAGAAAATGAAATTCAATAAATCCTCCGTATCTTCCGTCTGCGATACTCAGAATGGAGCGCATAAAACCCGAAGACAAATAAAATGAAAAACAAGTACAGGTAAAACGGCGACGTGAAGCTCCACTGTTCAACCGAGGCGATATAAATTTATCGAAATTTCCTTTATGAAATATGCTTTTATCTGCCGAGTAGGAGGAAAGTTTCCCTCTCATACGCTGATGTGTAAGTCTGGCACATATGCTTCCCGTATAAGTGATCAGGAAGTAAGTATGATGCTATAGAAATGGAGCGCAGTGTATATAGGTATGCGCTGAATCGAGGAAAACAACTGCGCACACCGGGAAATTTAATGAAAATTTTGAGCTTTTTCTGCAAGTTTATTTTATAAATAGGCGAAGGCATAAAGTATGTGCTATTATGCAGATGCATGGAGTTAAAAAAAACATTGATAAAACTTTGGATACCCCACCAAAGTGAAATTACATAAGAACATAACAGTAAATTTAACACGCCACATGCATATAGGACTACATATATATATATATATATATATATATACATATATATATATATATATATATATATATATATATATATATATATATATATATATATATATATATATATATATATATATATATATATATATATATATATATATATATATATATATATATATATATATATATATATATATATATATATATATATATATATATATATATATATATATATATATATATTTATATATATATATATATATATATATATATATATATATATATATATATATATATATATATATATATATATATATATATATATATATATATATATCGACTAACGTTATATATAATATATTAAATATATTTTCCCCTAATAATACATGTACTTTATTTTTTATTGTTAGGTAAGATTACCTTACTCTACTTTTAGAAATTATGATTATTTAAATATATAAATACTATCTTTATTTATTGATTTTTACATAATTCAAATTACAAGTTACAAAAAAAATCCTTATCCTAGCACAAAACCATTTCATAATAAGTGTATGCATTATACCTAGCTTAAAAAGGAAATTCATCTCTTTGACATATTGGTTTACCACCTCACTAGGTAGGTATTAACCTGTGTTGAGGTAGTAATAATATTGTTAAATCAATTGGAGGCAATAGGGCAAGTCTTAATAAAATAAAATTTAAAACATAAATTTAATGAAACTTAAATAAACTAAATTAAAATTGATGACAATCAACGTAGTTATATAAAATAAGAATTAATTCCTAAATAATGGGTGAGTTTTACTGCGACTGGTCAGGCTGTATAAAAGTGAAGCCCTCCAAATGTTTTTGCCTTGGACTCGCCCGCATGGGCACAAAATTTACATCCTATGACCCCAAATTGGTCTATAAGGGCTCTAATATCTCCCTTATAGACCCAAACAATCATTTCAAATTCCTCGGCAGAAAAATCACCCATCAGGGAAAAGACGTCTCGGGCGATCATGTTATAGAGCATTTCAAAAGTTGCCTGGCGAAAATAGATGCCTTGCTAATTTCTGGCCCTCGTAAGGCCTGGATCTATGACAATTATCTAACGTCACATTTGTCATGGCCCTTTCTTATTTACGATTTTACCAAAACCCAACTGTCCCGTCTAGATGCGCTGGTGACAGCTAGTTTAAAATCCTGGCTGTCCTTAGCCAAACCAGCTGACCCCTCGACTCTCTTCAGGTCCAAACAAAATTTTGGGCTAGCGCTTAAACTGCCCTCTCTGCTCTACGCCAACTCCAGAATAACCAAAAATTCGATTCTGTGCAATTCCAAAGATCCGGCAATATCGAAGCACGTAATAAGTGGCCGTAGTGATTCAAATGATCTACAAGCCCGCGTAGACTTCCACAAAAAGTTCCTTACTGGAATCAGCCAGAATGGCACTGGTCTGGGGTATGGCAGTACAACCACGAGCGACGTGGACTTGAAGAAGTCTCTTTTGCGGGGAGATTACGACAGCAAGAATATGGCTCATGCTATTGGCCTTCAATGCCAGAATGATTGGACAACAATTGGGGTCTTTTGCATTCCGCCTCCAATGCACTGGAAGGTAATGCTCTATGACTGGACGCCAGAGATGCTGAAATTTTATTTGAATGCCTTTCAGCATACACTTCCAGACCCCAGTAACCTCGCTCGTTGGAGCTTTGCCGAGGATAGTTCTTGTCCCCTCTGTAGCAATACCCCTTGCACAGCTAGACACATTCTAGCTGGCTGCAAGGTGGCCTTAGATCAAGGACGGTACACTTACCGCCATGACAAAGTTCTCGCTGTTATTCGCGAGGTAATTAGTCTCTCAGTGGCTCCTGCCAACAAGGGTTTGACAGTATCCTCCAAACCCCCAATACAGTTTGTGCGGGATGGCTCTAAAGGCAAAAAACATTCAACTACAAAACCTTTCTCAATAATCGAGAAAGCTACAGATTGGATTCTGGAGGTTGATTCGGTCTCTAAGCAGTATAAATTCCCTGAAAGTCTCGGATGCACAGCCCTCCGTCCAGATATAACTCTTTACTCTCTATCTCGGAAGGTGGCTCTTATTGTAGAATTAACTGTTCCATGGGAATCAAATATCCCAAAAGACCACGAGTACAAATTAAATAAATACCATGATCTTGCAAATGCCGTAACCCGGAATGGCTTCACTGTTCACCTTCACGCGGTGGAAGTTGGCGCTCGTGGCCTGCCAGCTAAATCTCTATTTCACCTCTTTAAAGATCTTGGCCTTTCCAGAAAAATAATCAACTCTTTCTTAGAAAAATTATCTAAAACTGCGATTTGCGCATCTCAAATTCTATAACTTCGAAGGGGGAGTGAATGGGTGGCAAGGTGAACGCTCACATGTGGCAAGACAGCTGTCCTAAACCTACCACAGCCGGTTCGTAAGTCCGGAATCCACTGCTCACCCCCCAGAAGTGTAAAAAATAGTATTATGATGGGCCCGACTCCGGTCGGTGAATTCCATGGCAGCTCCGTTTGTATTTATTTATTATAACCCTCACCCTTGAAGGGGGTGAATCAGTACGAGCAGAAAAGCAACTTTTGATAAAAAATTGTGTGTGTTTTTTTTTTAGGATAAAAAAAAATAAGTTTTATCCTACCTTTCAGGTTGGATAAAAAACTCTGAGCACGATGCGCTAACTATCGGTAGGTAAAATATCGCTAATATCGTTTCTTAGCAATATTTTACCTACCGATAGATAGCGCAACGCGCTCAAATGCTTGACAAACTTTTATTTAACAGTCAAGTTCTTCAAATTTGTGAATTAACAAAAAAAAAAACAAAAACATTTTTTTTTGTTTTTTTTTTTTGTTTTTTTTTTTTCATTTTTCTAAATCAAAAGTTGTTCAGTTGCTCGTACTGATTTACCCCCTTAAATGATGCCGGTTAATAAAATCTTACTCCGTATTTGATACATATTATAATAAATGTAATATATACCAAATACAAAAATATATTATACCTATAACATATAAATTACTATAAATAGGATAGAAAACGAATTTACCGCGTGAAATTTGTAGCACCCGACGTTTCGGTGACGTTGCAGCCGCCGTTGTCCAGGGTAGACTGAAGGGCTGTCAATCCGTTGTTTTGCGGGTAGGCCGCGTACCGCTTCCGCCACTGCGTAGGTTATAACGGTGTTGGGGGGCCGGGCTCGGAGCGCGGGAATTTTGAAAATCCGTCCTGCACACAACACTCACTGTATCCTGTTTTACGTCTTTGCGTTCGGTGTTCGGCGGCGGGAACATTTTAAGAAGAGGGTTCCACGTAGAAGAGAGTTTGTAACCGTCGTCTCTGTTAAAGTTCGGGGTTCTTCTTATTTCAATGGCTTCCCGGATCATGCGAGGAAAGTAGAATTCCCGCGCTCCGAGCCCGGCCCCCCACCACCGTTATAACCTACGCAGTGGCGGAAGCGGTACGCGGCCTACCCGCAAAACAACGGATTGACAGCCCTTCAGTCTACCCTGGACAACGGCGGCTGCAACGTCACCGAAACGTCGGGTGCTACAAATTTCACGCGGTAAATTCGTTTTCTATCCTATTTATAATGTCAAACAACCGCGATAGTCTTCGATTTTATATATAAATTACTATTTATATTATAAATAAATTCATACATATAATATGATGATATATAAAATTATGGTTTAATATATATAAAATGATCACACCCGAGTCCTCAATAATTCCTCGCAATCTTCCCTAGATTTATTTAAAATCCAAGTTACAACCACTCTTCTAAACGTAGGATAAGGTACTTCCGTCGTTTTTACGTCCACCGTCAGTTTATTGTCAATCTATATGTACATTATTCTATTTATTGTGATTATGGGTAACTATTTTATCTTTTTATTTTTTCCTGGTTTGTTTATTTAATAAAGATTTATAATAACTATTAGTGTATATTTTCTATAAACTTTATCATGTTCTTTTCTTTACTTAGTTTTATACAGATGATAAAATAGTATCACTGGTAACAGTCTTTTGTAACTGGATGTTTGTTAATACCAAGACCTATTTGTTCAGGGTCGGTCACTTTCACAGGTCAAACCCATCCGGCGGCCTCCGCGCATGAAGCGAGAGCCCGGGTAGGACCTAGGCCTTAGGGCTAGTTTCCCCTAGGAGTCAATCTTCTGGGGCTCCTGGACGGTCTGCGCACCGTGCGGTGTAAGCCAATCGATTGTGCATTCTGACTAACAGTCGGGGGAGTCTCGAAGCTGTACTGTTTCCTATGAAGCGGGGGTGGTTGCTGACCTTACGGCGACTGCTCTTGAAACGACCATCGGCTACCCGATCCTGGGTGAACAGCCGGGCAAAAGACGCTGTGGTCCGCGATAGATTCGGTTTACACCGTTTCACCGCTTCGTAAGGGAGAGGACCGCGCAAGCGACCTCGAACTCGTAACCAGTCGAGGGACCGGAGTAATCTAGTCGCAATTGGAAGTAAGGGCGTGAGTGTATACCCGCTGGGTAACATAGGGGAAGGTGGTCTGTGATGGCATAGTGGCTGAGATGGCATAGTAGCAATATCTTCGCCACAGTCAGTGCGGTGGCGCCACTGTATGCACAGGTACATCCCTATCGTCAACTCGTCGCGACTAGCCCGACGCCAGTACACGCGAGTAATTGAATCCGGCACCACGTCAGTTTTGGTAAAAAATACTCGATAGAAATTAAATTTTTGTTGAAGAAAAAACGTGATTCTAGATCTTCTGCATTAGCTAACAAGTAACTATCAATGTACTTTTATAGAGCTGAATGTAACACATAATGTTGTAGTTAAATATAGTTACGTAACTAGTAGAATAAAATAAATTCAGTTTATTTTCTGTATCAGGTACCTACCGGGTGAGATGGCATGGGTGTATGCCATCTCACCCAATATGTATGCTATCTCACACAGTGGGTGATGTTGAGAGTTTTGTTAAGTTTAAATGGTCTTTAAACTTTTGCTAACTAGTATAGCAGTCAGTATCAGACTTATAGAAATAGTAGGTAAATGTTGTTAAATGAAATACCATTTTTGTTTTAGCAATGGCGCCATACATTCGGAAATCGACGAGGCAAAGCTGGGAAGAAAAAAATATGAAAGACGCAATTGCTGCGGTTCGTAGCCACAAAATGGGTTGGCAGATGGCAGCAAAAACATACAACGTTCCAGCTTCAACGCTCCGTCGCCGAGCAGAAAAAGGAGAATCATCGAAAGGGTATTTAGGTGGCCATAAACCTACTTTTAACAAGGAACTCGAGCGACAAATAATTGAACATTTACAAGAGCTGGAGGTTCGTTTTTTTGGAATGACGACGACTGATCTGAGAAAACTTGGTTACCAGATAGCTGTTGCCAAGACACTTCCCCATAGATTTTCTTCGGAAACCGAAATGGCAGGTTTAGACTGGCTGAGAGGCTTTAGGAAACGAAACCCATCCATATCACGTCGAGTACCGGAAGCTACATCGGCAGCCAGAGCACGAGGATTTAAGAAAGTACAAGTCGGGACATTTTTCAAGTTATTGATCGATGTAATGAAACTCCATGACTTTGAACCCCATCAAATATGGTATGTTGATGAATCTGGATTTAGCACAGTCCCGTCACAAAACCCGAAGGTATTTGCAACAAAAGGCAGAAAACAAGTTGGAGTTTTGACCAGCGCTGAAAGAGGCCACCATTATACTGCGGTTTGTTGCGTTAATGCACTTGGAAGTTTCATTCCTCCAACATTTATGTTTCCCCGTAAAAATATGAAGGCTGAATTAATGGATCATGCTCCTACCGGAGCTGTAGGGTTTGCCCAAGACAAAGGATGGATGAATGGTGAGGTATTCCTTAAGTGGATGCAACACTTTGTAAAACATGCAAAGTCATCCAAAGAAGCCAAGGTTCTGTTACTTCTAGATGGACACTCCAGCCACAAAAACTTGGATGTTTTGACTTATGCAAAGGACAATGGTATAATATTATTCGCTTCCCACCCCATTGCACACATAGAATGCAACCACTCGACGTCAGCTTCTTTGGTCCACTAAACATATTCTACAATCAAGAACTAAATATTTGGTTGAGGGGCCATCCACATAGAACTGTTACACATTTTCAGGTGGCTGAGCTATTCAAGAAAGCTTATCTTCGGGCTGCCACGGTAAGCAACGGTCAGAACGGTTTTGCTGCGAGTGGCATTTTTCCACTCAATGAGAATGTTTTTCTTGAGTGGATGTTCGCACCTGCAGATGTCACTGACAATAATCTCAGAGATAGATCTATTCCTATCCTACCAGACAATGCTCTAGACCAGGACCATCAGCTGAACAACTATGGTGAGGCGCAACTTTTAGCTGTCCAGAGCTCCCAGTCTGACAACGAAACCCAAGCAGGGCCTTCAAGCTCTATAAACTCCCAGCCTAACAACCCACTAGAGCAAGAGCCTTTAATACTAACCAACGAAACCCAAGCAGGGCCTTCAAGCTCGACAAACTCCCAGCTTAACAATCCAACAGAGCCAGAGCCTTTATTACCAACCATTTCTCCATCGAATGACCAAATTGAGGCTGGACCTTCTGAACCTACGAGCTCCCAGACCCAAGATCAGACCAAGCGAAGTCCAACAATAGCAGATATTTCCCCATTGCCCAAATCTTCACAAGTAAAACGATTAGTTAACCGTAAGAAAGGTAAATTTGGAATACTGAATGCATCACCTGACATAACACAATTAAAAACTGTCGCTGCTGAAAAAAAAGCAGCCGATTTGAGGAAATCAGTCCGAAAAGTAAAAAAAAGAGTCATGCAGCCAGCTTCTAGTGATGAAGAAGAACCGATCGCTTCAGAGGATGAAGACCCATGCTGCATTTATTGGTTGGAGCCTTGGAGTCGTTCCCGCCCAAGGAAATGTTGGCTGTGATGCCAAGTCTGTCACCAATGGTGTCACGCAGAGTGCGTTGGATTACCAAAAACGGCAAAACATGTCGTTTGTGATATTTACAAGTAAAGTAGTGCGGATGATTGGGTGTATGTCATCTTACCCTTGGGGGTTGGGTGAGATGGATTTTTTAATACTTTTTTAAATGACTAGTTTTTAAAGAAATAATAGTTTTAGTTCTTTCAGTTGATTGTTTTTGTGATAACAATAAACCACTTTTTGATTCAGAATTTCTGTTTTAATCAATTTGCTTAAGGGTTGCCCAAAAATCAGTCTTTTTAAAATCTATGCCATCTCAGCCCACCTTTCCCTACCTGGTTATCTCGCGGATAAGGCGTTGGCCTCTTACGGGCATGTGGCGGAGCTTGACGGTGGACTGTTTTGTCCAAGTCTTCTGCGTTCAGTTCACGGAAGATAGAACGAATAATCGTTAAAAGTTCCTGAGGTGACGGGTTCGCCCGTTGTAGTTGACAACTCTATTTGTCTGACTAATTGCTGAAGGAGTCTGAGGACTATGGAAATTTACAGTCTCTTAAGTGGATATTAACCTGTCGTCAACCGCTCTTGAAATGACCATTTGGCTACCTGATCCTGAATTCAGAGCCGGGCAATAATGCCATTGGTCCACGATAGATTCAATCTGAATCACCGCTGAATTTCCGGTAGGTAGAAGCGCGTAAGCGATTTCGGTGCCGTAACCAGTCCTAAGGATGGAGGTATCCTGAAGGTTTATTCCGGAGATATCCTGCCAAAACTGGTAGCGAAGGTGCGAGGTGGCCCCACAGGTTTACCTTCCAAGTGTCTCGCCGTAAGTCGTTGGACCCTGGCGGGTCTGTGGCTTTGCTGGACGGTAGGTTTGTACCGTCCCAATATCTTCTACGCTTTGTTAACAGGAGAAAGAACGATCAAATATCTTCAAAACTTCCTGAGGTGACGGGTTCGTCCGTTGTAGTTGACAACCTAAGTTTTCAATGCGAACTAAACAATACGTACAATAAACCGAGAGTATATAAATCTAACACATATTTATTCAATAAATCGCTTATTTCGTCGTTAGCAGAAGATCAGCGGTTTCGTGCGACTTACAAAGTAATCCCTTTATCCCGTGGATTGTGAATCTCGCCGCGGGCCAACGTTGCTCCGCTCGCGCTGGTCTTTGGAATATTCTGTTACGCCTGGCAAGCAATATGTCGTATTCTGTCGTCAACGGATTTTCCGGTCACCCTTTAAGGCCCGCTATTTGCGTTTGGGATTTTGCGCCAGGCCCGCGCTTTTCGTAAATCCGCGGGACGGTTCTTTAATATTGTGGTATAGATACATAAATGGAACCTCCTGTGAGATCTTACAAATCAGTTGATTATATTTATAGCCGAAACGAGAAAAAAACAGTCTAATGTATGTACTTAAAACGACCGACCTTCGAATATACACACATATATATATATATATATATATATATATATATATATATATATATATATATATATATATATATATATATATATATATATATATATATATATATATATATATATATATATATATATATATATATATATATATATATATATATATATATATATATATATATATATATATATATATATATATATATATATATATATATATATATATATATATATATATATTTATATATAATGGCTCGTTGATAACTAACGCAGCCTAATAATGTCATATTTTAATGTTGGAAACGTTCGAAATTTTGAATTATTTCGTAACGTCATCCTCCATTTATGAAACGGCCTTTGCCGATGTGATAAAAGTGTTTTATTTTAGTTTTTTCGCTTTAATTCGCCTCAATTGGAGGCATTTTGTGTTGCAAAAGGAAAAGCTCGATTTTTGAGATATATGGATGATGAGTGATCGTTCGTCGACGGTAAAGGGACCCATAAACTAACATGCACAGTCGAAAGTCGTGCACATCCGTAAGTATATCTCATTCAAACATAAGCGCTTCCCAATCCAAGCTGGGATTTCCTTCGCTGCTATTCAAGTAGCTTTTACTAATTTTATTTTACTGCGAATCATCATCCTATGAACGGATTATTTACAAAACCTTATCAAATATAAAAATATTACACAGTTTTTTTACCATGTTTCTTTATACATTTGCTAATGTTATACAATTTTATACAAGTTTACCTTATTTTGATATTATTATATAGTCTTTAGTATAAACTTCTCTGCCAGAAATTAAGATTGAAGTATCTTCTTTCATTTCATTGTGCATTGGAGGTTTTTTATTTTTATTTCGATTTAATGGCTCGTTGATAACTAACGCAGCCTAATAATGTCATATTTTAAATGTTGGAAACGTTCGAAATTTTGAATTATTTCTTAACGTCATCCTCCATTTATGAAACGGCCTTTGCCGATGTGATTAAAGTGTTTTATTTTAGTTTTTTCGCTTTAATTAGCCTCAATTGGAGGCATTTTGTATTGCAAAAGGAAAAGCTCGATTTTTGAGATATATGGATTATGAGTGATCGTTCGTCGACGGTAAAGGGACCCATAAACTAACATGCACAGTCGAAAGTCGTGCACATCCGTAAGTATATCTCATTCAAACATAAGCGCTTCCCAATCCAAGCTGGGATTTCCTTCGCTGCTATTCAAGTAGCTTTTACTAATTTTATTTTACTGCGAATCATCATCCTATGAACGGATTATTTACAAAACCTTATCAAATATATATATATATATATATATATATATATATATATATATATATATATATATATATATATATATATATATATATATATATATATATATATATATATATATATATATATATATATATATATATATATATATATATATATATATATATATATATATATATATATATATATATATAGGGTAATTTCAGGAGAGATGGACCAGCGGGTGAGACGGACCATCGCAATTTCTCCTAAACTACAAATATTTTTCTTAATCTGGCAACACTGAAGTGTTCCTGTCAAACTAGTTGCAAAGTTTATGCGACAAGGCGGCAAAAGTTAATTTTGGTTTTTAAGAAAAACTATGAAAATGGTTTACGGTGTGTCAGTTTTGTTTTATGCTTGTAGTCATAGCGAAGGCACGTACCGAATATTGAATTTGTATAATAACAATTGGCACCAATGTACTTGTCTGTTCTCAAAACGTCAATATAACCACAAATGTATCGATAAATGTGTATGCATAATATGATGTGAGAGGGGGGGGGGGGGCGTCTCACCTCTCGATTTAAGAGAGATGGACCAGGTTTGTTACGGGTGAGATGGACCAATAAAAGTTCGCTTTTTTTTTAGATGTTAGTATATGGGACTGTGAAGCTGATACGTGATATAAGGTTTTTGTGTATAATGAGGTACTATTGTTGCATTTTTAGAAATGTTTTTAACATATGTGAGAAAAAAAGTGGTTTGTAGAGGAAAGTGGACTGAGGTTGATCAAACGAATGCTGTTAAGGCTTGTGCTGGTGGAATGGGAACCAATTATGCAGCAAGAATGTTTGGAATACCGAAAACAACGTTTAAGCGGAGGTTAGAAAATAAAAAGTTTTCAAAACAGATGTTCTTGGACCGAGTTGTGTATTGACACCTGAGAATGAGGAGAAGACTTTTTCATCCATATAAAATCTTCAGAAAAAAAAAACCCACAAGATACCCAGTGTGGAAAACGGCATAGAGTTTCACAGTGCAACTGGGCAAGCAAAATTTTTCTCAAGAAATAAATGTCGGTTTACGGGTTGTTGAAATCCTTTCTAAGTAGAAATAAGGACCTTACTATTGGGAGGTAAGAAGCCATGTCTGTAGCTCAGGAAAATGATTAAACAAAAATTGTGTAGGCAATTAATTTTCGTTAACAGAAGAAGTCTTAACGAATAAAAGCCTATTCAATAAACCAGGGCCCATATTTAATATGGACGAAACAGTTCTGCAATTGAATAATAAACCAGGGAATGTAGTTTCTATAAAAGGCTCAAAGAGCGTGCCTACAATCACCTCAGGCGAAAAGGGAGGAACTATTTCGGTTATCAAATATTGTAAAAACGGACTAATAGACTGTAATTTAAATGTACCTAAATATTAAGTTTCTACAATCTGTTAAGATTTTTTTTGGAAATAAGTTGAAATTGAAAATTGAAAAATATCACTTGTTTTATTATAAAGAGAAAATTTTCTCCCACCCTATTGTATATTGAAAGGGAAAAATAAGAAACCCGAATTTCAAGACGGTATGTCACCTGGCTTTGTTGTAGCAATATCACAATAATCTCCATATGTCAGTTTTACGGAATAATGGTTTCCGCTTTGCCACACACCCTCGTAGATTATTTTTCAGCAGGACTCTTCGAACCGCCGATGAGGTCACCAAAACGCCGCAGACGAGAAGAGTTAGCACGGGGGGGGGGGGGAAGGTTTTCTTGCAGGGGAAGTCTTGGGGTGACCCAACCGATTTTTTTAATTCATCCCGGAAACTTTCGGTATCTTATATACGGTATATACGTACGGTATACGTAAGGCCCTCGTATATATCTTATTGCATTAGATCCGCAGAATTCAAATGCAACGGAAAATATTGAGACAACGGTGAATCAAACCAGGACTCTTATAATGTAAGGTTAGACGACCTACCCAAAATACTACCGGGCCAGGTATCACCTGCATACCAATAGGTTTATAAAATCGACAACTAGATCACACAACTGTCAACTACAGTGGGCGAAACCGTCACCTCAGGAAGTTTTAACCATATTAGATCGTTCTATCTCCCGCGAGGTGAGAGTAGAAGACGTGGGACGAAAACAGTCCACTGTCTAGTTACGCCCCTCACCCGTAAGAAGCCAACGCCTTACCGCGAGACAACCAGGTTAAACAAACAACGGGCCGACACTCGCGCCCTTACTTTCAGTTGCAACCAGATTACTCCGGTCTCCCGACTGGTTACAGGTTTGAGGTCGTTTGCGTGGTTCTCTACCTTATGTAGCAGTGATGCGGTGTCTACCGAATCTATCGCGAACCGCGGCATCCATTGCCCGGCTGTTCACTCGGTATCGGGTAACCGAATGGTCGTTTTAAGAGCAGCTGCAGTAAGGATAACAACTATCCCTGACTCTATGGGAAACAATACTGGTTCAAGACTCCCCTGGCTGTCATTCGAGATGCCCATTCGATTCGCTGATGCCGCACAGTGCGCAAACCGACCAGGAGCGCCTGAAGGTTGACTCCTAGGGTAAACTGAGCCCGCAGGCCAGAGTCCTACCCGGGCTCGCACTTCTGCGAGGAGGTCGCCGGTTTACTTGTTGACCCGTGAGTTTGACCGACCCTAAACGCATGTGCTTAGTGGCCTAACTGCACAAGACCTATTAGCTCCCTTATTCAACGCTCATTATAGAGTACAGTTCAAGTTTGAAACGCCTTACATAATTTACGATTTATTCATAGCGTCCGTAAATGATATAGATCAGTGATCCGCCGCGCTGTCGAAGTTTACAAGTCGCTGTTTACAAGCCGCGAGTTTCAGCGGTTTCAGATTGCCCGATAGATGAGCGTGTAACTTTCAGGCTTTCAGGTTCGCGTGAGCGCGGAGATAAAGGTGAAAAATACGTCGTCGATGTCTGGCGCGATATTCACCCCCCCCCCTCCCCCTTACCCTCTACACCTTCTTCATTCCGCTGAAAATTAGATTGGCGCAGAGGGCATTTACGCGACAACTTTTTACGCCCGAGCGTTTGACAGTGACACAAATTATATGAAGCCGCCCTTCGCTGAGCCAGCCGAAAGTTGAATGGACCATTTTTGCTTTACGCAGCTACCTGTTTATAATACGATTTCATGGGAACTAGATCGTTGCTATGTTTCATTCCGATTTTTAAAATTTCTATAATAACGACTTATGAAACTGGTTGCTCAATTACGTGCGAAAATGAGTTTGTTCCGTTAAAAAAATAAAACTCTATATTGCAATTCACGTTATGCAAGTCATTAGCTGATGCAGTGGGAGACGGGGTTGCCGGGGTGGCACGGTTGTGTAGAAAACTAAAGTTTAATTGTACGAAGGCACCTATCTATAAAGGGTGAGTTTTTAATTCCCGGCATCCTTGAAGGAAGTGAATTAGTACGAGCAAGTAAGCAACTTTTTTTTTAAAAGTTTTGGGAAAATCCAAATTTTGAAATATTTCATTTTTGTTTTTTTATGTTTAATGTTTAAAAAGAGTTGTTTTTTCCACATTTTTTAATTAAAAGTTCCTTTTTTGCTCCTACTGATTCACCCCCTTCCAGGACGACAGTAGTAACGGTGTATAGTATAATATAAAGTAACGCTTTTGGATCAACGGGCCCGGCCTGAAATAATGACTTTTCGGGCGCGTCGCGTCGAGCCGGTATAGTAAAGCAACACCATTGATTACGTATAAAATTAGATTGCTCAACTCCATAATACGATTTGGCAAACCTGCTGCACCGTTGAAGTGCAAGTGGCACTGATAGCATTGATGGCGAGGCTTAAAGCAATTTATTTCGTCATCTATAAAAACATTTATAATGACATTGATTTTTATAAAGGATTGATTGATTTAAAAAAACCCAATAATTTTACAATTCACAGAAACGTTACGGAGAGATAGAACGCCATATATTAAAGTCCTATTGAAGAATGGCATTATGTCCTATTAAAATATGACATCCATTAAAGTGCGTCATTATCTCTAAATATGTCTAAAACTGTTATTTTAAATTTTAATTGCCAAGTGTATTGCCAAGTCGATAGCGTATTGCCAAGTCGATACCTAGGCCTCAAACTTTTTAATAAATTGCCTGAAAGATTAAAAGCGATTAAAAACATCGATATTTTCAAGAGATCCATCCGAGTCTATCTGCTTAAAATCAACATGTATGCTCATAACGACTTCTTAAAAAATTTTGAAAATACATAGCATCGTATCTACCCATTTAATCTAATACATATTGTTTACTGTTAATTGTTTTGTTGTAAACTTTTATGATATAGTCTTTGTTTTTGTAAATTGGTAAGTTTAAAGTTATATATTGTATATCATCTCTTAGCTAAATTGAGTAACTAGTTTAGTATTAATTAATGTCATTCCTACACAATTGTTATGATTGTATTGGAAATAAATGCTTTTATCTTTATTACGTATTAAAACCTTTGACATCCTTATGTAAATAATATTAAAATAATAAGAGCTACGATTTAAAGATGCATTTCTTTTGGTATTATTATTGACGTGACAACGTCTTTTAATTCGATGAAGCCCGCTGCACGCACGAAAAAACATGACTCATGCGGCGTTACCTCGCTCTGAGGCGTACCATTTATTATATTTATTATTCAATATAAATGCTGCCATCTACCGGTTGCGACAAGAAATATTTACTAACCCCAGCTAAAATAGTACGAATGAAAATCACTAGATTGATTTAAATTCTTGACATAATTTTATATGTATTCTTGATATACGGAATGTTATTACTGAACGGACAATTTTCTTGTGGGTACAACGAAGTGCAACGAAATAAGCAACTTGTATTTTTTTTTAAATAAAAAAGTATGAAAAGCTATCATTACGATGCACTATCTAGCGGTTGGTAAAATGTCGCTGATATTGTTTATTAACGACGTATTACCTACCGCTAGATGGCGCAGCGTGCTCAAACGCTTCTCAAACCGTTATTTAACAGTTTAAGATTTCAAACTTTCAAATTAAAAAAAAACAATAAACTTTAAACAATAAACAATTATACAATTATACTGCTATTATAAATAGGATAGAAAACGAATTTACCGCGTTTAATTTGTAGGACCCGACGTTTCGGTGACGTTGCAGCCGCCATTGTCTAGGGTAGACTGAAGAGCTGTCAGTCCGTTGTTTTGCGGGAAGGCCGCATACCGCTGCCGCTACTGCTCAGGTTATAACAGTGGTGGGGGGCCGGGCTCGGAGCGCGGGAATTTTGAAAATCCGTCTTGCACACAGCACTCACTGTATCCTCTTTTACGTCTTTGCGTTCGGCGTTCGGCGGCGGGAACATTTTAAGAAGAGGGTTCCACGTAGAAGAGAGTTTGTAGCCGTCGCGTCGTCTCTATTGAAGTTCGGAGTTCTTCTTATTTCAATGGCTTCCCGGATCATGCGAGGAAAGTAGAATTGTTCCTTGGATAGAGCAATGGGATTTTGAAACTGCATCCAGTGGTTACTTCCGCTATCCAATATATGTTCGCAGATCGCCGATTTTTCTCGCTGAACGTTTTTAACAGCTTTGATGTGTTCTGTCAGTCGCGTGGATATGGGCCGTTTCGTTTGTCCAACGTAGGCTAGACCGCAGCTGCATTCGACTTTATACACACCCGGGGTTTGCAGTGGTATTACATCCTTTACAGGCCTATTTATAATGTAAAACAACCGCGATAGTCTTCGGAATTATACTGCTATACAATAATACATTTACATGTTGTAGTCAAATCGGTGAGTATAAAAGCATATATTTTTGGGTGTTTGTAATAAACTATATCAGAATCTTAAATGAAACTGCTTCAAATGCAACCATTCCATCAGTATTTTCTTATGACGTTGTCACGTTCAACTATCGTCAGTAAACCGACTTTACAGACAACCGATTTTTTTTATAAATTACTAGCTGTTTCCCGCGGCTTCGCTTCGCGTAAAGCTTCGAATCGATTTGTTAATTTAAGTAGGGTGGCGTTTATTTGCCTTTTTAGACGCTACCATTTTTCTCCGACTTGATTTACAAATATCATGATTTCATACTGAAAATCAATATTTATCAAAATAAAATATAACCAATAGCACTCATCGATAATAGAGCTTTCCATTAGCAAAAGAATTTTTGATTCCGGATGAGTAGTTTCGGAGATTACCTCTTTCATACAAACTTACAAACATTACCTATTTATAATATTAGTATAAGCGTGTTAAGAGCGCCATCTAAAGTCCGCCGCCATACTGCTTTTAGCACGAAAGTCACCGTATTGATCATAATAAAAAAATATTAATCAAATTCTGGAACTATAAGTTTTATCTACATGTTTCGTTTTATACTAAAACCTTTGTTGCCAAATCGTAGTACGGCGTTGAGCAATCTAATATGCTATTATAATCAATGGTACTACGTACAGTATAGTCGATCTCTGAGTCCCCTGAATTTGCCTTCCGTCACGCCGCGGCCGGTTCGCCCCCACTTAGGTTTACCCATTGGATACTGTTTGTCACGGGCAATCGCGCGACAATGACCACTTTATTTACGTACACAGAGGTAATTACAGTGAGCGAAATGAGTGTTTGTCGCACTAGATGTTACTGTTTTAGCACTAAAGAACAAGAAACGAAGTTTCTACAGATTTCTCACTAAAGATTCAAGTTAAGTACGTCCTTTGTTACGATATACCTCCCAAAATAATCCTTACTACCAGTGTTGAAAGTATATTCTATATTTACAAGGGCATCTGTGACCTAAAATATCGATCCTAAAGTTAAATTAATAGCGTATAGTGACCTAAAATATTGATATAAAAATTAAATACATAGCTCATAAAATAGTCGTGGCGACTAGCGTGAAACTGCAATAAAATTGCTTCGCAAATAGCTCGCTACGCCCGTGAATATGCGTAGCGAAGTTGTATCGATAACAATAATATTATGATCCAAAACACAATATTTTTTGTACCGTGTACGGTCTACATCCTTCATATATTTGTATACTTAATTATATTTTTATACTTTACTAGCTGTTGCTCGCGACTTCACTTCGCGTAAAGTTTCGAATCGATTTGTTAATGGCGTTTATTTGCCTTTTTATAAGCTACCTTACTAAACTATCGTCTGCACTAGCAGGACGTCCCCCCTCAGATGCACGCTACCTATATCGTAGATACGCGTCTTGTTCCTTATTCCCATTACCCTGCCTGCCGCTGAACGCTGACCTTGCTGGGCCAGCAGCCGCCGCCTGCTAGGTATTTCGAGGTGCTTGCACGCGTTACTAATTTCATGATACCTCCTTAACTTACCAGTAAATGGCTAATGTTATCTCTATTTAACATCCGTGATAACGAAATAATTTAATTTGATAAGGATTCGTATTTTATCGCTAATGTCTTGAAAAAACACCGGCTACTTTTTTCTTATTCTTTGTAAAATATAAAAGCAGTTATTATATCTTAAATATAAAAGTTGGATATGTGCTGTCTCGAACTTCTTTATATATCTATTTGAGGCCGATTTTTTTCACATATGTTACATATATTTTTTTTCACATATATTGTTTTCACATATGTTAAACCGTTTCGTCAGCGCACGCTGATATAGCAATTCACCAGCTCATTTTCTCCGACTTGATTTACAAATATCGTGATTTCATATTGAAAACCAATATTTATCGCAATAGCCTTAAAGCACTCGTCGATAATGGTCTTTCTAAACGATGGTCTTTTTAAGTGAGAGAATTTTTGAAATCGGATGAGTAGTTTCGGAGATTACCCCTTACATACAAACTTACAAACTTACAAACATAACATCTTTATAATATTAGTATAGATATATTTTCACCTACATACTGGGTGTACCCCACTTACAATATTACTTTCAACAAGGGCTCTCTCAGTAAATTAGGTATGTATAGTATGTAGGTGATTATTCTACAATTCTAAAACTAAAAAAAAATAATAATAAAATCCTTTATTTTCACGGAAAAAAAGGCGAGCTTTAACAAGCGTATATCACAAGTTTTGCGTTTGCTCCACAAAATACTGAAACACACAAAAAAAAATAAAATAACAAAGAAAAACATTCAAAAGGACTAAAGACAAAAGACTCAGGAGGAAGAATGGAGACGAAGGAAGAAAGGGTGGGTTGGGCGAATATGGTTTGCTTATGTAATTATGGTTTCAAGCTTACGTCCTCCTTGAGTCTGGTCTTGACCGTGGGGATGCTGGGGGCTGTTCTGACATTATTCGGTAAAGCATTCCAGAGTCGTGCAGCTTCCACGAAAAAGGAGAAAGAGAAAAAGTCACTGCTATGATCAGGTATAGATAACAAGTTAAGTTGCCCTCTAATCTGACGCTTTGGCCGTGAGCCGATAGAGCGGTGAACCTTTCGCCGAGATAAAGCGGCACGCTATTCCCAAGGGTTCTTTATTACAGGCAGAGATTTCTAGCCTGTCTCGACTCCCTTGCGGTAAGCCACTGCAGTCTACTTCGGTACTGCGTAATTTGGTCATAGTCTCCAATGCTATAAATGAAGTGGATACAGACGTTCTGTAACCTTTCCGCCTTAGTGGCCAGCTCTTCTGTCATATCGATAAACACGGTGTCGCTGCGGTGAAGGAGTGGGAGAAGCAGCGATTGGCAAATTATCTCTTTACTTTTCTTCGGAAGAAAATTTTGAAGCCTCTTCAGCTAACGAAACCCGCTGAAGTTCTTTCCTCTCACCTTCCTACGATGCTACCAGGACAGGTTCTTATCAAAATGGATACCAAGTTCTTCACCTGCATACTATACCGAATCTCCTCCGGCTCCGTATCAATGCATATTTTAGGTATAGGTCGATCCCCGAGGTATAGAATCTACTATCGATGATAATATAATCGCTTATGTGTGAGAGTGGTTTAGGAGCAAGCCATTGCATTTAGACCGCCACGATACAGGTCAGCGTTAATTGCAGCGATTGCTGTATTATACAACTGTTTTAATATATTTAGGCTCAAAGAAGAATAGATCAGAACGAAGTCAACATAAAGATGATTAGCGCATGAAGAGAATTATATCATTGAAAAAAGATGATAAAATACAAGTAAATGATAAAAAGAGGGGAGATAAGGGGTGATAAGACCCCACCTTATGGTAGACCGGCGACTAATGGTAGAATGTTGGATATTTGGTCATTATTACCCTTTACACACTGGTGCCAACCTTTAAGAAACGACGTGAAGCAGTTGACTATAGGGAGTGAAAAATTAGGTGATTCTAATCGGGCAAGGAGTATGGCAAAATCTACAGACTTAGCGCGCTACTAAAATAAAGAAATAGGTAGAGATAGTGGGCGTTTACCCATGGCTTGGCGAACATCATCGGCAACTTAAACTAGAGCAGTAGTTCGAATTGAAATGGAATAATAAGAGTGTTGTCAGTGACATAACGAAGAAGGTGGTTATAAACCAGCCGCTCTATGCCTTAGCAAGCACTAGAATAATGGAGATTGGCGGATAGTTTTATTGGTAATGCTGGATGAGCCTTTAGGAATAGGGACCACTAGTACAATCCATATTAAGGGCGCAGTTCCCGTATTAACTGCCGTATTAATAACCCTTGGGTTATTATTCAAAAAGTAGGTAAATCCTTGCTTTTCTTTATTAGATTTCTCAATAACTATACTAGTTTAAAATATGCTAGTCAAAATATATAGTGCTTTATATAAGCGGTTTTTATATAGTGGTTTTATATAAATTTGTATATTTATAGTTGTTTTTAGTTGTAAATATTATATAGCGTATATATAATATAGTTTAATGTAATATATGTATATAGTCTATATCATATATGTATATATATAATAGTGTTTGAACCCACTGCTATAAACAAGTCAATATATGAATTAAAGGAATAAAAACATACGACTACCATTACAAAAGGTGAAGTAATGTATTTATAATTATTTTTATTATATAATATAGCGGACGTATCACATACGATCTTATAGGTAGGGCGGTTAATGGAGTAATTGAATAGGTGACATCTGCAATTTCATTCAAAATAGGTCATATTTCACACAAAATTGGAGACTCATTTAATAACAACCTACAGCTTTCAATTTAATGCCAATTACCTATGGTTTTCTTCACCTCGAGAATCGATATAACACAGAAATCGACGTGAGGATAATTAGCTAGCGTACTATTACGTATATCTGCGAGAGTATTGTACTTGGTTACATTGTTTAAAATAAAAAGAGGAGACGAAATCTGATGATTCAGAGAATAATCCTCTTTTAAAGGAAGGCAGGTTGTTGATTTACATATACATAGAGATCGAAAGAGTCCAGTGTATTTGATTAATAGAAACAGTTTGGAGTTTTTTATTTTTGTTACGTTTTAAAAAATGTATGTTTTTTGGCATTTCAACAGCACTGGTTACATTTATTACGCAGAGATCTTATAGCCCCCAGGTAATCCAGATTGCGATCATGCCTAAACTTGACTTGGGTTTATCTCGTTTCGCATTTAGGAACGTATTTCCTCGGTGATTAAAGCGGTAGGTGAGTGCATGAATCGGTGTACTTTTAGAGGAGAATAGAATGAGTAGGTTCCGTTAAAAGTTTTTGAAATAAAAGATTTCTTATTGATTTATTGAAAACTCGGACCATTTCGTCAATATTTGTCATGATATATAATGGCTACCACTCGTGAGCGAGTTCGTCTGCCTGTGTGCTGAGATGCAGGCTCTTTTGTAGACATGATATTGTATGGTTCTAGGTTTTAGCTAAGGAACTTGGCATTGTAGACTAAAGTCTACAATGAAGCTGAGCGGCATTGCGACGATATCTCCAGACCACAATAGAACAGCGTCATCAGTTACGGCGACGCTTGCATACCTTGGCCCAAGCATATCGCATGTACCTGATGCAAACATCTACTTATCTTCAGTTCGCTTCCTTGCATTCTTATACAACCATTAATTATATATAAAAACATTTTAGATCGCGCAACGTCGTACTACGATTTGTCAAACAAGATTTTACAACAAAACGCAACGTGTAGATGGTTGCACATATTCATATTCATTTTATAAGTATAATACTGGTATACAAGTCAGATACAGATAAGCAAACATTCATACATATTAGCAAAAAAACATTTTTTTAACGTAAAGAAAAGATAAAATAAACAAAACAAAACGAAGAAAAAGACACAAGAATAATGTACAAAGAAGAAATACAAGACAAAATGCAAAGAGATCATTAAATACTTTAGCCACCAAAGCATTTTAAACTTCACTCGAGTAATATTCATCCAGTGAGTAAAACGCCTTATCTGTAAGGTATCTCTTAAGGCGTCTCTTAAACACGTCAAGAGATTGAGCCTGCCTAATGTGCTCGCTGAGTTTGTTGTAAACCGCTGGGCCGGCGATATAGGCTCGCCTCTCCGACTTGGATAATGCATGACTTACCGAACGTAGCATGCTACGGGATCTTATTGGATAGTGATGAAGCACACCATTCACTTCAAAATCGGCTAGATTTCTGCGAACGAACGGCGCTACTTCCATTATATAAATGGACGGCAGCGTCATGATGCAGATATCTCTAAACAGAGGCCTAGCTGGCGTATCAAGCGCCACACGCACTATTGTGCGGACTGCACGCTTCTGCATAACGAAAGCCCTCTGTTTATCGGCTGCTCGCCCCCATAACTCCGCGCCGTACGTTAGCAGTGAATGAACGTGTGCAAAGTAACACATGCGCAGCGCGGATAAATCGAGAAATGAAGCGATGCTATAGCACACACTCATAGTTCCAAAATTCGATTAATCTTCTATTATTATGTTCAATATGGCGACTTCATAGTATAACAGTATAGTTTCGAACTGTAGATGGCGCTCCAAACACGCATATAATGTATAAAAAAAACAAATAAAATAATAAAAGAATTTTAAAAGTCATACAAAGCTCTTATTATTTATTATATTACTAGCTGACCCGGCGAACTTCGTACCGCCTAATAGTCAATGAATGTCGTGTTACAGATTAGCTGAACTTAATTTATGATTTTATGAAAGTAATACAATGAATACAAAATAAATATTAAGTTCACTACTTTATTAAGACACAAAAGTAAATATATAAAAAAAAATAAGTATATCAATCGCGTGACAGCAAGACATGATTGAATTAAACTATTTACTTATTGTGCCGCATGGGATGCACTCGGTTTAATTGTCGATATTTTTTTATCAGGCGCAAGAACAAATAAAACGGAAGATTTGCCGATACGTGAACATGCCACGTTACAACTGACCATGAGAAAAACACGGATTTACATTTTGTATGGGTTTTTTTCATTTATTTTATTTTTTTCGTCAATTTTCCTATTTTTGTTTTTATTAGTTATTCTGCTATACGGGACGGAGACAAATACAACAAATCAAAAACCATGACAATCGCTCCAGCCGTTCTCGAGTTATAAGTGTTCGAACAAACCCGACTTTGTTTTCTATATATAGATTTACATAAATATATCAATTTTAAATTTAGTATTGCTTTACGACCAATAGATAATATTCTATCTCTTCGTATTATTTCTGTGATGTAATATGCCTATATAATAATAGACAAAATTTTACCAAAAAAAAAGACTCCATTTTTTTATCACTGCAGCAGCCATGTCATGGTGATACTTAGAATGGGCTATCATAACTGAATGAGTATACAAAATTTCGTATCTGTGCTGTTCACCGTTGAGGAGTCCCATCGTCGGGAGCCATCCCAGGGTGTAGAATCAGGTCATGCTTACCATACATAAATGCATTGTCATCGAAATTGAACCAACATGTAAATTTTCAACTTCATATAATAATATTTGAGAAATTCCCTCAATTCCTCATGGATACTATCATCAGAATACGATTTTATCAAAAAATAGTACCAATCTGGAAGTATATCCTTTCAAATAATAAAAATCGGATCATAAATAGCAGAGTTCTGAGGTAACAAACATTTTTTAAAAATGCAACCGAACTAATAACCTCCTCCTTTGTTGAAGTCGGTTAAAAATGCGATAAATGGCACTAAAAATTGAATGATGTTATCGTTGGTTACATTATTGGGTTTTTATTCATATCAGTCATATATAAAAAAAAACATTAAGTATCAATGTTATAGATGGCTAAATATATTGCTATTAATTTGGCCGTCAATGCTTTCAGCGCCACCTGTATTTCGTCGGCGCAGAAGGGTTGCCAAATCATACTATGGCACAGTATACCAAACAGTACAAAACTGAAATCGAAGCCAATATGTCAGGAGTCGAAAGGGCTCGGATATGGCCGTCAGATGTCCGTAACTCGGCCCACGCGGATATTCAAACGTTAGAAACATTCGCTAACCAAAGGCGTCCCCTCTTCCCACATTCCTCGCACCCTCTTCCTGCTCGGTATAATGTTACTATGGCGAGGAGCAATCTAAATAATCTAATCTATATATATATATATATATATATATATATATATATATATATATATATATATATATATATATATATATATATATATATATATATATATATATATATATATATATATATATATATATATATATATATATATATATATATATATATATATATATATATATATATATATATATATATATATATATACATATACATATATATATATATATATATATATATATATATATATATATATATATATATATATATATATATATATATATATATATATATATATATATATATATATATATATATATATATATATATATATATATATATATATATATATGACACGCAGCGCAGTCGCGGATGCAGATAAGTAGTATTTCATAACCACCCTTTGTATACAGTCCGCTAATATACCCACAGACGATACCGCTCACCCGTCTACAGTTGATTATTGTATAGTAAGATCAAACGTTTCTGCTCCGCTCACGTCAACTTTGATATATTATTACGGACAAGTTCCAAAGCGTGAATGGAGCCACGCTCGTAGCAATTATCCACGTGTCAATCTACCCTCTCTACATCGCCGTAATGTTAGAGCGATAAATCTTGACAGGAGTGCTGAACGTCATTATTTATAAGTGCTGGCAATATTGACGATGTGTGGCGGTTAAGTGTTTTACGTTGCGGGTATAACATAGGTATGCAGCATAATAATAATACACTCCTCTTGATATATTTAAGTATTATTGCTATTTAGCAATTTTCCTTAAATTCCTATAATGTTATGCAAGCTGAGTTTTTAATTACTGACATCATTGTAGGTACAAACAAGGAAGAAACATATTTTTTTTGTGAAAATTAAAAAAGAAAAATAATAATAGTATAAAAGCTAAGACACGCAGAATCTGAATCAGAATCAGAATCATTATTAATTAATTTTCCTGTTTCGTGTTTTACATTTTCAGTCCTCTGCTTACATTTTGTGCCCGCACTCGGGTGTGTCAGCTAACTTACACAGATAAATATATACCGGTGGGGTAGAATGGAGTCTCACATGTTCGAGGTGAATTCTAAATGGTAGGTTGTAAAAACTTCTACATAAACAAAACAAAACAAAATTCCTCTACAAAATAAAACTATTAAAACTAGGTTCGATCGAGCTACTCGTATAACGTTAAAGTAACCGTACCTTTTGGTCACCTCGTCATAAAAATATGACGAAGCAAAGGGTCAAAATGTCACTTTTGAATATTATCTGGGTATTATGAAGCGTTTATGGAAGAAATCGTTCTAGTGAATCCCGAATATTGAACGCCGAGGAGTTGGTTTTTGTTGCTCGATAATGCACCATCTCACATAACAATACAATCAACTATTCCAGTAGGTAGGCATTCCTATACTTGGATGCGTCACAAAATTTAATGCTAAAAATTTAATCAATAAAAACATAACTATCATGATAGTTGTCGTGGCTGTAATATTATATTCAATATTAGCTACATAAAAATAATCAAAAAATACTTGTACCTCTAATATAATCATGTGATTTAATAGTCAGGGAGAATAATATATTAAAATAGAAATGCAAAATCTATGTAGAATATCAAAGTAAATTTATTTTATTGTCAATCCAGCAATATGCCTTCGTATTATTTTTAAATAAATAGATGTATAACAAATTATATGAAAATTAGAATGTCAGCTATCATAATACCATTATGTTTAAAACGTTACAAATTTCACTAATCATCAACATGGAAAATAAACTCAGAATTTTCAAACGCCCTTATAACATAAATTGGGTTTCTTACCAAAATATTTACAATTATCTCTTTAAATTGGTCCTCTACAAGGCTTTTCATCTGCTCTGGAATCTTATTATAGTAAAACAAATTTTGGTGACTAACACTGTATCCCACTTTGTTAAGTTGCTGTAGGTTTATCTGAAGATTGTATTTATTCCTCGTATCGTGATGATAAAAATCACTATTTACCGGAACTTATGCTAGGTGTCTACGAGCGTATATGATATTTTGATAGACGTAACCTTCGGTGTTTGTAATTTTTTGACGAAAGAACGTAGATTTGAGAAAAGTATGTAGATTCAACATCCTCATGTTAGTGTGACTACTTTCTGTTCTATAAATTTAAATTGGCCATAAGATGAATGTCTTTTGACAATATTACTGACGTCCAAGAAGCTGTGGCAAGGAACACTGAAGCGATTCCGAAAAACGACATAAAAAATATATGCTAGCATTGTTTGAATGTGTCTAGCAGTGTATTAAAAAGAAAGGGATGTACTTTGAACTAAAAGGAAAAAATGGCAAAATTACTCTTTTTTTTATTTAAAATGTTCCGTTATTTTTTCGACATGTGTATGTAAGCTTTTTTTGTTAAGTTTTAAAAATTATTTTTTCCACACACTGTTGGCCTCTATATGACTTTTATCAAAACTGATAGTCCTTTTTTTAAAACTGTTCAAATGATATCTTCATGAAAGGCCTTCTTGAGTTCTTGTAAGCTTCAAGGGCGGTGTTTAAAAACCTCTGCTATGATGTACCTACATAAGAAAAACTCGCAGAGGCTCAACGCAGAGGAGCGAGGGGCCTATTAAGGATTCTCGTAAGGAGATCAGTCGACCGGGACGCCTCTTGCAAAATAGCGCGTTTGAAATAAGCTGCCATGATGAAGCCCCGTTGTTCAACCGACCACGGCATATTGACTACTAAAAACCTTATTATCCAACCTGTTCATTATACCCCATCCTGAATATACTATAAATTTTATAAATCCAGTCCATTTTCATGTTCCATATTGTTACCCATAGATTACACTATTTTATCAATTTTACCTAAGGTGTCAATGTATTTTATAATATTGGATATACATTAATTTTACAATCAATTAAACAATAATTATAGAGCTATATATACATAGTTATGCCATCAAATTTTTTTTTTAAAGAAATATGTTAAACTTATTTACTGTGCAAAGTTTGATGGCGGTTGCAACATCGCTGAATCGTCGGGTGCTGACACTTCACTTCACGCGGAAATCCGTTTTTTGTCTTGTTTATAAGAACATATTTTGTTGCGATGACATCAATAGTCAGTTGTATACACCGTGCTTCAATAAAGACTGAATTAAATCTGGTGAATGATTCCTGAGGTCAAATAAAAACCAAGGTCTGCAATATTTTTCCTTTCCTTAATTTTTTTAATGAAAATTAGAACATTTTAAATTATGGAAAATGGATTGTTTATATTCAAAATTCGGATATTCCGTATATTTTTGTGGTAACTGAGACTTAAACCAAAACAAAATGTACACGATTTTTAACTGATTTTTTGATTAGGAATGTTTAATGTAATTAAAGTTCGCCTAATGTCTAAAAACATTTTTTTTGGAAAAAAAATACCAAAGTCCAAATAATTGTTTTTTTTTTCAGTATTTAATTTTACGAACTTTTTTAAATCTAAGGTGCTTGCCAAAGCGCTATTTAATAATCCTAACCAAAGCGAATGTTAATTCTAAAGTTATTTATTTACTATTATTTATTATTATTATTTATCCGGCCACAAAGTTAGCGACCCAATTCAACCGCAGGTATATTATATAATAAGGTAGTATATTTACAAATACCGCTAAATACTAGCATTGATTATCAGAGTATCAGATTACTCAACTCCGTACTACGATTTGAAACCCAAACCCAACGTGTAGATAGCACTCACAGTTCCAAACATTCATTGTTTGGAACTGTGAGTGCTTAGAACTTCTCTTATGCTCGATATGGCGGCGTTCGTGGTATGGCAGTATGGCGGCGCATTATAGATAGCGCTCTAAACACGCCGTTCGGTATCCTATCTCGATATAAAATAATAGAGCAATAATAAACGGATTTTTAAATCATCTATCTCTTGTTATATTTATCCGACTTCGAAAAAGGAAGAGGTTATCAATTCGGTTGTATCTTTTTTTTTAATGTTTATTACCTACCTCAGAACTCTGCCATTTATGAACCGATTGGAAAAAATCTTTTTTTATTCGAAAGAATATCATTACAGATTAGTCCCATTTTTATCAACATCCTGTTGTGATGATGGGATCCATGAGGAATTGAGGGACCTCCTCTAATATGAAATTAAAAATTTACAAGTTGGTTCAATTACGATGACAATTCATTTATTTTTATGGTAAGGATGACCTGATTCTACACCCTGGGTTGGCTCCCGACGCACATAAGGCCAAATCACTAAATTACGACGACCAAAATATAAAAAAATATTTTTTCCAAACTAACCACAAATACATTCAAAACGTTCTGTACAAACCAGTCCACAACGCAGAGTAAAAAAATGTTTTCCTAATACAATACAATAGCCTGTGCGTGCGCGTAAAGTCAATAATCTTTTACATGGCCCTGCGCGGCCCTTACCGTTTAAAAGCGCCTGAATTGTTAAAGGAGTTACCGCGCTCGTACTACATTTAAAATTCAATGTTTTTGATATGGATATTAAACTGTCAGGTGTGTACTTTAATCTGCAGTTATTGATAACATAATAATTGTTCGTAGTATAGATATAATGTAACTTTTACGAAACACTATTTTGGTTTTACCAAAAAAACATTAAGATTTCTTTAGCTAGAGTTCCAAAAAAAAACTCCACAGAGTACCATGACTTCTTTTACTAGTTCGAAAATATACCTTAAAGCTAATATGAAAAAGTAATACACCGGCCCCCCAGAGTCCCCCCTTTATTAAATTGAGCGCGTTCTTTGCAGGTAGTCGTGAAATTAAGATTAGCAGGAAAAAAATATTTACAATGCAAAATATTACAAAAATAAACAGTTTTAGAAGTTATCGTCATTGCGGTGAAATGAACAGTTATTACATTATATATTGGACAAGTTTAAGGTCAGTGAATTTTCAAAACATTTTACAAAACAATTGAACCTTGTATACTTGTAGTAACAAATAATACTTGTAAACAAAAAGGTTTGTTTCGAAGCTTTTGACGAAGTGTACCTACTAGTGTTTTAATAGCAAGCACATGAAATAGCTCAATTAAGACCTGAATATTCCGGAGATAGAACCACCACAGTTTCCATGATCAGTACAAAAGCGTCCGTAGCAAAAAATGCGAGGCAGGCCAAGCAGATTGTTCGAAGAGAGTTGTCATCGCAGTAAGCAAAGAGACGTTAAATTGTTTCTATCAGGTCTTAGTTCTAAAGAACTTTTATGCATCATCAAGCTTAGTAAAATCAGGCAAGAGAACTACAGACCAATTTGTGAAATTAACAATCCAATCTTTGCCTAATAGTTTGAACAAAAATTATAGTAGTGCATAATACGTCATCCTCTGCTACTTTAAAACCTTACAGCCCTGAAGAAGCTTTAGGTTGTATTGTGAATCTTGGGGTCATAAAAGAAGAAGATATTACAATGGGACTTGGAGCAAAAGGTAAACGGATTGATCTATCCCTCATATTATGTGATAGAAAAGGCAAAATGGAAGGCAAAATACGGCAAATATAAAAATATCGAAAAAGAGACTGTGGTGCAACTTCTGGTTCTACAGATGCACATACACATTTGCTAGATCTACACATACATACTACACAATAACGCTTCAGAAAAACATAGAGAATCAACATAAATAATAACAGATTTATCCGAATATTAGTATCACGGATCCTATTGTGATGTTATGGCGAATACGCGGGAGAAACAAAAGAATATAAAACTCAATTAAATGAAGTTGTATTAAACATGGTAAGACTGCCTTTGTTATGTGTTGGTGATGATGATGATAATGATGATTAAGATGTGGATGTATAATAATGTTTTTATCAAAACTGCTTAATATGTACCAATGTTACTACTATTTTCTATATTTTGTAATGCAGAAAAAATTATAGATGATTAAATACGAATACTATGATCATCTACTAATCACAACTAATTATTTTTCTGAAAGATAATTATTAGGTAGGTACCCATAAAAGCATTTCTGACGTGAAAATAAAAAAAAAAATTTTTTATTTTTGTCGTCGTAAATTGATAATTTGGCTTTATGTGCGACGAGGGAATCCCGTCTACAGCACAGACCACAAATTTTGAATACTTCTTCAATTATGATAGCCCGTTCTATGTTTTATCATGACATGGCTGCTGCACCCAGGGTTGGCTCCCGACGAGGGAACCCCTCAAGGGTCAACAGCACATCCATAAAATTTTGTATACGCATTCAATTATGATAGCCCGTTGTAAGTATCACCATGACATGGCTGCTGCACTTTAAAAAAAATGGAGTCAGTTTTTCTTTTTGTAATTTTTTTGTCTATTATTATATAATTTACATAAAGTTACCAATTTTTTATTTGGAACCTAGGTTTCAATACTTAATAATTATGTACTTTAAAGTTCATATAGACTAATAGATGGCATTCTAGTATTCTGTCTGTAATGTAATCAGCCCATATATAAATGAAATAAATGGTACTAATAAATGCATGATATTATTGTTATAATTGCTTACTTTATTGGGTTTTTATAATCAATCAGGTGGTTATAACTAAACATTCATTATCAATCATATTATACGTACTTTAATGTCCAGGTAGACTATGTAGATAGCATTATATCTCTTCGTATTATTTATGTGATAAAATCAGCGCACTTAAAAATGCTATTCATCATGTTATTTTAGATGGCAAATTAAATTGCTATCAGTTTCGCCGGCCAATGCTATCA
This sequence comes from Micropterix aruncella, assembly GCA_944548615.1. NCBI lineage: Eukaryota > Metazoa > Arthropoda > Insecta > Lepidoptera > Micropterigidae > Micropterix > Micropterix aruncella. The sequence goes on from OX155954.1 coordinate 8,844,670, forward strand.
GCGCCACCTCTATTTCGTCGGCGCAGAAGGGTCGCCAAATCATACTATGGCACAGTACACCAAACAGTAGCTTCTCTTAGAACAATCGTGAAATCGAAGCCAATAAAAATCACGAGTCGTAAGGTCTCGGATATGGCCGCCAGATGCCCGTTACTCGTCCCACGCGGATATTCAAACGTAAGAAATATTCGTCAGCCTTGAAGTAATCATGAAGCCAGCATGTCGCCTGCGCAGAAGGGTTTCCAAAACGTACTATGACTTTGAGCAGTCTAATACCATATATAATTAATTATACTAGGTAAACAGTACATAGGTACCTATAAGGCATGAACATATTTTCGAGAGTAAGTCGAAAGGAACTATCCGTGAATTTGATAGCGGATGAAATTGCGAAGAGATGGACATATAAAAACAAAGCGAAACTGCGCCATAAAATAGATCAGTGAAAAGGCGGGAAACTACTGTCTAGTCTAGAATATAGATTGGGTCAGATCGTATCGGTGCTATCGTACGCTATCGGCGCTATCGTACGCTATATTCCTAGTACATATGGTACTTGAATATTTGAATCATGAGATAATCTAATCATTCAAAATATATTACTCACTGACACTTACTACTTAAAACAGAAATATTTTGACACGTCCAAGAGCGGTTTTTAGCCACCAATTGGACACGACGTAAATGTAATGTAAATGTAATGTAATGTAATGTAAAGCTGGAGGACACGAAATAAAAAAAAACGGTTGTGTCACCCCCAAGACTTTCCTGGCGAGTAGCCAAGTACTGATTTCATCCGCATATTAATTACATGAATAAAGCGATTAGCGCCCTCTCTCGGCCGGTGGACGAACCCGGTTGGTTTCAAATGCAACCGCCTCGGGCGGCGCAGTGTGTTTTTTGGTTAAGGACGGGGTTGGGCCAGGTGTCAGTAGATGTCGATAATATTTAGTGGCTTGTATATTAGCTATTCCAACTAAAATCTCCCATTGGGATTTCGGCCCAACAAGGTGTAACAAATTCCAAGTTTTAAGTCCAATATTTCAAGATTGAAATATAACTAGTGCACCTGGTGGACTCATTTCAACCACAACCTTTTTAACTCTTGCCATGTCAAAATTCATCTCAATCGAATTAAGGCTCTATCGTGGATAGACACACAGATAGTCAGACAGACAGACAGACACATAGACAGGCTTCCATATGGAAATGGTTTTAATCGTCACAGGGGGCTCAAAATGAGTATTTCCATCTTCATTTCGAAAAAAAAAAATCTGCGCGTTCACAATACTTTCCCTCCTCGCCGGTTGGTGGGCCGGAAAACTAAAACATTAAAGAGATGCTAATATAGACCCTTTCTATGGTCTGACTAAGTTCGAGACAATTGCGTTTCTTCGTGAACTAAAATAGGAACTTAGTTCAACCGAATGAGTCAGAGCAATAAGTTAGAACAGAAAATGAACTGAAATGTAGTCGATTTACCCGCACCAAAACCTTCGAACTTATAGACGCCCGAATAAGTTTGCACACATTTCGTGCGGTGTTAGATTTAGCTGCTTTATTTTCGGTGGGTAGTTTTAAGGCGGAAAAGTGGCAACCGTTCACTTCACATTCCGCTCTAACGTACTGCTCTGTCTCGTTCCCGCGAACTAATTTCCGATTTTAGTTTAAGAGAAACACAATCGAGCCCATTGTCTTACTATATTGCTTTCTTATTACTAAAAGCAATAGTAATTGAATAACAGCATCTATAAAAAAGTACCTGCTTATTGATAACATTGATTGTTATCCTTTTTTCTATGTTTGGATACTGGATATTTCGATCTTTTTTCTTAGTATTTTAGTTATTGATTTTATACATATTTTGGGTGTTTATATGACCTGATTCTAACAAATCACTTATTCTAAAAATTTATTTAGTTATGATACTATACTAATTAAATTTTCTATTTGTCTTAAAAACATATAAGAAACTCAAACTATTATAATGCGAAAAGTCTGTAATAACCACCTGTTACTTACAGTAGGTACAGTAGCCTGTTTATTACTAACCTGTTGTAATAAGTTTAAGAGCGGTATATTCGCCAATAGGAATCGGATTTAATGTAATGTCATACACGCATTGAAAAAAACACAACTCTCTCTCTCTCTCCCTCTTTATATCTTCGATTGGCTGCCTGTGTGTACCCATCAACTTTAACCTCGTGCGAGCAGTTGTCCTTATGACCTCCGTTAAAAAACTCAAATCAAATTAATTTTACACACGCTGGCGAACCGTTCTCCTAAATGATCACGTTTTTCATTGCTCTGTCCACAAAAATAAACCCCTACATATTTCTTTTGCATATGGAGATAACGCCTCGTCGGCTAAAGAAACCAATTTATAAAGAAAATTGGTATTTTCCGCCCACAATGAAAACTTATTCCAATGTGGTTATTGTAAAACGACTGAATTGATTGTGTAAGTTAGAAATGAATAAAATATGTAAAGCTTTATATTTTATTTTTTACGTATTATAACTATCTATATAGATAAATATCTTCTTGCCTCTTTTGAATATGAGTAAGTTTCCAGAAATTAAAAAAATACTTGAACAATAAAGTTTTTCGTATTTCATTCTTCACCCATCTAGAAAAGCAAACACTCCATCACCCACGCAAACTTCAAATAGTCCCGTAACTGATGGATTGTTATTATTCTTGAGATACATTCGACAGCGAACCACTTCAAAGGAAATCGACGTTTACGTAAGAGTGCGGGAAGAACAGGTGAAAAAGTCATCGAAGATGATTTAAATCTTCCGCGTTTTGCAATGGCTCAAAGAAGTTTTAAGTCGTGAGACGCCTCGAGACCTTGGGCGATTTATAAGCTCAAGGGCGGCTCCCCTCTAGGCGTCCATTAACAGATTTCGAGGGTCAATATACCGACGTCAGGGTAACAAATTAATCCCACGGGGTACCGTTCAAAGACTACTGCTAAATTAATCAATTTGAAACTTTATAACTGCCATATCATGCTGAATAATCCATCGCCGGCATGTACCTATAGCAAATAAATATACAAAAAAGTTTTTTTTTCTTATCTTACTTATAACTTTATTTTTCTCTTTATTTTAGTTTTAACAACATTCTCTTTGTCATTCTCTATTTAATCGAATGTTATATTCCATTTATTGCCGATTATATAATGGAATTGCATTTTATTTATTATATTATCTTTTAATATTTTTTTATTATTTTTTTTGTGGACCACATTTTAGGGCAATTTAGTGTTATTAGCATTTCACTAAAACTTTAACATATTTTTTTATAGTATTAGAGTCTTGTCCACCTAGAAAGGGCTAGCCCCAGTTGGGTGACAGAATCAAATAAGCAAAAGGTTAAGGTTATGCCATTCGGTTCCTGTTATTTTTGTAAGCAAAATCAATGTTTTATTAATCAATAAATTTCTTTTATTTGTTTTATTAATCAATAAAATTCTTAAATAAATAATTTAAAAAATAAAATAAATTATATATTTTTAAAATGCCTTGAAACTTTGAAAATCTTGCAAAATTACCATTCTAATTGGCTCAGTAACATATTTTGATGCTGCCCTGGCTACATGGATAGTGGTCTGCCAATATTCTATAATTTCAGTTCTAAATGCAGAGAATTGTAGATCTATTTTGCAAATTTTAACATTTTCCTCAGCCAAGAGTGAGGAACCGACTTAAAATCTCTTATAATCGATCCATTTAGCCGTTAAATGTTTTTTTCGTTTTTTTTGTCGACAGATTGCGCTATCAATCATGATAAGCGCCTTGATGCCACGACCACCTCGCCTAGAATCATTCAGAATCATTCAGATGATAGGACTTATAGAGACCTATCTCCTGTCCTGAAACATCCTAAAAACACCATCTCTAAATCTTTAATTGGAAGCACAGCATCTTCAAGAGGAGAAATCCAGGCAACGCTACCTACAAGGCGAGGCGCTGAACCAACCAACATTATAAAATAGTAGATTGTATCACAAGGGAGCAAAATAATATTTTTACGACGAGGGCGCTTTTTTGAATCCAGAGCGAAGTGAGGTATTCTAGAGTAGAATCCCGAGCGTAGCGAGGGATTCTTTAGTAGAATCCTGAACGTAACGAGGGATTCAAAAAAGCGCCGGAGCCAAAAATATTTTGCGCCCGAGTGATGCACTCTACTTTTCATCACCCTCTATGAGAAAATAAAAGGCGCCTCATATTTTATTGTAATATTTTTATTTAACCCGTTGAGTATGATACGACCAAATCTGGTTGTGAAACAATTATCCGTTGAGTATGATACGACCAGATCTGGTTCCGCTCGGCGCGCGCGCTTTCGAACTCTTTTTTTACCATCGAAAGCATTTTGTCTCTTTCATGCGTATGGCAGATCGGTACAGAATTTAATTCTCTCTGTTAGCTTTCGCAGCAGCAACTGCGCAGTCCATGTAACATATTATTACGGACCGCTGCAAATTGAACGCCCGCCTTCCCGAAACGTCAAAATCCGCGGAGCGTGTGTTTCGTTTTCGGATACGTTTTTCGTATAGTTTTCGGTGTTTATTTGAACGAATCGTAAGTAAAACCATTTCTACAACATCATATAGTCCCCCTAAACTAATTAGATGTACCATTTATCGTGTATATAAAGTATTTCGGGTCTTTGAATGTCGCGTCGCAAATGCCAAAGTCGGCCATTGTTTTTTCACTTCTTTGACGTTCTCATATTTATTCATAATTATCTAATTGTTTTACAAAATGATATTTCAATATTCTATATTCGAAATTTCAATGCAATCATTGTGCAGTTGTTCTTTTTATGATTGATGTAGTTGTTTCGTAGTTATAGTCCTTGAAGTCGAGCGCCGTCGATGTCGCCGAAAATCCTGCAAAAGTGACAGATGCATCCATGAAAATACCCATTTACTCCAAGGGTTAATAAAACATAGAGTATCAACTAAATTGAAATTAAATACTATCTAATAATAAAACAACTAAACACTTATATTTACATTTGAGACATTTTCGCAATTATGAATATTTATTGTTACAGTTTTATTAGGAATTGAGATTGTTGTAGATTTCATATTCTGCGTGTTTTACGTCGTTATTACAACTGACTGTTGATTTTAACATTGAGTAGGTACTCCAAAGAGTGGATGGTTATGGCTAGTTATGGCTGGTTATGGTTATGTTTAGTTATGGCTAAGTACTGGAAGTAGGCCAAAAACATAGATTCTGAAAAATTCTTGGCGCCTCTTGTATTTCTCCATTCAATAAAATTTCCATAGGCTTTCATATATTTCTCCCGGGATTTTGCAGGTAATAGATAATCCATCACATTTCTTGCCTCAGTTCTAATGCTTTCAGGAGTTAAATCTATACTTTCACTGTCACTTGAAGAACTCATTTTTCAAAACAAAAGAATGAATTTCTTACAATCCGTGAAAATTGTCGAAAACGCGGGCGACAAAAACAATTGACGTTCGCGCGTTTTTAATTTAATTTGTTTTTTTTTATTCAGCCGGCGCGGGCGGCGCGACTAGGGGCCGTCGTACCAGCCAGTCTTTATTCAAACAAAATTTGCGATCTATTTCTTCGGCGCTGAAGACTAAGCTGTTCCAAATTCAAAAGTGCGCCGCAAAGATAAATTGCGGCGCACTTATTCAAAAAGTGAGCCGCAAAGATAATTGCGGCGCACTTATAAAGTTTCTTATAGAAAACACCACTTTTGGGCGCACTTAAAGGCGAACCAAGTCGTTTTTTTCGAATAGATGGGATGAAAAAATCTTTATTGTTATGGTATTTTAATGTTTGTCACGATTCTACATATATGTAACAAGTGAGAATTATTTCTGTGACTCTCTTGTTTCCGTTTCTCCCGTTTGTGAGAAGTAGCGGAAGCGTAAAAGTAATACAGATTAAATTAAGCGGACTGCTTCCGGTCGGCTAAGCAAAGCACTTAAGCCCGAGCTTCGAGCCAATTGCAATGGCCTACTGTTTTCTATTGTGCCTTCTGGGACAACTAAGAGATAATTTAATATTGTGCAGAGGATACTAAAATACTGAATTGTGTCTATTCATGAAATTTACTTACTATTCAGCGTTCGTCTGTAATTGTCTGGGAGCGACATTGCGGTCCAGTTCTATAGCTATACCAAAGTATACCGAGAGAACACTAGACCCACTCTTAAGCAACCGGGGATGGCGGGGATAGGGTGCAAGGGAAGTGAGCAAAGGTGTACGTCTCGGCGAACGCCTTTCGTTGGCGTTACGCGCGTGCGAAGGTTGGCGAATTTCTCTAAACCTATGAACATCTGTATTGGCAGAGTAATAGATATGTGCCGGCCATATGCGAGCCCTTGGACTCGTGACGTAGCTCGCTTCATTTCCAATTTTGTTCTAAGAGACGCTACTGTCTGGTATACTGTGGCTATACTCTATACAGTGAATCTTTGGAGTGCTTTCTCTATCGAATAGTCCGGCTGGAAAGAGAAAAGAGATTGCCTTTGCCGGGAAGTGGGGGAAAATATTATAAAATAGCCACACACGTTTATCCTATTACGGTTTTTTTGTCATTCTAATACCGAAGTTCTTATCACAACGAATATTAAGTTCAAGTTCTTATCACAACGAATATTAAGTTCAAGTATGTAAAAATTAATAAATTTAGTGGTCTCTTATAAGCGAGTCCAATTCCGCCGCGAATATTTTGGCTCTATGTTTACTATCAGTCGATTGATGCCTATTTCTCCTTGTCTCGTTTTGTCACTACCTGAAAGAAAGGAACGAACTGCGCATCTGCCGACATACGAAACCCTTCTTCCTTATTTACTGCAAAACCAAAAGCTTAATAAACAATCTACCTCCACTAGTTTCTAAATAATTGTGCTGCGTCACTTCTTTAGCAAATGTATTTCTAGCAAATTTAAATTATATTTTAGGTGTTTAATATACCTCGGTGACTCAAATAGACTTTTCACTACCTTACCCAGAGCCGGGCAAAAGACGCCTTTGGTCCGCGATATTCAAACTGAATCACCGCTGAACATACGACAGGCAGAGGTCGCGCAAATGACTCCAGAGCCATGACCAGTCAGGAGGTTTGAGATATCCTGATGGTTAATTCCAGATGGAGATACCCTTACAAAACTAGTAGTCAGGGCGGAAGGCTGCACGCTGGTTACCTTTCCGGTGCCTCGCCGTAAGGCGTTGGCCTCTGACGAGCTCGTGGATTTGCTGGACGGTAGGTTTGTACCGTCCAAGTCTTCTACGCTCATCCCACGGCTGAAAGAACGATCACATATAGTTATACCAGCCTGGAGTGACAAGTTCGCCTGTTGTAGTCGACACCGCCCAACTACGCTACCTAATGTTACCGCATAATGGATACGACAAATAACAACTAATGACATCTATCTTATGTATTTACTAATTGACTCGAAAGCAATATCAAATAACGTCTAAACACGGGGTGGAGTATAATTCGTGCAACCCAGCAAAATAGTAAGAGAATTCGAAAATCCGCGAGTGGCAACACTGATCCGTCTTCTTGAAAAGGAAAAAGGGCGGAACTCGCCAATACATGCGGTTCATTCTCTGTGACGTGTTGAAAGTTCGAAATTCAAAAATGCTCAAAGTTTACGGAATTTTAGTTATCCGTGTTTCGTTTTGCAGAAACTTTATCCACAGAGTTCAAAATCAATTTCAAATCCAATTACCGGGAGTAAAACAAGTCAACAATAAAGCTTCTGATAAATAAATTCAATGAAGCGGGGAAACGTACAGAGCGGTCACCGAGAATGAGAGAGGGAGGGGGGGGGGCATTTTCAACATTTATTGAAACTTTTTGATGTTTTTGTATGTTTTTCGAGTCACATAAAATCATTCGATTTGTTTTTGATTTTTTGACGAACTGGGTTGCGCGACTTATGCCCCAACCCTTGAATATTAAGTAGCAATATTACAACAACAATAATAAAAAATACGACTGCCCTTACAAAACGTGAACTATTGTATTTATGATTTTTATAAACAAATTGTTCTCGCTGAGAAGCACGTTATGTAGAGAACAAAGTTATTATAACAATATTTGCTGAAACAACATTCAATTTAAGAAAACTTCATTAAGTCCCGTTGATGTGTTTTTTTTAAAGACAATATTTGATATCAAATTCATATTTGTCTATTTAATTATTTTTCATAAATTACAGTAAATTTATTTGTTTGCTGCGCTGCGCTAACTCTAAGCTGCGGAGGTGTCTGTTAACCTGATGTCAGCTATTCTTGAAACGACCCATTGGCCACCCGATCCCGAGCGAATGACGCCATGGTCTGCGATAAATTCCGCTAACATCATGTAGAGGCCGCGCAAGCGGATGGAGAAATTCGGCTAAATCTGGTTATGAGGGCGTGAGACTGCCCGCTGGGTTCCGTTTGCCCGATGATATTTATTTTTAAAGTTTTATTTATTTGTTAATTTGCTTATTACTAATCAACAGTACAGTAAAACCAAAGCATGGGAAAGTAAAATTAATAAAGATATCATCGTAATTATACAAATAGAACGCCACTTATAATACTAGCTACCATATAAGAATAAATAATGTATAGCCTGCAATTTAAACGAATGAGGGCTAGCGGTAAAGATATTAAAATCATGTGAATTTCATTTAAGCGCCGCAAAGCACGCGCCAACAAGTTCCAATTTTTAAGGTTAGTGCGCGAGAACGGCTCCGTGAAAAGATAGTGCGATCGAGCACGAAGATAATTATTATGAACGAACAGATCCACTATGGCTAGATCCAAGATCCAATAAGCTAGGGTTATTAATTTTACCATGAATTACATTAATGTTGGCGTAGTTAGTCTCTAAGTCTCCGCGTTTACCTGACGGTTGAATGAATGATAAATATCGTTATACCTGTCTGGGGTGACGGGTTCGCCTGTAGATGCTGACGATTCCAAAGTGTTGCGGACATCGGCTCGCAAAAAAGAATGCAGAATCACGGAAGAGATTTTCAGACGCCAGCGAGACAAGAGACCATTGATTCGAAAGAGCAAGCAACGGAAGGAGTTAAGGGGTCTGAAAACAAGACAACAACCCCGGCCGCATGTGGAAAATGATAAAGCGGGCGGGAAAGGGACAGACTGAGATCGAGCAACTTTCCCGGCGAGCATCGTCCACGATGCCAGAGGAGATAAAGCTTGCCAGACAGTGCCGGCCCGACATAACGTACCGTATTTAAGGGTTCAAGAGTTTGTTTAATCCCTCGTATACTAAAGCAAGCTGTGTAAAAGACAGAGGCAAATGGGACCAAAAAGCACATTCGCGGTTACAGATGAGATCTAATTTGTTAAGCTTTAACCACATTATGTGTCGGTTGTATTAATATTGAGTTGTGCTATACTTATACTGTCCAAATATACTCGTGTTTGGGTGATTAAGATTGGGGTTTCTACCATTTTTACTAAAATAAGTGCATTCTAAAACTGTGAAAAAAATTGAGCGATCTGGGTAAGAGTGACTTTATCCTTATGCCAAATCAACTATTATATTCGTATTGAAAAATGTTATGTTCACAGAGTCAAGGAGGATTCAAAATTGTAGAAATTTAGGCATAACTTGTAGTCAAAGTATTTGAAATCCTTGAGAGGTGTATATGGTTGCTATTTTAATAATTTCTTTCTGTAAGTCACAAGAACGTCTACAATATTACGAAAATTGGCAACCATTGGTTTAAGATTTCCTAACGATTCTTTCAAAAAAATAATCAAAAAACAAATGCATACGTATATCTCTTGAGGATTTCGTATGTAGATACATATAAGCTACAATAAATACGTAGTGTTGTCATATAATATATCAAGGTTAATCTTCTTCTTCTTTCATCCTCAGCATCATCATCATCATTGCACCCAATGTAATAAGATAACAAAAAGGCAGTGGCGCCTCAATCCATGTCCCATGATAAAAAAGTCGTCTTCGCCTCTCGAGAAGTCAATAAATTGTCAATCAGCTATACGACGCGCCTCGGCGCCGTATTTGTGACTCACAAAGGAAATCTCCAATTTCACGCACGTATTGCTCTCGTATTAGCGATAAGGGAACATATCCGAATTTATATATTTATATCACTGCTGACACGAGTAGGCTTATTATTATGTTGCGATAAGACTTTAGACAGGTGTTGCTGGGACGTCACTACGAATATAAAGGTTGCTTTACACTGTCAGCTACTGACTTCAAATTTTAGAAAAGTCAGTGCTGACCCGGTACTGCCATTGTGTAAATTGATGTAAAGTCAGTACAGCGCTGTCGCATCAGTGCCGGCTAATATTCCAGCTATATATGTTTAAGTCAGTCCGCTCCTCCCGCCACCCGCCCAGCAAAAACTCTTGATCACACACTGCGATCTCTTCATCGTTGACTTGTATTGAAGTGAAGCCACAATACAAGTAGATGTCTTCGTATTTGCGGAATTTCCGCTTCTTATTTGACACGCCACTTGCCAATTGATAATCGTTAGTATATACTTGCAGTAAAGGCGCTACTCTTGTTCATTATTGGGCTGCAACAGTTGGGATTAAACCAGTTTTCGATGAGTAACCTTTGCACTTTTTTCTTTTGCTTTTGCTTAGCAACAGATTACATAAGAAATGGGCGTCTCTCGGCACATCTGATATCTATATGTGACACCCCAGAGTGCCGCGGCATAGATTTTGGGAACCCCTGCGGTACGTGATATTCAGAAGCAAGTAATTAACCATTTTTATTATATGCTTAGTCCTTGTATTCTAACAACGTCAAACTACGAGTGCTATTTATGCAACCCTTGTATTAAATAAATTCCCTTTATATTATTTTATATAAGTTTATAAAATTAAATTATTATGAAAATAAGCTCAATCATCCACCAATCATGCGTTGCTACATGCTACTGCATTGTCGCTGTGTCCATTGCAATATCCACATTCCGCAATTCCATTAGTATGAGGTTTTATCCGCTAACAAGGTAAGGAAAATATTTTTTTTTATTTCAAACCAATTTTATTTGACACGATTTATATATTTTACACGACATTTTATAAAGGATTTGGAAGTCCAAAAGCTACAATTTCAGGTTTTGTTTACTATTACGCTCTCTACGCAATTAAATGTAATTCCTGTAATCCCAGTTTTACCCAAATAGAAACTGCGAAATAAATGACGCGAACAATTCTATCCGACGAATGTATCTACGATACAGGCAAATCTAGGGAGGTTTCAAGAAAGGGCAGATCTAGAGAGGTTTCGAGAAGGGTGCAAAGACCCTTCGACCTTCGTTTGCATTCATTACATATGTATGTCAGATTCCGAGTTGTGAAAATTCTGTATACACATATTCCCAATAGTGTAACGATTAAAACTTATTTAAGGCACAAGATTCCGATTTAAGAAGAACAACAAAAAAAGGACAATCTTCTTCTTCGTCAGTTTCCTTCTCTTCTTATGATGTTGGCTATTATAATAGCAAGTCTCGGAGAACTCCAAATCTTAATATATAATATAATTTAGATGTTTATTTATAATGAAAACAATTCATTTAAAACATATTGAAATATAAGTAATAAAGTTACATTCGTGAGCGCCTTTTGCGAAGGCGTTTCTATGTGGCATTTTAATATCCGCTAAAGTAATGAGGCAATTACTTTTCGCCGCTTTTACATGGTTTACAATGGAATGACGCGCGATGTGAAAACGTTCCTAATACTTAATAGGCAGGTGTAATGTTATTATGGCATACGTGCCCTGCTCAAAGCGTTACCGCATTTACCTAAAAGCCTAGTCGAATTAGACTCAAACCTTGCACAACCTCTGTTTTATATTTCTAATATATAGTGTATCTATCAAGTGTATCTTTAAGTTGAAAAATCCAGCCAATCGTATGTGTGTATTTCTAGATATATAGATTTATAATACATAATAATATATGGTTATTGAAATATGTGCTTAAATATATATATATATATATATATATATATATATATATATATATATATATATATATATATATATATATATATATATATATATATATATATATATATATATATATATATATATATATATATATATATATATATATATATATATATATATATATATATATATATATATATATATATATATATATATATAGAAATATTTGATAGTTTTGTGTATATATTCTTTTTAGAATTGATCAATAAGATGATTATAAAGTAAATAATTATAAAAGCCACTTACATCGTGACGAAGGATTCCCTTGATCGGATTCGGGAATGCTTTAGGTGTTAACGAGAATGATGAATGCCTCTCACTTGCGGAAAGAGGAGTAGGTTTAAGTTGGGCCCATTTTTCAACTAGTAAACGCTCACCCTTCATCCAATTATCTTCAAAAATTAAGCTAATTATCTTAAAAATTAAGCTAGCTTAATTTTTGAGATAATTGGATGAAGGGTGAGCGTTTACTAGTTGAAAAATGGGCCCAACTTAAACCTACTCCTCTTTCCGCAAGTGAGAGGCATTCATCATTCTCGTTAACACCTAAAGCATTCCCGAATCCGATCAAGGGAATCCTTCGTCACGATGTAAGTGGCTTTTATAATTATTTACTTTATAATCATCTTATATATATATATATATATATATATATATATATATATATATATATATATATATATATATATATATATATATATATATATATATATATATATATATATATATATATATATATATATATATATATATATATATATATATATATATATATATATATATATATATATATATATATATATATATATATATATATATATATATACATATATATATATATATATATATATATATATATATATATATATATATATAAATATAAAGATAAGGTTATATCACGCTATTAATTTTAAGGTTTTCGCTGACTACTTTTGATCGCAGCTTCTTTATAACCACTTTTTGAAAATAAAAAAGAAAATTCGAAATTTTAAATTCTTTCACCTGTTACCTGTCATCTAGTTTTTAAGACGACGGCATAAGCCGACAAAAAACAAGTATTTCATTGTTTTTTTGCTCGAATTAAGATCTAATCGAGTGATTTTATTATTTAGGAAGGATGGTTGCTTAGTTTAGAGATTGGTTGTTTGAAGGATGAGTGTTTCTAGATTAAAAAGGCCTTGTAAACCTACATCTCTGTTCGCAAGTCAAAGACAACCAACCAATCTCGTTTAAATATAAAGCAATCCCTAATTCAACCAAGGGACCCCTTTCTCCACTATGTACTATGTATGTAAGTGGCTTTTATTATTATTTTCTTCATAATCATCCCTCTATTCAATTCTATAATATATATATATATATATATATATATATATATATATATATATATATATATATATATATATATATATATATATATATATATATATATATATATATATATATATATATATATATAGGGTTTTTGGTTAGTAAAAGGGATAGAGTTGAGTACCTTAGCTGAACGTTTCGGAGCCCGTGGCTCCTTCCTCAGCGGCGAGAAGAATACTGGCATCCGCTGCTGTCACCAACGGCTACCCGCTTTTCTTCTGTGGTACTGGGAGAATGGTGATTTGGCGGGATGATAATGTGAATTTAAATTAAAATGGTTTAATTTTGAATTTAAAAAATTACATATTTTTAAAAATTTTATTAACAAAATATATATAAAATAGTTGTAGCGCATGTGTGTTAAAAGTGTTTGAACTACATATGTGTGGGGAGGTGAGTGTGTGTGAGTATGTGTGTTGGATTGTGTGGGTGTGTGTATGCGATGAATATGTTAATTTCGTTTTGATATGTGTTAATAATGGAACACTCAGTGTTGGACGTTTAGTCCGCACCCCTGGCAAGCTCCTAGTACCCATATATGTCCAAGTTCCCACGTTTTAAGTTTTATTTCCGGTGTATTTTCCGGGAATGCCCTAATAACTTTCACAGTGAAACACTCATCGAAGCTTTTGCCATGCGATCGCGCGTGGGTGGGGATTGGAAGACTTGATACGCCTCCTTTGGCTGAACAACGATGATTATTCATGCGAAGATTGAGTCTATTGGTAGTTTCACCTACATAAAATGCATCACAAAATCTGCATTGTAGGTGGTAAATGCAGTTTTGCGAAGCGCAGTCCGCATGTGTGCTGATTTTGTAGACTTCAGTAGTGTTAGGGCTAGTGAACTCGGTGGCGGGAAAATGAATAGGACACGTTTTACATCGGCTCTTATTACAAGGGAAGGAGCCTGGCGGTGATGGGGTGCTGATGCTGGCACTAGTGGCAGTGCGGGACAGAATATCACGGAGGTTGGGAGGTCTCCGGTACACGATGTTGGGTGGGGCCGATAAAAGGCTTTTAGTAAGCGGGCTGGAACAATAATTATTTCTATATATATATATATATATATATATATATATATATATATATATATATATATATATATATATATATATATATATATATATATATATATATATATATATATATATATATATATATATATATATATATATATATATATATATATATATATATATATATATATATATATATATATATATATATATATATATATATATATATATATATATATATATATATATATATATATATATATATATATATATATATATATATATATATATATATATATATATATATATATATATATATATATATACATATATATATATATATATATATAGATATTACGAAACAATGTTATCATATTCGCCCCTTTGGCTTTGCGATAAATAGTTTGTTTAACATCGCCTTTACAATACCTTCTAGTTACAATAGATTTCACGTATAAATGACGTCTAAATGATATTTCTATGTAACGTTCACAATCTTAGAAACTTCCGCGATAACACTTTGACAGCTCTCTCGCGGCGAAATTCAAACACATGACGTTCGCTTGTCTCGTTTATTCATCCTACATCAGAAAACTGACGACTTGTGAATAGAGCTTGAATAAGAACCGTCAAGATGGCAACCGAGGCATGACAAAGTACAACGACTTTCGAAACTGCGCGAAAAACCCTACTTATTTGTGACGCAAAATGGGGCACTGTTTGCGCTACAGAGAGGATCCTTTTTTGTTGTGTGTTAAGTCAATTAGGCCCGAACACAATACGGACTTCCCTTGATTCAGAAAGAGGGAGAGACAGGGACGAAACCATGTCGTTGTCATTCGGTCGTCCCATTAAACAATTATTTGGACGGTAGGCTTTTACCGGAGAAGCAGGTGGAAATACGGTAGATTTCTCGAATTCCTTCGTATCATTTAATTTGGTAAATCTCTCAGCATCTCTCGAGTGAATTTTGATACGTCACTTTTTCTTTTTAATAATGGTGATTATATTTCTAAATCTTGGAACAATTCGGATTTTGTTTTGAATGCCTTACTTTTAGATTTATGGGAATGGCGAGATCTTAACTGTGAAACACGGGATAATTACACAAAAAAATCCCGGCAAGTGTCCAAACATCTATGGAAGGATTTTGAGCGTGATTTCCCTTCGGAAAGGAGGTTGACCTGATTGATTGAAAGCGATTGTCAGCTTCGAGAGCGGATAGTAAGGATGCACAGCAATAAAAACGTGCGATTCAATCATTTACGCAAATATACTGATAGGCGGGATTTCGGTTTTTTTTTTTGCTAATATTCACAAAATATGTGGGTTTATTTTACAACCACGATTGTAATTTATCACATGCTTCATCATTAGCTTATTTTTTTATTTATTGAGTGGGGCTTTTCTAAGGTCTTTATGAGCCTTGTAACACTGCGACCATTGCTGATCTATTGTGTTCGCCACCTACTATAGTTCTGCGCTAAGCCTCATGTCACTTAAGAACTGCAGCAGGATTTTGGCGCCAGATTGTTTTACCTCCTCAGGTTGGAGGTAATGACCACCCAAGTGGGTGTATCTTTTACGCATCAGCGGACCACACTCGCACATGTGGTGCTTGGGAGTTTCCTCTACTCCTTGGCAGAACCTGCACATTTTTGTGTCTCTGAGCTTGACGTTGAACATGTGTTTGTTCAGGCCACAATGCCCCATGAACGCCCTCACCAGTATGCGTAGATTGTTCGTATTTAGCGTAAGGCCTCAAGGGCCATCTTACGGTCGTAAGCCTTAATTAGCGCTTTGGAATGATTCAACCCTGGCGTGTTGTTCCAGTGGTTGACGGATTGTTCTAAACATATTTGTTTGAGTATTAGGTTTGCAAGGCTTTTTGGTACGCCACAGCAAGTTTCAGGGCCGTATAACGTTCCCTTTGCTCCCATAATTAGCCTAAGTGGAGATGCTTTTCCGGGTAGCTCATTTTCTACATTTTCTTTTATTATAGAGTAAATTCTTGCTATAATGGGAATTCACGTTATGAAATCGGGGACTATCGCGGTTGTTTGACATTATAAATAAGATAAAAAACGAATTTACCGCGTGAATTTTGTAGCCCCCGACGGTTCGGCGAAGTTGCAGCCTACTTCGTAGAAACGAAACGGCCCATAGCCACTCGATTGATAGAACACATCAAAGCTGAACAAACTTTCAGCGAGAATAATCGACGATCTGCAAACATATATTGGATAGCGGAGGTAACCACTAGCTGCAGTTTCAAAATCCCACTATGCTATCCAAAGAACAATTCTACTTTCCTCGCATGATCCGGTAAGCCATTGAAATAAGAAGAACCTCGAACTTTAACAGATACGACGGTTACAAACTCTCTTCTACGTGGAACACTTTTCTTAAAATGTTCCCATCGCCGAAAGCCGCACGCAAGGACGTAAAACAGGATACAGTGAGTGTTGTGTACACGACGGATTTTAGAAATTCTACTAGTTAGGTGGCGGTTAATGTGATAAGGTTATTATAATTGCCACATTGGGTGTTCGTATACTTTTCAAACAATTATATGTGCGAAGTAGTATAAAGTAAAATAATTTAATTTATAAAAATACAAACATGTATTATTGTTATGAACAAAAAAAACAAGTAGTAGCAATAAATACATTTTAGTTTTATTTATAAAACTTTGTATAGTGATTGATAGTCTTCGACTGTCATCGATGGGCTGAACCGGTGGTAATAAAATCCCTTTACGTGAAATTCCAGACGTGATTGGCTGAAACGGCATCGTGGCTGAAACAGCGAAGGATGACTAAGCAAAACCAAAGAGGCCAAACCAGTCCTGTAAGAGTAAGTTTTACATTCAAATGAATCGGTGTGCGTTACAAAACTGAAAACCTAACCACTCGAAAAAAAAAATTCAGGCCCCTCATTTTATTGTTAAAATCTTATTTACTTGGTTTTCTATGGATTTAATCACATAATGAATTCTTTTATAATACATGTCTACAATGATATATACAGAAGGTCTCTGAAATTCACCTTCTGCATAGGTCACACTGAAACTTACAGCAATTGGCAACTTACATAAACAACTTTTAAGTAATAATTACAACATTTGACAATGAAACTCTGTCAAATAAAGTTGGGTAGAACTTGTAAAAAAATGGGCTGTAGAATAGAAGAAGTTGGACTGTCATATTATTATGTTTTTTATTGTGTAGTCATTTTAAAAATCGGGTGTCTACGTTTCGACGCATTTAACTTAGAAGTAATTTGTAAGCTCAAAAGAGCCTCGCTCGGCTCCAAACTGCTCTTGGCGATGAAACACCACATAAAATGACAATTTATAGCTGGTTTACAAAATTTAAATGCTTTCCTGTCAATCTATGTGACGAATTTCGAGAAGGTCACTCGTTCACCGCTGTCATCAACAGAAACGTCGATTCTGTGCGCCGCATAGTCATAGCAGATAGATATGGGGACTTAATATGAATTTACAAGTTTACAAGTTACAAGTTTACAAGTTACAAGAGTTACAAGTTACAGGATTTACAAATTACAAGATTTACAAGTTACAAGATTTACAAGTTACAAGATTTGCAAGTTACAAGATTTACAAGTTACAAGATATGGATTAGGTACCCTGAAACAAAGCAGCAATCAACAATTTGGGTCTTTCAAGATGAGCCGAAACCAACCAAAGTGGCGCGCGTGCATTGCAAAGTGCATAGAAAGGAATAGGTAAGTGCTTCTTTTTTTTTAGAAAACTGGATACGTAACCACTTTTGATTTTGAGTATCATCGGCCTCTGCAAACTGATTGTTATATGATCATTTGCTTGCTTGCCATTGTTTGACGAACTTTTTAAAAGCAACCGTAAACACTACACCATCTTGCACAATGACAATGACAATGTCAACACAGCTCTGAGACAAACGAATTTTGAAGGTGAAAAACGTAGAACTCACAAGCCATCTTCCATACAGTTCTGACTGGGTACCTTGTGACTTCTTCTTGTTCCTAAAATCTTTCTCATCGCAAGAAGAGAAAAACCAAATTTCCGACGTCACCACGAAGAAGCGGGATATATGTAATTAAAATTGGTTTATACGAGTGATATTTTTTTTACTCTTTATTGTGAAATTACGCAATGGGTGGGTTTAATGTCATACAACAATCTCTTACAACCAACCCTACTATGAACGGGAAAGGATCAACTAGAGCTGTCAACTACAACGGGCGAACCCGTCACCTCAGGAAGTTTTAACGAAATATGATCGTTCTTTGTAACTTGAGGTGAGCACAGAAGACTTAGGAAAAAAACAGTCCGCCGTCAAGCTCCGCCACATGGCCGTAATAGGCCAACGCCTTATCCAGGTACGTTACCCAGCGGGCTGACACGCGAGCCCATACTTCCAGTTGCAACTAGATTACTCCGGTCTCTTGACTGGTTACGAGTTCGAGGTCGCTTGCGCGGTCCTCTCTCTTACGTAGCGGTGAAACGGTGTCTACCGAATCTATCGCGGACCACGGCATCCTTTGCCCGGCTGTTCACCCGGAATCAGGTAGCCGATGGTCGTTTTAAATTCGGTCGCCGTAAGGCCAGCAACCACCTCCGCTCTATAGGAAACAGTACTGTTTCCAGACTTTCCTGACTGTTCGTCAGAATGCACAATCGATTGGCTTTTGCCGAACGGCGCGCAGACCGTCCAGGAGCGCCAGAAGATTGACTCCTGGGGGAAACTAGCCCTTAAGCCAGAGTCCTACCCGGGCTCGCGCTTCATGCGTTGAGGCCGCCGGATGGGTGTTGACCCGTTAGTGTGACCGACCCTGGCCAAATAGGTCTTCGTGGCCAACTCGGCAAGGGCCCATTAGCACCCAAAGGATCATGGGGAATATTTTGAGAAACGATAATTTGAATTTTGGCCATTCATTTTATTTTTTCTTACTCATTCCGGAATTTTTAGTGCTGCCCTCGTATAAATCAAAATGATCGTTCGGCCTTATTTTTTGTCGTATGCATCGTATTATAATTTGTTATGGGCATATGATCGGATGCGTATTCTTTTGGTTGTTTCTATTATTCTATATAATTAGAAGTTACAGTTTTAATAATGTCTGCCGCGTTTGGTGTTCAAAATAAAATCATTTTAAAGGTTAGGCGGTTTTGAGGGTAGGTACATATTTTGTAAGGATAATCCTCATCATGAAGATCAACATAAGTTTTATATTTCAGTCGAAAATCCTCCTTGCATGTTTGTACTGCAGCCGAACATCTCTGATATGCGTGTTTAGTTTGTTTAGTTATTTTTCTGAAGGTCACGCTACCGTTTAGCATGTTGTCATTATGACCCAGCAATTCTACCAGCAGCGATATATTAAAAAATCAATGTTTCGCTATCAAAATAACCAATGTCAGATCATAATAATTCTGCGACGGATCCCAGGTTATTTCCAGAATTATGAAAATATTTGAGAATATTGTACTTGGCATGGGTAATAAAAAGGCGCGCATACAATCGCGGGCGCTCGATTAAACGCCGAAGAAAATAGTACATTACACGAAAATAGAATTTTATTTGACCGCATGGCCGGCCGCGTGTGGTCTGTCATTAAACAGTCACCGGTGGATTTGTGCTGCTCCAGGGGAAAACAAAGAAAAGATACGGCGAACTTCAAGAGTACGCCTTTATTTACATGACGGCGAGCATGACCTCTGCGATCTCTCAGAGATTTGCTTCATATATATGTATAGGTATACCTATATACAAGTTAGTGCAAGCAAACAAGCCACTTCAATTTTTTTTTTTTAATTTGAAAACGTGACTTTAAAATAAATTTTGGTACGCGTTGAGAGCGCTGCGCTTTGGAGCATTAAGCAAATATCGCAAATAAACAATATTCGCGATATTTTACTTACCGCTAGATGGCTCATGACACAGAATTTTTCAATATTTCAAACATATTTTATTTTATAAAATCGAAGACTATCGCGGTTGTTTGACATTATAAATAGGATAGAAAACGAAATTTACCGCGTGAAATTTGTAGGACCCGACGTTTCGGTGACGTTGCAGCCGCCGTTGTCTAGGGTAGACTAAAGAGCTGTCAGTCCGTTGTTTTGCGGGTAGAACGTTCAGCGAGAAAAATCGGCGATCTGCGAACATATATTGGATAGCGGAAGTAACCACTGGATGCAGTTTCAAAATCCCATTGTTCTATCCAAGGAACAATTCTACTTTCCTCGCATGATCCGGGAAGCCATTGAAATAAGAAGAACTCCGAACTTCAATAGAGATGACGGCTACAAACTCTCTTCTACGTGCAACCCTCTTCTTAAAATGTTCCCGCCGCCGAACGCCGAACGCAAAGACGTAAAACAGGATACAGTGAGTGTTGTGTGCAAGACGGAATTTAAAAATTCCCGCGCTCCGAGCCCGGCCCCCCACCACCGTTATAACCTACGCAGTGGCGGCAGCGGTTTGCGGCCTACCCGCAAAACAACGGACTGACAGCTCTTTAGTCTACCCTAGACAACGGCGGCTGCAACGTCACCGAAACGTCGGGTCCTACAAATTTCACGCGGTAAATTCGTTTTCTATCCTATATTTTATTTTATTTTTTTATTTTGTCCACAATTTTTTTATCAGAAATTGCTTTTTTAACACGCTTTTATTAGGTCGACCTGTATGTAACTATGTAATGGAATCTAAGGTAACTAATTTAACCTTCCAAGGATCGTAGCATCATGTAAATTGGTAGGTGTATATAGTTCTGTCGACAATACAATAATATGGTACTATCGAACTGATCTGATGATGGAGTCGGAAGATATGAACTGGAACTTCATGATGGAACATCGTATCATAGCTGTGTTTGAACTTGTTAGAAAAGTCTTGGAATGAACTTTGACCACGATTAGGTTTTAAGGTCTGATGATGTGATTTTTACGTGCATTCATAAAAGTGTGTTTTTAGTGTTTTTTTTAATAATAATTAATTGCTTGTACAGTTTTTCCCTTTTAACCCCTCAAATAAATGGCGATTAACTCGGGTTGCCTACGGCAAAATGTATATAAATTTATATTTACATTTACATTTACATTTACATTTACATAGAGCGGGGTTTACTATAGAGCTATAGCATTACTATAGAGCGGATTACTATAAAGCGGCGCACATTTACATTTATATTAACATTTATATAAATTTATATACATTTTGTATACATTTTGCCAAGGCAACCCTTAAGGGACGCCTCACATTTGAAGGGTTAAAGGATGCCGGTTAATTAAGAATCACCTGTATATTAGAGTGGATCGCTCTTGTATGGAGAAGAAAATGGTAATAATCAGAACTTTCGTACGTGGAAGATATGTTCTATGGTATGGAGGTTATAGAAAAATTCAAAAAATAATCATTACAAAATTTAATGCCACAACGAGTTAATTTTTCGGGAAAAATGGAAAAAGCCTAATTTTCGGTTATATGATTTGGAAATCAGACTCAGAAGAATCGTTTTTTTACAATATAAATATAAATAAATAACCAAAAATGATAATTACTAAATAAAGAGTATTGCAATGTACGTACTTTGCAACATTTAATGACGCAACTCCCCCTTCCCGCGTCGTCGATTCAGTTCGGCATCCCTATAGAGCAGTAACACAACTATATACTAGTGATGGGTGTGATCACGAATAGCAATAGCAATAACGTGTGATATTTGCAATCACGAAGAACGCGTTACGAGAATTTAAAAGAACATGCTATTTGAATCACGGCTACGAAGAGCACCGCGTTGCCATCACTCGGCGCCGCTACGACGCGACCGATCACTGATCAGTGGTGGATCAGTGATTGGCCGTTCTCACTGATCGCCGTCGAACGACCGCGCCACTGAACGATGATCGGTGAGCGCCTAATTGAACCGTTCACTTGGTTTCGTTCATTCTTAGATCACTAGTGATCGGCGATCAGTGGATCAGTGATATGATCAGTGGATCAGTGATCCGCCGTTCGTTCTGGCGAACGCCCGCGCCGGCTGGACGATGACTGATGAGTGGCGCGTTCATTTCGTACGTAACGTGAATTTTGACACTTATCGCATGAATTTGGGCACTGTTATCGCTCGCGTCGTAATCGTTCGTGTAAATTAGTTTGCTCATGATTTGTTAAAGCAATAAAATAACTTTTGGGGACAAGTGGCTTACATTATTTCAGAAAGACGAACTCGGCTTAGCAAGAAAAGAGCGAGAAAGTTAATCTTTCTGGACGCTAATTCTTCTAATTACTAATAAATATTAAGCAAATATAATGCGCGTTTCTGTTATCACATTGACGAAACTTTGTTACTTAACGTTTCACAGTACATTTCAGTACAATCACGAAAATCACGAGTAGCAGTTATTATCACGCGTGATAAAATACCAGTAACGTGATCGTCGCGTGATTTAAAATTGAGAATCACGCCCATCACTAGAGAGACATAGGGACAATTCTAGCTTTCCCCGTCTCCCGCTTTATCCTCGCACCCCTTCATAAGTCAGAAGCGGTAAGCCTGGAATCTTTCCCAAGTGATACGACCCGACCACGTGAATAAACACGATAACACACGGCGGCAATACTGCCTACTATCAAGCGGTTTTTCTGCTACACTCCAACTACAAAATAAATGGTCAAAATAGTCACGGTAGCATATGCTGCTGTCTGTGGATCATATACAGATAGGGTTATAAGAAATCGCCAGGAATCACAAAGCCTTATTCCAGTTTTCAACACAGAACGTCATTACGGGCAATTGCATTTTTTTAGGTTTTTGATTCTACGTCGGTTTTATAGGTTTTTCTTGATTTAATTTTAGAAAGAAGCTGTTGTGTATCTGATTTTTCTTTGTAACCAAATGGTTACAAGTATTTAAACATATACAGATTAAATTGATCATACCTATTTCATAAAAACATTAAAAATTACTAAACTTGCTGTTTCAATTTAATATAAATCACTTTGGATTTTAGCCATAAAATGGCTCAATTACCTAAACGTCATCCCTCTTGAGGCACGTGTATAGGTCTACTGGAACTGCTGTGACCTAAGCGTTTCCAGCGCGATATTGACGCCTTTTGGTCTTGGAGCCAGAATAAAAATCTCTCATTCAATATCTCTGGATGTTCAGTGATGACATACACTATATCGACGGCATCTCTGATGTATGATTACTTCATCGCTGATGATGTGCTTACTAGAATAGCGAAGGTAAAGGATCTATGAGTTCTCTTTGATTCTCAGCTCAAGTTCAAGGACCACATTACGATTTATCTAAGTCGCATTTTAAATTACTAGGTTTCGTCATTCGGAACCTAAAGCATTTTCACAATGTCCGGTTTATGCATACATTGTAATATTCAATTGTGAGAAGCATATTGGAAACGAATGCAGTTATCCACATGAGAAAGACAAACAGTACACTCAACACGTGAAGTACACGCATAGCTGCAAAAGCTGCTAGTGTATATAAATAAATAATAATAATAATAATAATAATAATGAGGATCTTTATATCACCATGTTTGGTAAAATATCAAAAATGGTTTTTTACGCTTTATATATTTCAAGCAATACGGATATTATCCCTACTTATACCCTACTATTTTTTTACTAGGCATAGTGGGCTATAATTCCCTTAAACTGCGTAAAGAAATGCTCACCATGGGCTACGTTTTTAAGCTGCATGCTAGCGAATGTTTGTCTCCTTGTTCCGGATAATTATAATCGAGCTCGGTCACATACTCTATTTGCGGAAACGTTCTCGCGAACCAACTTACCTACGTTGATGGAGTCTTCTTACGCATTCCCCGCGACACATAAATGCGCTATGAGCAGCAGCGGCGTCACCTTTACATTTTTAGAACGAGCCCATATTTCTTCAAGGTATGGGCATTGCGCTACCTGTTTATGTTAGAATAAGATCGATTGCTTAATTTTTATGTATTCTGTTACTTTTACTAATTTTAATGCTTCTACTTTATATTTAATGCCTATTTAAAACATGAGTATTAACTTTAAATGTTTGTTTTTTTTATATTTATGTTTATATTACATCTTAACGAATTGATGTGTACTGTAATGTTGATTTGTTAAGTAAGTAAATTTCAAAAAAATAAAAATGCTTGATAACAAAAAAATATATATTTTCCCTTCAACTATATACCATAGAACATCCATTTCGCATAACGAGGATTTTTGGTGAACCACTTCTAACACAATCGTATCGAGAAGTAATGGTAATGAGGCTTTCTCGTTTTTAGTAGCCTACGATAGGTATAATTATTAATACGTAATAAAAACCTCCATTATATGTAAACTGTTCCGCTTCAAAGTCAGGCAGACGTGAAAGCCTCCTCCCGTAAAGGCGGATGTTATACCGTCAGTTAATTCCGTTGCTCATTGTCCAGCTATCAAAGGCTGTGCGAGTTTGCATTGTGAGTTGCTCAAAAAGTAAATTAAACAAAAGCCGTTCAGACGATACTCTGCGGTATAAATGTTAAGTATAGCGGACATGGTTTTATAAGTAGGGGCAGAAGGGTAATGCCGTACACTCAAGCTTGAGACGCAAACCACGAAAGTAAAAGTCTTAGTAATAAAGTCATATAAAACTCAATATAGATGGCTATTAATAATAGATAGCTCGATTATTTAACAACATAGATATATTTTTAAAAATATATTTTTTTTAAAACTAGTAAGTACCGTTTTACTCGAACCACGCGGGTTGTGAATCGGGTAATTATTAAAATATATGTTTATATTGGTTTTAAATAATGCGTTGTGCTTTAATAGGTTAATCAATATCTACAAAGCTGCTTACACATATATTAATCACAATAAGGTACATATTAAAATATTTAGCAAGTGGGTTTAGCAAATTGAGGATTTTTTAAACAATGGCGAGAAGCAAAACAGAATGGATGCTTACACGAGAAGGATGCAAATCTGACTGGCTCAGGAGTCGGTGAGAGTATTGAGACCATGTTAGTGATGTGATATACAAAGACTGTCAATTCTGATACATTTCCTTCCATCAATAAAGCTCTGTGCGGTATTAGCCGCTGTTCGGCTATACCCTCATCTCTCTTACACTATAAATGCTACACCAGGTATACACTATACCGTGGTTCAAAATTATTTTTTTTTCTGCACATAGGAAATGTTAACGTTAGTCTTTTTAATACTATTGGTGATATAGGCGAAATCGTGAAAATTGAGCTGGTTATTAGAGAAATCATATTCTTGCAACCGTCGAGCGTGATCTGTTCGTTCCGCTTCGGCTGGGCAAACTTCGCCTCTTCCACTGTTTCTTAAAGTTTATTGGTGCAAGTTTATTGGGGCAATAAAGTGATCATCTCTTTCCTTTCCTTTGCGTGTTTATTCAGTTTTATTTAGTTTTAATAATTTGTTTTCCTTTTTTTATTATCGTCTTTATTTTTGTTGCTTGCTGTTTATTCTATTTTTTCGAGTTAGTTTTGTGTAGCCAACGAAACACTTGTATGTACTATAATCTAAGGCCTGTGTTTCCCAATTAGTGGTACGCGTACCTTCAGGGGTACGCGTGGCAATTTCTTGACTAAGTTGTTTCTGAGTTGTTCAAAGTAAAACGTGCACATTTGTCAGATTAAACTGATTTTCGGCATCATCAACTGTATTTTGATGGTACTAAATGTTTAAAACAACTGATTTCGTTTTTTATTTACCATTCTCGTAATAAGGGGTAGGCGAGTTTGGGGTCTTTTTTGAAGTGGTAGGCAGGGAAAACTAAATGGGAACCACTGAACCAAGGAATAGGATAACTGCTAGACGTTGCCGAAAGGCAACAAGCTCGCCTTTTATTAAAGAGCTTTATTATTATTGTTATTATTAGGTGCAAAACATTTTATGGATGTTCCAAGAAATAGTGTTTTTTTTAATACTATTTTCTATACAAATTACTAGATGTTTTTCAAAACTGATACGGAATTCACAAAAATGTCAATTTGAAACTAAGATCAGAAATGTAAACCCTTTTGTGGCTTTTCGTTCACAGTATGGCCTCTGCCATATTATTATTTTTTTACAACGTAGCTTCTAAAAGATTTTGTTTTATTTTTATTATTCTTTATCTTACTCACACATTTTTATTATTCTTTATCTTACACAGTATAATAACACCCAGTAAGTTAACTCAAGAGCTACAAGGCAATGCGGGAAGAGGGTGCGACGGAAGTGGGGCGGGGGGCAAGTCATGTCGCGTCCTTAGGCCCATAGTTACGGCGCTGTGTGCTGTGACGCGCTGTGGGCGCAGTTTGTGTCCGTTCTTACGTCGGGTGTTATTACTTTTTAACCGACTTAAAAAAAAGGACGAGTTTATCAATTTGGTTGTATCTTTTTTTATGTTTGTTACCTCAGAACTCTGCCATTTATGAAGCGAATTGGAAAATTATTTTTTTATTCGGAAAAGTATACTTACAGATTGGTCTCATTTTTATCAAAATCCTGTTCTGATGATGGGATCTGTGAGGAATTGAGGGAACTCCTCAATTTTTTTCATATGAAATTGAAAATTTACATGTTGGTTCAATTACGATGACAATTCATTTATTTTTATGGTAAGAATGACCTGATACTACACCCTGGGTTGGCTCCCGACGCGGGAACTCCTCAACAGTCAACAGCAGAGACCCCAAATTTTGTATACTCATTCAGTTATGATAGCCTGTTCTAAGTATCACCATGACATGGCTGCTGCACTTATAAACAATTTTTGAGTCGGTTTTCCTTTTTATATTTTTTTTTTGTGCAGATTTACGAGTCGACGCCATATGGTATTCTCAGAACAAATCGGTAGCATAATAGCATCTGCGTCGCCGGAGCACCGTAAAGGTGGCCGGGACGATGCTTCAAGAAGAAGACGAGTAATCATATTACGATTTGTGGTAGCCCTTAAGATTCCTGACGTCACTTGCTTCGATTTTAATTTTGTTCTAAGAGAAGCTTCTGTCTGGTATACTATGCTTATAAGTAAATTGCAGATATAATATATTTATATATTTATATTTTTCTGATTTGACAATTTTATTATAAAATTTCCTGTAATATCGAACCTAACTTCACAGCGGCTGTTATTCTTACACGTAATTTTATAGTTGTAGAGTTATTTGTTGTAGTGTTATATTGAATATATTTCTGGTAAATGTAAAAATTTGGTATTGGCTCTTAATGCATAATTTGTTGTCTGATGTTAATTGTATAAATGGTTCCAGGGTGGACAGAGGTCGTTGTGTAGCATCGTATTTATAGAGAAACGACCCAAGTCGTTAAACTGCCCGGGTGGTTAATGTGCCCTCTTTCTCATCCACCATTTTGGAGCAAATGAAATATGAAATGTGCTACTCTCGTCTGCTACTATGCTGAGCCCGAATCGATTGCCAATCGAGAAACAAACTCAATATAGCAATTGCTGATGACCAACGTACGTTGTGGTAAAACTCTCAAACTAAATCATAAGATAAATATAGTTTGATGTTATGGTATATCCAATTTACTTTGTTATAGCAATGGACATCGACGTCCGAGGTATTAAAAATATCGATGGTTTAAGACCGATGTTCGATGTTTTTTAAATGGATGTTGCCTTATCGATATATTGTCACCATAGTTGTTTCTTCGTCGATATTTGTCATATATAACATGTTTTCTTTTGCTTCATATATGAATAATAATATGTTTTCGAAGTTGATATTTCTTATGACACGAATTTTGGAAATGAAATCAATAAACAATTCCATTTCCTATTTTAAATTTAGATATAACTACTTTTTTAAATTATTTGTTAACACTTATGTTGAGTTGTACATTATAACCACTGTGTTAATCACTATTATTGACTTAACTAGAAGGAAACAGAAAGGGACAGTCAGCAAATGATGCTAACGAACAATATTTTTTGAAAGAAAATCGATGATTTGCCTACGATATTTTTCGACAATCAATGTTTGCGCTACGATGTTGGTATCGATAATAAAATCGATGTTTTTCCATCCCTACTTTCTGGTGCAGATATATGGAGTCTTGCCCATGACAAAACTCAAGGCCTTAGAGATTTGTCTTTATTGTCTTATGCTGGAAATAACATGTTGTGACAGAGTTACAAACGAGAACTTACTTAAACTTACCACGATAATGAAATCTATAATGTAAATAATCTTTTATCAGTTACATGTGTCAATAATGAACTATTTATAGAAAAATATACATATATGTTATCTAGTATAAAAATAGTTTCCTTCTTTACACTTATTTGTTAAAATATATTTTTTTAAATAGCTGTGATGAAATCAGCTGTGTCAATTTTAACCTGGCAATACCGTGATTTAACTGGTTATTTTAGCATTTTGTGATGTCCAACGCTCTGGCTGAAGCGATGCATAATTGCGCAATCGTTTTTTAATTTATTTTAGTTGATAGTAAATCGCGGACAATTGAGAGTTACAAACGCTAAGCTGCATACGTCATTGCGAACCCTAGAACTAAAAGCAGCAACCACCTGCAGCTTAGGGTTTAATTTTGCATACCCTCTAAAGTAAAACCCATAACAGCAACACTGTGAGTTGTCACCTACATCGGGCGAACCCGAGGCTCGTATAAAACATATAATTGATCTTTGAGCCGTGGGATGATAGTAGAGACTTGTGACGAAACAGACCACTGTTTAGCTACGCCAACTCACCCGTAAGAAGCGAACGCCTTACCGCGAGACGCCGGGAATATGCAACCAGCGGGCCGACCTAGCACCCTTACTACCATTTTCTACTGGATTTCTCCGGCTTCCCGACTAGTTACAAGTACGAGGTCGCTTGCGCGGTATTATTCCTTATGTTAACGGTGATTTGGTTTTAACCGAATCTATCGAGCACCACAGCGCCCAATGCCAGGCTACTCCACGGGATCGGGTGGCCGGTTGGTCGTATCAACAGCGGCTGTCATAAGGTTAACAACCACACCCGCTCTATGGGAAACAATTCCGTTTCCAGACTCCCCCGGTTATCAGTCGGAATGCACAATCGATTGGCTGATCTGCACGGTGCGCAGACTGTCCAAGATCGCCCGATGTACAATGCCCAGGGGGAACCGGCCCGCAGGCACAGAGTCCTACCCGGACTCGCACTTTTTCTTGGAGGCTACCGGATGAGTGCTGACCCGTGAGATGGACCGACCCTAACATATAGATCAGAATGGCACAACCGCATGAAGCGCATTAGCTACCCCCTAACAGCAACAGTTGGACGGTGTCGTGTCGGCTACAACGGGCGAACCCGTCACCCCAGGCTGGTATAACGATATGTCATCGTTCTTTCAGCCGTAGGATGAGCATAGAAGAGCTAGAGACAATGGACAATCCCCTATCTAGCTCCGCCAACTAGCCCGCGAGAGACCAACCCTTACCGCCCGGTACCGGGTAGTTAACCCAGCGGGCAGACCAAGCGCCCTCGCTACCAGTTATGTCCAGATTTCTCCGGCCTCCGGACTGGTTATAGGTTCGAAGTCGCTTGCGCGACTTCGAACCTACTTCGAATCCTCTTCTCGGCTTTTACTCGGTATCGGGTAGCCGAATGGTCGTTTCAATAGCGGCTGTCACAATGTAAACAACCGCCCCCGCTCTATACGAAACAATACTGTTTTCAGACTCCCCTGGCGGAACGCACAATCGACCGGCTGACGCCGAACGGTGCGCAAATCTTCCAGGAGAGCCCGAAGGTTGACTCCTAGAGAAAATGGCCCGCTGGCTAGAATCCTACCCGGGCTCGCACTTCTGCGTGGAGGCCGCCGGATGAGTGTTGAACCATGAGTGTGGCTAACCCTAAACGCATGGGTCTTACTGGCCTAACCCATTAGCTCCATAACAGTAACAGTTATATTCTTAACTCTAAACCTTGCCTACATAAATGGAATTACCTTACCACTTCACTTCAACCACTCATCGCTCTAGAAAGTTGGCCCTAATTATACCTGGAATTGTGATCCAGAGGGGGAGGGGTGGGTGGAAGTCTTATAATTATCGTGAGATCATAAAGTAATAGATACTTTAAAATTACTTTTATCCACCTAACTTGTACTAGGCGATTCACCATGCGGCGGTATCTAGCACTACAAAGAAACGGAACAACTGTAGATATCATTACACTGTGCTTTTTCTACCTCTACAGTAGACTAAGGCCGTGGATATACGTCCGATTTTTTCTATACCATAGTCGGATCCCATAGTATGACCAGACTATCGGAAGGCGCTTTTGCCATACATTTGTTTGATCGTTCTATATACATCCGATCCGACATTCATTACACCTCCGATTCGATCCGATAGTCAAATCGGATCGGATCGGAGGTGTAATGAATGCTCAAACAAGAGTATGACAAGAGCGCCTTCCGGTAGTCTGATCAGACTATCGGATCCGACTATCGTAAAGACAAATCGGACGTGTATTGCCGGCCTAAAACGCAATATGCTCGATAACCCCGCCCTATTCGGGTAAATTGAAAGATTCTCAGACAAATCTACAGAAGGAGCACAGACAGATTTGCAAATATACCCCCCTCCCCTCCTTCTTCGATCCCAATCCTCACTTTCCACGTCTGATGTGAACGACACAGCGCCTCGCAGATTAATATAGATAATTCAGCAAGGGCCCGCGTGCTGTTTGATAAACTTTGCCCTGCGGGAGACGATGCCAATTCTCAGAGGTCGCCGAACTGTATGGGTTGATTTATTGGAAATTAACAGAGGGGCTAAATCTAGCCACTTTTTCACGTGTTCTCCAATCTAACTGATCTAACTGATGAAAAATTCCTGAGCGGCCAGTGGAGACGTTTAAGTATTACGTAACGCAATTTGGGGGAAAGGGGGGTCTTATAAAACGTTACGATGCATTACAGGGGCGGGAGGGGGGTTCGAACAACGCGTTACTTAACATTATTTTTCTTTTCTTTAAATAAAAAACTAGGGAATAAAATCTATATATAGGGGACTAAAATGTTTTATTTCATTTAGGTTTCCGTTGCTAATTGCATTGCCAAAGGTTAAAATAAGTATGTTATTTTATTTTAATAGTTTATTTGTACAAAAAAGCTGAAATAGGAGAATGCATGAGAAGAACAATGGTGGATGAAGCCAAAAATGTATGTTAGGACAGGGCTAAGTCAGGAAGCGGTATAATTTAACGTAAGATTAGTAGTAAATGTTTATTAGTACAAATTTGAGCCCATCTATATATAATAAAAATGAGTCGGGTTTTATGTATGTTACCTAATAACTCACGAGCGCCTGGCCCGATTTGGACGATTCTTTTTTTGTTTTGTTCGTAATCATTTCGGTGTTGCTATAGGATATAAAAGAATTGGAAAATCTCTTGGAAAAGTGAGAAAAACCAAAAATTATTTTAGTACCGAGTTTTTTAGTACCGAGTTCGGCCAATAGATGGCGCGGTTTGACAAGAATAAAAATACGAAAATTCGAAAATCAAGATGGCGGCACGGCGTGAAAACTGATATTTGACAGTTAAGTTGAATTTTACGAATTTTTCATAGCGTTTTCGTGTTTTCGTGATTCTGAAGGTAAATCAACTGAATTAAGTGAATTTGTGTAATTCGTGAATGTTTTTCCAGGTTTTGCAATCATTTTTCACAGTTATGCCCTTGCCCAGACGCTCCAATCTCAGCAAGGTGACCGCTCGAGCGAGACGACAAAGAGAGGTTCGAGCAACTGAAAACGATGATGATCGCCAAGAAATGAATGAAGCGACACGTATACGTAATGTTGCAGTGCGAAGACGATTGAATTTGAGACAAAACACATACAGAGAGGCTTTCTATTATGATCTGGCGATACAATACAGCGTTTATGAATGCGTGCAAATTGGAGAAATGGACCATTTCTGCCAATATTGCAGTGCCTTGAAGTACCGCCACGAACCACTTGGTTTGTGTTGCGCAGGGGGTAAAATGAGATTGACACCATTGGTTCCACCACCAGAACCATTAGGATCGTTGTTGTCTGGAAATGCACCAGATTCTAAGCATTTTCTGTCGAACATACAATATTACAATAATTGCTTCCAAATGACTTCATTTGGTGCAACACATATTGTTCGCGACAATTTTATGCCCACAGTAAAGGTAATTGCTGCACACTTATTTACAAATTTATTTATTTTATTTTTATTCATTATACAACTCTAAAAGTTACGGATTATGCCCAAAAATATTTTTAACGTTAAGCCAATATCAGTAAATTGAATTCCATCGCACAATCCAGTGGCAATGTCACCTAACTAGGCCGGGACCTGTTCTAAGGTAGATAAAGGGACTAAATAAAAGAACAATTGAGATGTAAATAAATATATATACATATACATATACACATATCGGCTAAACTCATTTTTCTTTCAAGTAGAGTAAAGTAACTCCACTTAGTGGGCAAAAAAGGTGCGTACTGCTGATATAAAACCAGAGTAACTCAAAAATAATATAAAACATGAGTTAATTAAACAAGGTTAAAAAAATGTTAGCTTCATGGATGTAATATTAGATTTTTTATATCTCCCATAGTTATTATAAAATCAGGTTATCGTCATTTCTGAAAAAAGTGTTATTTTGATTTACCGGAGCTTTCATCTAGGGTTGCGATTTACATTCACAATCATACACTTAGAAATCTATATACCTGTGATAAAGACATGCATACAAAAATCAAGGATACCTTTGGGATGAAGAATAGTCGAGCTAAAAGAGTCTGGATTTATAATAATAATGTAAAACAAAAATTAAAATGACTCAATTAATGATCACTTCGGTGAAACATTCTTAACGCCAGAAAATTTGTGATTGCAGATTCAAGGCCAAATTTTCCATAAGCTGGGTTCGCTGTTGCCGGTGCCAGATGCAGAACATAAATTTCTGCAAATCTTTTTCATGGGTAATTCACGGGAAGAAGTGCAGCAACGATGTGCTTACAATCCAAAAACAAAGGAACACATTGTTCAGCAGTTGCAGACATTTTTTCATGAACATAATGCGTTGGTGGCATTATTTAAAACTGCACTTGAGCGAATGCCCTCTGATAACCACCAAATCGTTATTAGAGCAGACAAAACTCCAGCTGGGGAACATTCTCGGCGCTTCAATGCTCCAACGATTGATGATGTCGCCATTATTATGGTTGGCGAACACTCCGATAACCGTGACATTGTATTGCATCGCCGTAACAACCAGTTGACACGTGTTTATGAAACTCATCGATCGTATGACGCCTTACAATATCCGATATTGTTTTGGCAAGGAGAAGATGGCTACGACTTCACGACACGGTTGTACAATCCGCAAACAGGTACATAACAATCACTTCAATTTGGTTTGATTCAATTAAATTGACGCTAATCTATTGATTTACAGGCGAGGTGACGAATAAAAAGGGCAGTTCAATGAATTTCTATGCGTATCGCATGATGGTGCGTGCAAACGAAGACAATCACATTTTGAAATGTCGCCGTGTCTTCCATCAGTATGCTGTGGACATGTATGTAAAAATCGAAACAGAGCGATTGACGTACATTCGTTTGAATCAGACGAAATTGCGGTCGGAAGATTATATACATATATGCGATGCAATCAACAATGACGGAAACGCGCAAAATGTTGGTCGAGTAACGATTTTACCATCAACATATATTGGGAGTCCTCGACATATGCATGAATATGCACAGGACGCAATGACGTACATTCGAAACTATGGAACGGCCGATTTGTTCATTACTTTCACATGCAATCCAAAATGGACTGAAATCCAAAAAGAATTGTTTCCTGACCAATCACCAATCGATCGTCATGACATAACAGCGCGCGTTCTTAAACAAAAACTACGAGCGCTCATAGACTTCGTTGTGAAACATCAAGTTTTTGGTGAAACTCGCTGCTTGATGTATTCCGTTGAGTGGCAAAAACGTGGGTTACCACATGCCCACATACAGATTTGGTTGCGAGACAAAATTAGACCGAATGACATCGATCAAATCATCTCAGCGGAAATACCAGATCGCCAGACTGATATAGAGTTGTACGAAATAGTCACGAAGAACATGATACACGGTCCGTGCGGCATTTTGAATACCAATTCGCCATGCATGATTGACGGAAAGTGTTCGAAGCGTTATCCACGCAAATTGGTGAACGAAACCGTAACTGGCAAGGACGGTTACCCGCTGTATCGTCGGCGATCACCTGTGGACAATGGAAAAACTACAACCGTCAAAGTGCAAGGGCAGAACATCGAAATTGATAATCGTTGGGTGGTGGCATTTTGTCCATTGCTTTCGAAAACGTTTAAAGCCCACATCAATGTCGAATCGTGCCATTCTGTGAAGGCAATCAAATACATCTGCAAGTATGTGACGAAAGGCAGCGACATGGCCGTGTTTGGCATTGCTCCAGAGAATGCAAACGACGAAGTAGGCAACTACCAAATGGGGCGGTACGTCAGCAGCAACGAGGCGCTTTGGCGAATATTTTCCTTCAAAATTCATGAGAGATATCCTACGGTTGTGCATTTGGCCGTACATTTAGAGAACGGGCAAAGGGTCTATTTCACAATTGAAAATGCTGCCCGACGAGCTGTCAGTCCGCCATCGACAACTTTGACGAGTTTTTTTGAAATTTGTTCCATTGATGATTTCGCACGGACGCTGTTTTATTCAGAAGTTCCGAAATACTACACTTGGAATCAATCGTCGAAGAAATTTCAACCACGGAAGCAAGGAAATCCAGTTCCAGATTGGCCGCATGTTAGGTCGCATTTACACAGTACATCCTAACAACGCCGAGTGCTTTTACTTGCGTTTGTTGCTGATCAATGTTCGTGGTCCAACATCATTCGAAAATTTACGTACTGTCAACGGACGACTCTGTGCTACATAACGAGAAGCCTGCCAATATTTGGGATTGCTGGAGAATGACTTTCATTGGGAACACACAATCGCTGAAGCTGTTGTTTCTCAAAATGCTCATCAACTGCGCACATTGTTCGCAATCATTCTCTGTACATGCTTTCCTTCGCAACCCATTCATTTGTGGAACACATTCAAAGATGACCTGTGCGACGATATCCTGCATCGCATGCGTGTCAGAACATCCGATCCACATTTGCAAATAAGCGATGAACTGTACAACGAAGGATTGATATTGCTTGAAGATATGTGCTTGATGATGGTCAATAAAGTATTAGCACTGCTTGGCATGGTTGCGCCAAATCGTCCAATGCACGATGTATTTAACAAGGAGTTGGAACGTGAACAGCACTACGATCGTGATGCATTGGCCCAATCAGTCGCAGAGAACGTTCCGTTGCTGAATCCGCAACAAAAGTATGCATACGACTCGCTCATGAAAGCTGCGAATGATGGAATTGGAGGATTGTATTTCTTGGATGCACCCGGTGGAACTGGGAAGACTTATTTGATTTCCTTGATATTGGCTTCGATTCGGTCAGAGAATCACATTGCATTGGCGATTACATCATCCGGAATAGCTGCTACATTGTTGGAAGGTGGTCGAACTGCGCATTCGGCACTGAAATTGCCACTAAATTTGCAAGCGAATGAAACACTAACGTGCAACATTTCTAAAAATTCTGCAATGGCGCGAGTGCTTCAAACATGTAGAATTATCATCTGGGTTGAATGCACAATGGCTCACAAACGAGCGTTGGAGGCTCTGGACTGAACGATGAGAGACTTGCGCGATAATCAAACTATCTTCGGTGGTGTAATGATACTCTTAGCCGGTGATTTTCGACAAACTCTTCCTGTGATTCCACGTTCAACAGCAGCCGACGAATTAAATGCGTGTTTGAAAGCGTCCGCATTATGGAGACACGTAAAGACGCTGAAATTCACGACGAACATGCGTGTCCAACTCCAGAATGATCATTCGGCGGAAGTTTTTTCGAGACATTTGCTGGACATTGGGAATGGAAACGTTCCAGTCGACATCGTCAGTGGCCACATCAATTTCCCAGAGAATTTTTGCAATTTCACCGAATCGAAGGAGGAATTGATTGAAAAAGTCTTCCCAAACATCGTTCAAAACTATCTGAATCATGGATGGTTGGGAGAACGTGCAATTTTGGCGGCCAAAAATATCGATGTCGACTCATTGAATTTTACAATTCAAAGCAAAATTGCAGGCGAAACGATGGCGTACAATTCGGTTGACACAATAACAAATCAAGATGATGTTGTCAACTATCCGACGGAGTTCCTGAATTCGTGGACCTACCAGGAATGCCGCCGCATAATCTCCGACTCAAAGTTGGTTCCGTGATCATCATGCTTCGCAATTTGAATCAGCCACGATTGTGCAACGGAACTAGGCTGGCTGTGAAGAAATTAATGCCAAACGTTATCGAAGCGACGATTCTGAAAGGGAAGTACAAGGGAGAAGATGTGTTCATTCCACGAATGCCAATGATTACTACCGACTTGCCATTTGACTTTAAACGACTGCAGTTTCCCGTACGACTTGCATTCGCGATGACGGTCAACAAATCGCAAGGACAATCACTGGCTGTGTGGAATAAATTTGGAAAATCCATGCTTCACGCACGGCCAATTATATGTCGCCTGTTCGCGAGTGGGAAAACCGTCATCTCTTTATATATTTGCGCCAGAAAACAAAACGAAAAACATCGTGTATCATAGAGCAATGTATTAAAATACATTCCATTCGATTTGAAAAAAAATCACTTAGTTTCAGATTTTGGCGAGACGAAGTTCGCCGGGTTCCGCTAGTTTTATTATAAAATAAGGCAAATTTTTATTACATTATGTGTGATTGTTTATTAAATAACAATATGAATAAATAAAATAAACAATATACGCATGTTTTATTTATTATTACCGTATCTCTTGTTTTATTTATTATTACCGCAAACGCGATTAAAGCAATAGCAAAGGTATGTAAGCGACTTTCCGAAACTTTGCGCAACATAATTGTGACTTTTAGGTAAAAATGGTCACTTGGGTTATTACGTAACGTTTAGGGAGGGGAAGGGGTAAGGGGGGGGGGTATAGAAAAATGTTGCGGTGGCATAGTGGTTAGGTCGCCTGATCTTAGATTGTAAGCTCCCGGGTTCGATTCCCGGCTGGGTCACCATTTTACGTTGAGATCAAATTAAAGGAATTACATTTTCAATTCTGTCGATCGAAAAACTTCATAAATTGCGTTACGTAATACTTGAACGCACCCCATGTCAACTATTTAATGTAGTTAGGTAATCCATTTTATGTAAGCATGTAATCAATGTGAATTTATTGACTGACTCACTGACATAACTGGCGGTCGACCAAAATGACATTAAAAACATCGGAGATGCGTTCCGCCCACGGTCGTAATACTTCTTTTATTGGATTCTGTTCTATTTAATGAAATGCGGAATAATATTTTCCGTACGATTACATTGCGGTTCAACACTCTTTGTTCCCGTTTCAAGTTACTAAATTTAAAAATTGATAACTTGTGGAAGTTTCGAAGTTCGGCTAAGAAGGTATCATTATTCGGGCGGTTATCAATTTTAATATAGAAACAATTTGGCGGCTACAAGCCGGTCCGCTAGACTTTAAAAGCTTTCTCCTGTTTTATCCTCCTGCGCGGAGGCAGTCAGCTGATTCCGGAAACTGGAGAGAATCGGCCCCAGAGGCGATGCCGGGATTCACCCGCAAAGGCACACACGAAATTATGTAGTCCAATGTCATTAAAAAAAATCAATAGAAGAATCGACTGATCTGTGTTCTTTTATCCGTGAAAAAATGGAAATAACGACAAACCGAATCGATTGGAATGTAAAGTAAAGCTGTTTACTTGAGAATCAGACATTTTTTTAGGAAAAGTTTTGTTCCGTGGTATCTAGTGGGCAAGGACGTATCAAGGGGGAGGAGGGCGGGCACAAGGGACGCCCCCCCCCCCCCCCGATTTTTTTAGAGTAAAAACTAAAGTCGAGGAAAATTTCAAAATCAGGTAGAATGCGCGACTTATGTGTCTAGTGTCAGGCACGTATCCAGGGGGAGGGGGATAGTTGGGATTAACCCCCCGAAATCCGGCGTATTTTCGGTTCATTGTACGGTTCGTATTCAAGTATTTTCGGTTCATATTCAAGTATCTTGTAGATAAACCAACAAACCACCTTCAGTATCTTGTAGATAAACCAACATTACGCTTAGTATATCATGCCCTCGCTAATGCAGTACTGAGCTATGCTCTCACTTCATTTGGTCGTACTTTTCGCACATATATTTTTTATTTATTTTTATTTTATAAAATTATCCAAAACAATACAGTTGATTTTTGCGAAGCAGATAACATTGCATTTGTGTGGATTTTATCCCCCCACTAGATTGTATATCTGTTCTGGGGTGATAGTATTTAAGACTTAAGATATAGATAAAATATTTAAATTGCAACGTAGAATAATAAAACTTTTAGTAAATAAAAATGTGTTAACACAATGTAAAAAGAACTATAACTTGTTGTTTAAGCGATGCGATATATTACCTATACATAAAAAAAATACATACTTACTAGCAATGGAGCACTTTAGAAATTCAGAATTTAAAATACCAATACAGTACAATAGGAATGTTAGAGGAAAAGTCCGTAAAATATTTAAAGAACCAAGAGCGAACAACTACTATGGTGAAAGGACGTTAAAGTACCTCATTCCAAGAATCTTTAATACTATTGTATCTGAGGAAGACTGTGTAAGCGTGAGCAAACAGATGTTTAAAAAGAGATTAAAAAGCTACCTGTTGGACGTTTATAGTGAAATTAGTGGTCATAAGTAAATTTATTCTACGTTTCTATAATTTAAGCTTGTAGTAATACTGGCCTAATTTAACCCTGTAGTAAGACCAGTAGTAATACTGCAGTGCATTGTTTTTTATATTATTAATGTCTTTTTGTATCACAAAATTAGGAGTGTAAGACTAGAAAAATAAGAGTTTCTCTCGTCAACAAAGTGTATACCAGTTTGGCAAGATTTTAATATTTAAAATAATGTATTTTTTTCTCTGAATAAAAAAATAAAGAAAATTTAAAAAAAAACGTTTGGTGGGTGCCGCGCTTTGTTTTAATGAATGTCCCCCGAAACTGAAGTCTGGTGTGGATTGCAATTGAAATTTGTGGATACAAATTTCCTTATTGGCATGAATTTTGTAAAAGAATATGAGTTGTTTGTGGTGAATTGTGTAACGGATTCCCTAGACGATCAAGAATGCTTGACAAGTATCGCGTCGCAGGCTAGGAGGGAATCGTAAACCATAGGAAAAAAACAAATATTTTTTTTTTAATATTTACTAAAAATGCCTAATTTTGTAGTTTATACTAGGAATTAACATTAATTAGACGTAATTGATTGATGAATGACGTGAATCCCTGGTATAAACTACAAAATCAGCAATTTAAGTAATTTTTTTTTTTTATATTTGCATTTTTCCTGCGGTTTACGATCCCATCCCAGCCCGCGACGCGATGCTTATCAAGCATACTTGATCGTCTAGAGAGCCCCTAAAAGATTGTTGGCCTTACAATAACCAACTTTTTATTTTAAAAAAAATCGACTACCGATGAAATTTTTAGGATCATACAATGAGTTTTTTGGTTACAATAATAGGCTTAAGATTAAGAGGCTGCAACTCAAGAACGTGTTGTTCAATTTCGAAAATTTTTTCGCTAATCTGTTTTATTCGTCAATAGAAAGAGCCGATAAGATTTAGAGTTCCAATCGGGGACCTGTCATACAAACGGACGACTGAGAAATCACATTTTCATGCGTACGATCGGTAATTTTATAATTATGTAGCTCTCAAATTTAATACAAAAAATAGATTATCGAAAACGGACTGCACGTTTTTAAAATACTATATTTAAAGAGATTCGATTTAAGGGTCCATAACTTTTAAGCGAATTAACAGACTTGAAAAATTCTTTTGCAAATTAGTTTTATTAGACTGAGCTGATTAGGGTTGCCATATACAAACCCATCCGAGACACAAAACCATCGTTTATGAAGTACTTGTACGTCAGGTCTCCCAATTATGTAATTCAACAATAAAATTAAAAATTCTAACGCCCATAATATGCTTCTTTGGTATACTAGAGGACAGGATCAATGTTACTTCAGGATGAGCGGTACGTTCTTATCTAATTTATTCTAATCAGGCAAGCCATGGTTTCAATGTGTATGTGTTTGCTTGGTTTCCAAATGGCGAATCGTAACGAAAAAACATTATTATGGTTGAGGCGACTTAAACCGACCGGTCAGTTTCTAATGGCTCCGTGCAGTTTGGGTGGGGTTGTCCATTTTATATCGATTCTGGCCTGCCCAACTCAAGGTTTAACTCCCATAGAGGGACTCCTCGTAGAGGGACTTAACCTGTCAGAGACGCTGTGAGCATCTGACACGACTGTATTCTGCTGTCAGAGGCGGTTGGAAAGAGACGTTTGCGGAATCGGGGGAACGTCTCGGGTGGAACTGGGCGGTTGGTGCACTGACCGGTTTGTTAGACACGCTGAATACCGGAGGGATCTGGAGACGTATGTTTCCTAGAGAGCGGGGGTAATTGTCGACCTGACGTCACCTATCCTTGAAACGATACGTTTGCCACCCGATCCCGAGCAAAGGGCGCCTCAGTCTGCAATATATTCAGACTGAATTTTCGGTTACGGCAGGCAGAGGCCGCGCAAACGAAATCGAATCCATCACCAGACTGGAGGACGGATGAAACCGGCCAAATCTGCTATTAAAAGCGCGAGGTCGGCCTGCTGGGTTCACTTCCAGTGCCTCGCGGTAATGGGTTGGACTGTCACGGGCATGTTGGCGTAGTTAGACGATGCACTGTGTTGTACCTAAGTCTCTGCGTTTATTCCTCGGTAAAAAGAATGATTCTATATCGATATACCTTCCTGGGGTGGCGGATTCGCCCGCAGTAGTTGGCATTTCCAAAGTGTACACACTGCCCCCCTCCAACCGAAAGATAATGGGCCTTGTTGCAGTTTAGCCACTGAGACCCATGTGTTCAGGGTCGGTCAAACTAACGGGTCATTACCCAACCGGCGGCCTACTCGCAGAAGTGCGAGCCAGGGTAGGACTCTGGCCTGCGGGCCAGTTTCCCTTAGGAGCCAACCTTCCAGCGCTCCTAAACGGTTTGCTCACCGTGCAGGATCAGCCAATCGATTGTGCATCCTGACCGACAGCCGGGGGAGTCTGGAAACAGTACTGTCACCTATAGAGCGGAGGTAGTTGTTCACCTTACGGCAACTGCTCTTGAAACGACCAATTGGCTACCCGATACCGGGTGTAGAGCCGGGCAAAGGATGCCGTGGTCTGCGATAGATTTGGTAGACACCGTATCAACGCTACGTAAGAGCCGGTCCACACGATGCGATGGTCCGTATACACACGTACAGTGCACGGTGCGGCGCAGCAACGTTACTACAACGCCGCAGTGGGCGAATAGCGTTGTAGTTAATTGTACGTAGAAATAGTGAAATGAGGTAGTCAATGCGAATATCTTCTTCGGTGATACTCATTTTAAACAGTTCGATTAAAAATTAACAATAATACGTGAAAACAAATGAAACAGGCAAGCATGTACCCTCTTTCGACTGCACTTAACAACTGGAGCGCTGCCGCTCCGGCGCATAGTACCGGTTTGCGTGCGGTGCGGCGCCGGAACGCACCGTGTGATATACCATGGATATTTGTATTCAGGACGCCGCAGCGGCACCGCATCGTGTGGCCCGGCCCTAAGGAAAAGTATGGCGCAAGGGACCTGGAACCTGTAACCAGTCGCGAGACCGAAATTATCTGGTTGCAACTGGTAGTAAAGGCGCGAGTGTCGGACCGCTTGTTGATTAACCTGGTTATCTTGCGGCAAGGCGTTCGCTTCTTACGGGCGTGTGCCGTTTACTAGACGGTGGACTGTTATCGTCCCAAGTCTTCTGCACTCACCTCACGAGAGACAGAACGATCTAATATCGTTAAAACTTCCTGAGGTGACGAGTTTACCCGTTGTAGTCGACAGCTCTAGTTGTCCCCCTCTTACCGTCACTCATCATTTTGTTAACCCCCTAAGCATCGGGATTTGTATCATATAAAATTACATATAATCATATATAATCATACCGAAATACGGTAGCATTCGTAAGATAGGTTATCCGTCACGCGTAAAATTATTCGCGAGACGACGCGCCTCGATAGCGTCGACGCGACGGATTGAATTTAATTACGCCCTCCGACAAAAGGTTGCGCGCCGAATTGTATAAATTAAATCCGGCTTCGAATGGTTTATTTTTCAGCTAATTTGGCGATTCAACGTAGCAGCGCCCGCGGGGAAAAACGCTAAACGACACGCCCGCTTTGGTGCCTTTTTTTCTTTATTTAATCGAAATGACCTGTTTATGCCTGTGTTAACGCCCACTTTGGGACGCGTGGGCATTCCATTAGGGCTGATTTATTTGTTTTCACTTCATTAATGTTGATGTAATCGATTGAGTCAAGAGCGTTTTAAGTAATTGATTGAAGGGTGGCGGCGGGAAAAAACTGGCTGTGTGCTCTTACGTTTTTTTATTTCTTACTTATTTAAACATTATTAACAAAGCAAATAAATTATACACTTGTTAGAGTCCATGAACTCCTCTAGACCGAAGTATATTCTGTAATTTATTAAATAGTACACTTATTAAATAGTACACTTATGTATATTCGCTAAGATAACTAGAATTATAATTTAGAAGTTTAAACAAAAAATAGGGCTCGATTGCGTTTCTCTTGTACTAACATCGGAATTTCATTCGTGTGAGCGAG
Source organism: Micropterix aruncella (assembly GCA_944548615.1). Taxonomy (NCBI): domain Eukaryota; kingdom Metazoa; phylum Arthropoda; class Insecta; order Lepidoptera; family Micropterigidae; genus Micropterix; species Micropterix aruncella. The sequence goes on from OX155954.1 coordinate 8,888,045, forward strand.
CGAGACAGAGCAGTACGTAAGCGAAATGTGAAATGAATGGTTGTCACTTTTCCGCATTAAAACTACCCATGTGTTTAAAATTACTCGGGCGTCTATAAGTACGACAGGTTGTTTTCATGCGAAAAAATCGACGACAGTTCATTTCATATTCCTTTTTAACGTATTGCTCTGTCTCATTCGTTTAAACTAAGTTGCTATTTTAGTTCACGAAGGAACGCGTCATGTTAATTTTTAAGTGATAATAAAAGAATTCTTATCTACATACGCATTAGAATAATATATTGTAATATAAAGATTTAGTAAATAAATATTAAAAATAAATACAATAAATAAATATCTACCAAGAAACAATTTCCATTAGCTGCATTTCGCACTCGTCTTTACTTGAGATAATGACTATATTCGGCGTTCATACATCAATGCTTAATGTATGCCAGACAGCACCTAACAGTAACTGCAATTAATGCTGACATTCACTCTCACCATACCCGCGGTAGAACCCTTTTATGCGTACTAAAAGAAATTGAATAGGTGAATTGTATGAAATAAATCCCTCGGGCGAGCTCTTAGCAGTGCGGTCTCCAAAAGCAGTGTTCTACTCGTATCTGTTGGATTGCCGGAAATTTATGAAAAAGTAGTTTTCCTAAGATACGTTCAAGATTTTGGCTAATATAACATATACAGTTTCGTTATATCAACCCGTTATAATTATTATGTTTTATCGATATGTACTATGTTATTATGGTACTAGGTACTATGTTTTATGTACTATGTTAACACTTTGAGTTTGATAATGTATACAATTTAAATAAAACGTAATTTCATCAGAATAGGGAACTCTTACCACAAACAATAATATTATTAGTTTCAGGTTGTTTATACGTTTAATAAGAAATAAATAAACATTATAGACACAAGCGAGTGTACAATATATAGGAGGTAATGTGTCTTTCTTCTCTCGCTCGCTTCTGGTGGTGGTGATGAATAGAAGCGGCCAACGTGGGGTATATGTGTGTTATGGTTTTCGAGGAATATAATAATACAGTACTCCCTCTATAATCTGGCAGTTCTTTTCTCCGGCCCTCACAGTAATCCGCCATTTTTTTTTATTTACGCCTTCCACTTCAATAGAATAGTGTAGTCTATTAATACAAAACTAAAAAATTATTGTATTTGGGAGCTAATGGGGTTGGTCACACACACGGGTCAACACCCATCCGGCGGCCTCCACCCATGAAGTGCGAGCCCGGGCAGAACTCTGGCCTTAGGGATAGTTTCCCCTAGGAATTAACATTCTGGCGCTCCTGGACGGTCTGCGCATCGTGCGACGTAAGCCAATCGAGTGTGCACTCTGACTAACAATCGGGGGAGTCTGGAAGCTGAGCTGTTTCCTATAGAGCGGGGGTGTTTGCGGACCTTACGGCGACTGCTCTTGAAACGACCATCGGCTACCCGATCCTGGGTGGACAGCCGGGCAAAGGATGCCGTAGTCCTCGATAGATTCGGTATATACCGTTTCACCGCTTCGTAAGGGAGAGGACCGCGCAAGCGACCTCGTACTCGTAACCAATCGAGAGATCGGAGTAATCTGATCGCAATTGGAAGTAAGGGCGTGAGTGTAAGCCCGCTGGGTAACACTCCTGGTTATCTCGCGGTTAAGGCGTTGGCCTCATAGAGGCATGTGGCGGAGCTTGACGGTGGACTGTTTTATCCAAGTCTTCTGTGCTCACTTCACGGGAGATAGAACGACTAATCGTTAAAACTTGGTGACGGGTTCGCCCGTTGTAGTTGACAACTCTATAAGTATGTACTGTAATTGTTTATTTTTGTAGTTTTAGTTAATGTTAACACTTGAATTGCGTGTTTTTACTAATGTAGTGTATAATATAGTATTACATACATATAATATGTATACAATAAAACATAGCTTATGTCATTAAAATGCGTCATTAATAGTAATTTCTAGTAATCCGGCGTTTTCAGTAGTCCGCCAATATCTGGTCCGATATCTGCCGGATTACTGAGGGTTATGATGAAGATAGATGACCTATGTACTTATTTACAATATTTATATAATCTATTATAAATAGTAATGTACCTATATAAATATCGATCGGCATATGCTTAGGCTTTTAAAGGATGTCCCACTTTGGAGTCGAGGCTCTCGAGGGCGACGAGGGCCTCCGCCGCGTCTTTGGAGAATTTGCATTTTATCGAGGCCTCCAGCGTGAAACTTCCACTTCTTTGGGGCAATTTCGGAATTTTGCGCCAAATCTCCGGCACACCGCCGGGAATCAACTTTTTACTTTGTTCCTGCGTTTGTTTACTGGTATCGGCATATTTCCGCCGGCCTCCCCTCTTACTCTCCTCTTTGAGGATTTCAATTATGAGCCCTTATTGAGGGGTACAATCGCGAACTATTCAAGAGTTCGTATTAGATTTTCAGCGAAAATCAACGATTGGTATTACAGTATAACCGCCTGGCAATCAGACGGGCTTGTGGTTTTTCGAGATTACCATTTCCTTTGATTGCTTTATTGGAAGACGCCTGGTCGCTCTTTTTGATGCTGTGCGGAAACCAGGATTCCAATCTTACGTCAATTTTTCCTCAGCAGACAAGAGAGTAGAGAAACACAAACATTAGTATTTACAACAATTTATTATCTATTTTATTAATTATATACAGAGACGCTTACGAATGAGCCGTTTGATTAAAGAGAGAGAGAGTGATTTTAATACATGAATAATTGCGGTTTATATAGCCAACATTTTGACGTTGAAATGTTCAGAATGACGTCGGACTGTACATTCGTGGTAATTAAAAGAAATGTTTGATATAAAAATGCTTATGGCGAAAGACACAATACAAATTCTCGTTAATTATGTTGATTAATGATGTCAGACCAAATTCGTGAGAAAAAATGTTACACGTGTTATATTGAAAGTAGTTGCTAAATTATGCGTGTTGCTAACCGTTACAGCTTAAATAGTCAAAAGAAATGTAATAAATAATCTATGGTTTTTTCGATTGCCTTAAGTCATTTTAGATATTAATGAAAGTTAATAAATAAAAGGGTCATTTAACAATGTTGGGAAGAATATATTATTTTATTTGTAGGAGCCCTTATTATATTATCAACCCTTCAACAGCGGGCGACGCACGCATACGCGTTTAGCTCCTTCCAATTATAGCATTCGATATGATTTCTGGGTAATATCTGCATCAGGAGACGCTATTTCCCTGTCAACATAGACAATCGGTATTTTCAAGTTCACAAGTTAAGTTGCCACCACACCAATCGATCGATCATCGATCTATTACAGGGTTTCTCAAAATTATATCCCAGCATACCCTTGTTAAATTTCCTAGAAAAGTGCGAACCCATTTTAAAAATCTAGCTATAGCAGATAGTAAGGGTTTTTAAATAAATAACAGAAAATACAGTCATAAAACACAATAATATTGCTTGATAAATAATGTGATTGATGTCGCAAATTGAGTCTTTTTTAGAAGCAACTTTGGTCAATTTCAATATTAAATCTGATTCAGAATCAAAAGGATTTCTGAATGTCGTTTTTATCATACCCAGGTGTGATACTTTGCCTGTATTTTGAATATTTTTGAATGAGTCCTATTTCCAAAGTTATACTAAGTAACAGCGGCGTAAATAAAAATGGTTTCATATATTATTTATTAATATAAAAAGACACATTTTGTTAAGATAAAACGACTTTACTTTTAAATTTCATCTATTTTTCCAAAGTATTACACGTTTTTTAATCAATCGAGGTAAATGGCAAATACTATTATTGTAACTAATCCTACTTCGAATGGACCAACTACAATGTAATCCTACTACAATGGGTGAAACCATCACCTCAGGAAGTTTTAACGAAATTTGATCGTTCTGTCTCCCGTGAGGTGAGCGCAGAAGGCTTAGGACAAAACAGTCCACCGTCAATCTCCGCCACATGCCCGTAAGAGGCCAACGCCTTATCCGCGAGATAGCCAGGTATGTTACCCAGCGGGCTGACACTCGCGCCGCGACTGGTTACGAGTTCGAGGTTGCTTGCGCGGTCCTTTCCCTTACGTAACGGTGAAACAGTGTAATCCGAATCTATAGCGGACCATGACATCCTTTGCCCGGCTATTCACCCGGAATCGGGTAGCCGGTGGTAGTTTCAAGAGCAGTCACCGTAAGGTCAACAACCACCCCCACATTATAAGAAACAGTACTGTTTCCAGACTCCCCCAACTGTTAGTCAGAATGTACAATTGATTGGCTTACGCCGCACGGTGCGCAGACCGTCCAGGAGCGCCAGAAGATTGACTCCTGGGGAAACTAGCCCTCAGGCCAAAGTCCTACCCTGGAGGCCGCCGGATTTGTGTTGACCCGCCGTGTTGACCTGTGAGTGTGACCGACCCTTTACAAATGGGTCTTCTTGGCCAACTCATCAAGGGCCTATTAGCTCCCACCCAGAGCTAAACTAATAAAGCCTCTGCAATTCATACACAAGCATCATCGGGTCATACACAAGCAATTGCATGCCGTGGTTAGCCAAGTTCAGCTGGCCGCGCTGTTAGCTTAGCACTTGTTGCGTTGCCAATGAATTTTATTTCCAACATCTTATTACTTATTATACACTAGTTTAATTTAAAATAATAATACTTTATAAACGTGAATTAGTAATCATGTGGTTGACTCGTGCGTCGAGAGATTCAAATATTCAAAAAGAGGTTCTTGATATGAAACATTTTTACATAAATTGACTAGAAAAGGACTTTTAGGAGTCCGGTGTACATTATTCTACATTGAGAAATATTGGATTTCTTATTATATTACCATTTTGTTATTCTCAATTACTCGATTATATGTATTAACATATTCCTTACTTTAATTGCGAAAATAACAGTATACTGTGGCTTTAACATGATTCATGTTTCGACTTACTACCTTACGTATGCAGAACTCGAGGTCGCGACCTAATCAAATAACATTACCTTTTGTTGAGGCATCGTTTCGGAAAGAGAATGTAATATTAAAATGTGGAAATACCATTCTAGGTTGTTGCGAGCTACGTAAATACGGATACATCTACAAATAATGCTGATTCATCCAGTTTCATCCATCCAGGATGTAAGTACATTAAAATATGTGTGTTACTTCATTGCGGCAGTATACATTCCCATTATGTACGTATAATTGCTACAATACAGCGTAGGACAGTATTTTTACTAGAATGGTTCATACCGTCACGCCAATCATACGTATGAACGCGTCATGTTAATTCATACGTATGAACCACAGTCCGTGTTATATACGTAATGCCACTTAGAACATACGTATTTCGTATTTAACAGCGTTATATTTTCTCAGTGTAGATGGTGGCGCCTGTGTATGACTATAGGTGATGACGTCACGGGGTGCGCGGAGGCTTTAATAGTGTAGGTTGAGGTGGCTCTACTTCGTCATCCCTCTATTTCATCATCCAGCCTTTCAATAAGTTAGCCTATTTGCTCCGGGCAGCGATGAGCAAATATAAAGTAGCCCATCGGGCTCAGTTAAAATTTAATTAATAAGCCACAATATCCTCAAAGGAAGATAAATTCGCAGAGCTAGCCGCGCGAGGGCCTTCTACTTTCCGTTTTGTATTTATTTTTGTCGCTATTAACTGTTTTAAAAATATATTATTCATCATTCTGCATAGGGCAGTAAAATCACTCGATTCATCCTCAGAGCGGAAGAGGTATCGCAACTTTGGAAACTTTTTTGTTTTTCCACGTATTTTCTTATTGTCTGATATTTTTCCGTACCATAACCTACTGTATCTCTCTATTCCTACAGTAATATCTACGGAGAAAAGTAGAGATAAGGTATATATATATATATATATATATATATATATATATATATATATATATATATATATATATATATATATATATATATATATATATATATATATATATATATATATATATATATATATATATATATATATATATATATATATTCATTCTCGCCTTCGTTCTTTCGTCTCCAATTTCAAGCCTTCTCGAGTTGTTGATGGTAACAAATTTATAATTTTCCATAACAATGTAAAAAAAAATAAATGCAATTTCACGTAAATAGTATAATAAGATGACTCACCTTTGTACAAATGTTGGATGAAAAAACAGCCTTTTTGGGCTCAGCACACGTTGCTGTTGGCAAAGTTCTGCCAAATCGTCGAATAGGGCATACCTTGCAGACGTTGCTAGTCTGGCGTCTCTGGCACGTCTCTAATGCACTTCATCGCGTAGATCAACATTGCACTGTAGTCTTCCTAACCGCATGCTTATGCAAATTGGAAAATTATCGAAACGATAAATTGCGGGCGAGTAAAAAGTTAAACGGGAATATACAATCGTGCCAGCGAAACTTGGCAGCGGGACAAATATACTTCTGTTTGCAAATTTTGCTTACAGCATACAAAAACACCACGGAATAATTAAATTTATTTGTTTATTAAACAAACAGCATTATAATAACTTTGCGGATAAAAACGTATGATAATTTTACATGAACAAATGATGTTGACAAGATGTACATGAAATAACGAAAAAACTTATTTGTGCAATGATAAGGAATACATTAAAGAAAATAACAATAAAAATAGAACATGATGGAGGGATTAAAGTAGGATATAACCTGACGTTTAAATTTATATTTATTATAATTTTGATATTTTATTACATATTTTATTACATTCCCTTTGCATTGACATTAGGACATAATTAATTTTGATTGAAACTATTTTATTAATTAGGAGATTAATGAGCATTGATTTAGAAATACTACCCGTATTTTAAAATATTTTTTAAGTTAGATTTTTTTAATCCTATATTTTTTATATTTATTTACAAATAATATTTAAATTAGATTTGGTTACGATATATTAAAAAATAACCATAATTATAATAAATTTTGAGTTAAAAACACATATATAAATATTACCGCCTAATCAATATTGTTCCACTAAAAATATCTTTTAAACTTAAATTTACTTATTTACAAATACGTATCACACAAATAAGAATAATTCTATATCTTATAAAAAGGGTATGTCTGAGAGGGAGCTAGCCTTATCAATGCATAAGCAACCGAAATTAAATGAAAAATTCGAATTATTGCAAACGAATAAAGAAGAGGTCTTAAAGACTATAAAAAGTATCAGAGACGACTGTGCTCCAGGAAAAGATGGGATCCAGGCAAAGATAATCAAACAATCTGCAGAAACTTTATCCGAGCCCCTTGCTCATCTAATAAACCTCAGTTTCTTGACTGGTATATTTCCAACATGGCTGAAAAAAGCGATAATAAAACCAATATTTAAAAGTGGTAAAAAAGAAGATATAGGAAATTATCGCCCTATCTCTCTCCTCAGTGTGGTTTCTAAAGTGTATGAAAAAATATTCAAACATAGACTAACACAATATCTAGAGACACAGAAGCTGCTATCTAATAATCAGTATGGCTTTAGAGACAGGGCCGGGGAACCAGTGAGGCCATCAATGCTGTCATACAATATATAGTGGAAAACATAGACAAAGGAAAAAAGGTAATTGCCACTTTCCTTGACCTGTCAAAGGCTTTTGACACAGTGTCCCATGTAATCCTCGAAAAAAAACTAACTGACTACGGAATCGATGGGGTGGCCTTAAAATGGGTTCGGTGTTATCTAGACGGGAGGACTCAGAGCACAGTAATTGGTCGACAAATAAGCGAAGCGACTAACGTGTCATTCGGTGTCCCTCAAGGTAGTGTTTTGGGTCCAATTCTCTTTTTAATCTACATCAATGAATTGTGCGAATTACCTGTTAATGGTAGAATTGTATCCTTCGCGGACGACACTGTCCTTCTTACTGCGACTAATAATTGGAATGATACATTCTTCAAAGCTCAAAGTAACTTGGAACTGGCTAAAACTTGGATTGACAACCATATTTTAACGCTAAATGCTGCGAAATCAAAATTTATCACTTTCAGCTTGCGGGGAAATCCCAGCCAGGTTCTCAACCAAACACTTGCCATTCATACCGACAAATGCTTGGATAAGAATAGATGTGTATGTACTAAATTAAGCAAATCTGCAACAGTCTCCTACTTAGGCATAACGGTAGATGAGAAGCTATGTTGGGAAAATCAGATTGCAAATTTGAGTTCGAGAATTAGAAAGCTGGTTTATGTATTTCTTCGGCTGCGCAACATTCTGTCCAAAACAACCATAAGAATGGTATACATGGCCTTGTGTCAGAGTATTTTGTCCTACGGAGTCGCGGCATGGGGCGCTACTACTAATGATAATCTGGATAGATTGACAAAAGCGCAGAAATTATTATTGAGAGTAATTCACAGGAAAAACTGGCGTCATCCATCTGCCTTGTTATTTTCCCAATCCCATGTGCTATCAGCTAAACAGTTATTCATTAAGCAAGCGCTTCTTGCATTCTATAAATCTAGAGATGACCACGCCCGAACTCAAAACAATCTGAACACAAGAATGTCCGCGAGTATCAATTATATAATTCCGTCAGTCAGGACAACATTTGCCCAGAGACATATATTCTACATAGCCCCAAAATTATATAATTCCCTTAGTGAAGACATGAAAAATTATCCTAACATAAAAATATTTAAAGCAAACCTTAATAGATGGCTACTTAACAAGGGATATGTAAAATCTGATCAACTTCTTTGCAACGCACGACAATTTATTTAGTATCACTTATCTATTTTTCTTAATTAAATTTTATTAAATCACAACTATAAATATATATATTTATTACATAGCTATATTTTTTATAAAATTGGTATATTTATGTGTATATACAGGTGGTGGGTCCAAATAATTTATTTAAAAAAAAAAACACTTCATTTCTTAAAATTGCATAAAAATATGCACATCTAGAGACGGGCCAAATTATCGCCTAGTTAGATGTGCTATTGGCAGTAAAGGTCATGTAAGATGTGTTAAACCTCCCTATATTAATTATTAAATAATTTATATAATTATTATAAGATTACATGACCTATGAATGAACTGTATACCTAATCCTATGAACCTAAATAAATAAATAAATAAAATAATAAATCTTACGTCTAAAACATAATTATTAATAGAAAAACTCGTTTTAGTCGCAATTTTAAATGAAAATCTTTATCGCCAAATATTTTACAAATATATTTGTAAAATATTTTGTTTTAACCCGCATAAATGATATATAAATACATAGTTCGTGTTGGCTGGACGCGTTCGAATTATGCCTGATTCTTTTCTATCTGTATTTTTTTTTCCTATCTGTATACTAAACAGGATTTTTTTCTTTAGCCACTATTTTAACATGCACGTCAAAAATGCAGAACTAAATCAATTGGCAACAAAGAAAGTACATAAACAAATATACATATCGATGGCATAGAATGCAGATGTGGTATGTGCAAAGGAATACATTTTACAGGACAGCAATTTAAAAGTTTGGATATCTGGTACTTTTAAGCTTTTATTATTATAGCTCCTATATTTCTATATACTGTAAACTAGTTCATTGGCTAACACAATATAGGTAATTAGAATAATAAAAGTAAAATATGGATGCTTAAATTTGAATTAATTACCTATAGGTGAGCACTTACCACTTCTGTCTACTGCTCTATTGTACATACCACAATTGTCTACTTTTGATATCAGTTTTTTTAAAAGAAGAACATGAAAAAAATACCTTTTTAGAATTGAAAAATATTTAAGTACATAGTAGTAGAAGTAAAGTACATAGAAGTTATTAAACAAGCATGGATAGTGCTATGCAAGATTAATCTGTGGGATTTTTAAACTAAGTGAGTTTACCTAATTAACAAAAACAACTCAAATTTTATTCCTCATCTTTAGAATCCACTCATCTAAACATGCGGGAACTTGTAGGCAGAGAATGATAAAAATATTCATAATCCCGTGGGATTACTTAACCATCAAGTAGAGAAAATAAGTCCTTCTTCTTGGCTTCTGTGATAGTCAAGGTTTAATTGTATGTCTTATTTAATATTATATCTTGAGGCCAATCCGCTGCCTGTAAGTTAAAACTATGATTACAAATCACAATCATTTAGCAGAGAAGGAAACACAATTTTTTCTTTTTACCGTAGCATTTCTTTTTTGGTTAATATTAATTTTCATGAAGTTTTCTTCATCGAGGTCATATTTGTACATAATAATAACTAATTGGGCTTAGTTTTGGTAAATCGCAGCCATTTAATTTTCAGCCAATTCACAGTGTTTTTGTCATTATTTTATGTAGTATTGTGTACCTACTACTTGATTGGTCAATAAATTAAAATCCTAAAAGTCACTGTTAGTCAAAACGTTTACAATATATGGGTTTGGATTTATTCTAGCAGCAGAAATTAGGAAGGCCTGTGTGGTTTATTTTTTTAAATGTTCTCTAGCCCTTTCTATTGTGGCATGCATGGCATCTGCCTCCAATAGGAATGCCCAGATTCCATGTACTTGAGATCTATTGTCTACAGGTGGCTTAAATTATTCACAGCATATAACATTGCAGCACAGACATGTTCATTTCTGTTTTCGCCTCCTTATATGTCAGAGAAAGAAGAAACATGAGTCACGGTGTAAGGCAATGACTCCAAATATTTAAAAAACAGGTACCTATTTCATTGCTGCCTTTCTGAGCATTACATTCATCCCATAAGCAGCAGTAACCATCTGGAATGGTTTTAATATATTGTGAAATTATATGCATTCAATTTTCTCTTGTAATAAATAGCAGAATCATCTGCAAATGGGAGAGTCAATATACTTTGCAAATTAAACAAAACCAATCTGAATGTTTTACCATGATTCTCTTGTGCCTTAATTTTTTTCACATTGGTTCATTTTCATTGATGCATTTTCTCTAGCTTCATGTGCTGCACATTAATCTTTCAAATCATCTTTATTTGATGAGGCATTATATGCATTACATTTTGTACAGTAATCCTTTCTTTGGCTGATAAAAGCTTAAGTCCCCTCCTCTCGCGAAGTAAAAATTCAGCTATCACTTTTGCGCGCGACATTTTCGCGCGTAAAATCGGCGAGAGTCGACGACCTTGATACAAACGACCATAACTTGTAAACCACTATACGGATCATAAAAAAAATTACTGTAAAATGATCGCATTGAAATTTGACATATAAAAAATTATAACCTGGAAATTGGGGGAGTCGGCCGTTGGTCCCGCAAGGGACGTTACGGAGTCACCGGGTTTGCTGGATCATATGAATCAAAATATCCTCATAAACATAATAGGACACTGGTAGCATTTCTTGAATTTGTTCTTTGTACAAACGATACATAATGCTTATATTTAAATCAGAGACCAAATATAATTTCTTGCTGTCACGCTTGCAGCAATGGGATTCCATCCGTGGGAATGAGTTAATGTGAGATTTAACAGCTGCAATATTCCTCACTGATGTAGCAGTGGCTGGTTTCTTGCCTGCTCTTTTGTCGTTACTCGAATATGTGGCAGTACTTGACACTATCAAAGTATCTAATATCCTGTGACTAATCGATAATGTATTGCATAAAAACTTTGTAGAAACTCTTATCAATGCTCCTCCTGGTGCCCTGAAATGATATTGTTTCGATAGTTTCTTAGGGATTTAAGCATTTTGTCTCCATCGAACAACATCACCAGCGGTAATTAGTGATGATAAATATTGCTTTTGTTTGGTGGTATCACTTAAAGTCCGATAGTCTTCAAATATAATTTTTACTTAAATTATTTTTAGTAATTTATTTAGATAGTTACCAGTCCCTGATTCCTCACATGCAAGTTCAACTAAAAAACGTCCTCGGCTAACCATATTTCCCTTCTTTTTACTAAAAGGCACTTGAATTTACAATAAAATTACACGGAAACCAACTAACCGATTCACCAAAGTGACATGTTGACAGAACGTCTGGGTTGTGAGTTAAGGTGGCAAAATATACAAAGTGCCACATACCACATTTGTACATTTAATTTGTTCACGTCGAATGGGGTAAGGGCACATGCAACAATTGATTCCTACAAAATTTTCATTTTTAATCAATTTACCACATTTGATACATTAGTAAATCATAACTGGGAGAACATACGCTTACCACATTTGTACGCAACAAAATTTAAGTTACAACGACGAACTCTGTGTACTTAACTCAATTTTGACAAAAAGTGTACTTACCACATCTGCGTTCTATGCCATCGATATATTAGTCTTTGTCTGTTCGTTTGGGTCTATTTGTGTGAGAGATTATATTTGTAAGAGTATGTGAGTGTGCAAATTTAAGGGTTAATGTTAGGGTACGACAGCGAGCTACGCCTGCGAACTTATATAACAAACCTCACAATACCATTATATATATCCCACAGTCATAATACTCTATAATATATCTCACAATCACGATCACACCCCAACATTAACATCAACATTACATATTATGATTTAGAAGCCTTCTGCTGAGACTGAAGAGGTCACAGTCAATGAATATCTCATCATATATCTCCTAGGCGGTAGAGTATGGAATCGCTGAAGTAGTTTGTGTTCGCCTTCGGCAAGTAAAACAATATTGGCGAACGTGTATTTCGCAAAGGAGCACGCAGTTAAACCCCAGCACTGGCTAACAATCCTGCTACTTAAAATGTCTTGGAGAAAGGCCATATCGTTGACTGTACGTCGATCGCCCAGGGAATTAATATTGAGGAAAAGCATACGATTTTCGTAGCTATACAAACATTGATAGGCTAAGTATGCGATCCTCTTCGCGAATCGCTTCTGAATTGAATCGATCCGGTTTATATAAACCTGTTATTGCCAATTGCAGGGAGCTAATAGGCCCTTGCTGAGTTGGCCACGAAGACCCATTCTGTTCAAGGTTGGTCATACTCAAGGGTCAATACGCATCCGACGGCCTCCACACATGAATTGCGAGCCCGGGTAGGACTCTGGCCTTAGGGCTAGTTTTCCCTAGGAATCAACCTTCTGGCACTCCTGGACGGTCTGCGCACCGTGCGGCATAAGCCAATCGACTGTGCACTCTGACTAACAGTCGGGGGAGTCTGCGGTTAAGGCGTTGGCCTCTTGTGGGCACGTGGCGAAGCTTGGCGGTGGATTGTTTTATTCAAGTCTTCTTCGTTCACTTCACAGGAGAGAGAACGACTAATCGTTAAAACTTCCTGAGGTGGCGGGTTCGCCCGTTGTAGTTGACAACTTTATATTGTCGATTGCAAACGGGCGTCCAGTATTTCAGAAAGTTTGTAAAAGCAAATAGAGTTAGTAATTTGACAAAAAGTATAGCTGGACATTGATTTTTACGTTACATTTTGATAGCTATAACAAGAGTGACTGTTAAAACGACTTTCGCTTTCACTCCCAAAAGCGATTCAATCGCGAGAGTTTTTACCATAGGACTGTAGCTTTGTCTGTGAACGATTCACATCTTATGAAGATTTCAAAATGGGAACTAGGTATTAGAGCTTCCATATTCAATATATTCCGTATTCCAGTAACTGTTTCATAGTATACAGTAGGTAAAAATGGTTTAGAACTCGATACGAATTTAACCAACCTTAAGTGGGGTTCTCTCCACAAAGTTATTCCCAGATAATTTAAATATAGTTGTGTTTTGTTAATAATGCACGAAACTTAAATGAAAGCAATTTCCAGCAGTCGCAATGACGTAAAGGATAATGCCAGACTAATTGTGTTACACATTTAAAACTGTATATTAAGCCTTGGTTACTTCGGAAAGACACGAATAGACATTTTTTTTTACATTACACTATTCAACGCCATAACATAACAGTAAACGATTGCACTGGATCTCAACACCTTATCATGTCCAAAGGCCACTATTAATACCAACTGCAAGTTAAAATACGTAAGTCGTATACCAGTGTCGTACGTATAAAAAGTCGTATGTCGAGAAAGAATGGTGTACGCATTTACAATACGTTAAAATTCAAGGGTAACAAGACAGTACCTACACTAATTGAGCTCGTCTCGCTCGTGAATCGATAGTGTTGCTAGTGAATGAATCGTGAATCGTGAATCGTCAATCGATCAAATAATCTATGCGATACTGAGATGGAACATGGCAATTATGTCCTTAGAAAAAAATGGTTGCGGAAAATATCACGACATCTAATATAGACAAATATCTAATACAGACGAAACATAGAAACCAAGCAGACTACAAGTATACTTACTATACTTTGAGAGCGTGACAGATGGAATAAGTAAATACTGAACAAATTCGATATACCTAGAAGCGATCTTCAAACCAACCTAAAATATAGCACGATTTCTGAAGCCTGTAAAGGTTGTTATACCACTTCAAATCCCGGGTTTGTATACAATCGAATGCAGCTGTGGGATAGCCTGAAATGGATAAACGAACAACCCGTAGCCACTCGACTGATGAAACATAACTAGACTGTTAAAAACATGCAGCGGAAAAAATCGGCGATCTGGATGGCGTAACAAACCACTGGGGGCAGTTTCAAAACGTTATTGAGCCATCCAAATAACAATTTTACTTTCCCAGTATGATCCGGGAAGCCACTGATCCGGGATTCCGAATATGCAATCGTGGCATTCAAAAGTATTGGAAGGACACATCTCACTTCACCACAGTGGAGTTACAGTAATGATATAAAGTTTCGAACGTAGCATTCAGTTTAGTGTAAAAATGCAGTGTGTATAATACTGCCAGTTTGCCAATTTTCATACTAGATTTTATACCTCATAAATTAATATATCATGGAGAAACGTCTCGTCATAGCCGTGTCCTTTTTTAGTCAGAACGATCGTTATTTATGTAGCTCACGACTTTGTTTTTAACACGCTTTTATTAGGTCGACCTGTATGTAACTAACTATGTAATGGAATCTAAGGTAACTAATTTAACCATCTTCCAAGGATCGTAGCGTCATGAAAATTGGAAGTAGTTCTGATGACAATACAATAATATGGTACTGTCGAACTGATCTGATGATGGAGTCGGAAGATATGAACTGGAACTTCATGATGGAACATCGTATGATAGCTGTGTTTGGACTTGTTAGAAAAGTCTTGAAACGAACTTTGACCACGATTAGGTTTCAAGGTCTGATGATGTGGTTTTTACTTGCATTTTTAGAAGCGTGTTTTTAGGGGTTTTTTTAACTATTTATTTATTTCTCAGTGTAAATCAGCATACGAAACTTAACATGTTTTTTAGAAAGGTATTTTCTTTAATGATATATTATTCTAAACAAAAAAACTGCGTTTAAAGTCGTCTGCGATTTTATTATCGAGCAGAGGCATTTCTCATATTCAATTATCGGATATTCAGTATTTTTCTCAGTAAAGAAGGCCTAAATAACATTTAAAAATTAAGATGATTGTTAAATAAACTTCTCGTCAAGAATAACCCTTTGAAGTTTCGTGCATTACAAATTATATTATTTGGCAATAGAGAAATGTTTATTAAACTAATCTTGATCGGCACTCTTTAAATACACACTTAATACAGTGAATTGTTTTGAATTAGGACACCGAATAGTGTTTAAATGTTTAAGAAACCATATAATCAATAAAAAATGTAATAGCTGTTATATACAACCGCAATATGTTTACGATCGGGTAATCCGACGACATAAGCATACTAATTAATGGAGCCAACTTTAATGTGCTTAGCTACAAGATGCAAACAGCGCTTAACATAGTCGAAGAATGGTGCGAGGACGAAACACTCTTTGTAAACCCCTCAATAACAGAGTTAGTACTCTTCACAAAGAAGAGGAAAAAGGAAAAAATTAGATCACCAAAACTTTTTGGTGTGCCACTAAAGCTTCCACAAGAATGTGTTACTCTCAACGGCAAGCTGAACTGGAACAATGAGACGAAATGCAGGAAAGCAACCATGGCATTTGGACAACGCCAAAGGATGATGGGTAAGACGTATATCTCCTGTAATTAGCCAGCATAAGATTTATGTTATTTTACGGAGCCGTAGTATAGTAACAAAGAAGTAATCTTCGAGAAGCTTCAAGAAAGCTACAATAAAACTTTTTCTACAAAATTATGGTTTTCCGATATTAATCTTAATTCATATAATGAAAGTGTTACTAATCATTGAAGAAATATAGTATATTTTTGATTTGGAATGATTTTTTAAAACATGGCAACTTAATAGACCGTGCTGAGCGAGGTCACTGTTTCAACTCGGTCGGAGACGACCGTTTAGCATTTCGTTTGTTTGTTTGTTACGCAACAACTATCAAACGCGTTGATCGATTTTCTTCAAATTTTGCATGAATGTTCCTTGAAGTCAATAAAAACGAAACATGTGCAAGGATATTTATATGTTTATTCCGTTTCATGATGGTGGCTGTTTTATGAGGGGGAAAAAATATTCCCAATATAATAATGTGACATTCTAAAAAAGAGTAAGCCGAACAGACGTGTATTTTTTTTTAAATACACATTATGGAGGAAGATTTGGTTGAATAAAATATTACTTTCGATTTTTTTCGTATCTATAAATATATTAAGAAATATGAGGACTAATACAATATTATAAATTCACATCAAAAGAGATAGCAGAATATTTTGAGGGGGTCCGCGTGAGGGTGGAGGGGTGAGGGGGGATTATATAAAGGTTTATTATCATACCTATATGGGCCATGTAAACGGTATTTTGACATAGGTATGTGTAGACGTATTTTGGAATATATATATATATATATATATATATATATATATATATATATATATATATATATATATATATATATATATATATATATATATATATATATATATATATATATATATATATATATATATATATATATATATATATATATATATATATATATATATATATATATATATATATATATATATATATATATATATATATATATATATATATATATATATATATATATATATATATATATATATATATATATATATATATATATATATATATATATATATATATATATATATATATATATATATATATATATATATATATATATATATATATATATATATATATATATATATATATATATATATATATATATATATGTATATATATATATATATATATGACTTTTCCTAAATACGTTTTATACCTATTGCACCTTAAACATTTTATAACGTTTAGGTAGGGGCGTAAGGTTTTAGACATTTTAGCGACATAATAATATACAACTAATATCTTCTGAATAATTAAATAATCTAAGTGGGTAACAGTAAATTGTTCAACTAGAGCTGTCAACTACATAGGGCGAACCCATCACCTCAGGAAGTTTTAACAATATTGGATCGTTCTATCTCCCGTGAGGTGAGCGTAGAAGACTTGGGACGAAAACAGTCCACTGTCTAGTTACGCCACTCGCCCGTAAAAAGCCAACGCCTTACCGCGAGATAACCAGGTTAATCAAACAGTAGACCTACACTGCGCCCTTACTACCAGTTACAGGTTCGAGGTCGCTTGCGCGGTCCTCTCCCTTACGTAGCGGTGATACCGTGTCTACCGAATCTATCGCGGACCACGGCATCCTTTGCCAGGCTGTTCACCCGGTATCGGGTAGCCGATCGGTCGGTTCAAGAGCAGTTGCCGTAAGGTTAACAACTACCCCCGCTCTATAGGAGTCAGTACAAATTGCACAGTTTAGCGATACTCACCTATATACCTATCTAGTAAAGTGGTCGTATTATATGTAGATCGTTGGTCCTTCTGAGGGCCCTTCCAAGGCCGAGGCCAGGGGTTAGCCGTCCCTTGTTCAGGATTGCCAGATGGGTTTTAAAAAGAAACTTTATAGTGCTAGGATTGATTGGCGGTGTTGGGGAAGGGGGGGGAGGGGATTGGGTGGGGGGTTATCATTTGCCTATACATTTATGCTCAGCCGCTTACTATTTTATGGAATTTCACTTTTCATTATTGAAGAATAGGAGCTGTTGGAAGAGTGATTTGTAATTAAATGAAATTTGGTTTAAATCAACAAGAAAAAATATTTTTTTTGATTTATTTGCTAATTACAGTTTACTTCTGTCGTCTTTCCACCAGATAAGCAATTTTTACAGCTAATTATTCTCATCCATAGAAACCTTTGTGCCTCAATTGTCAAGTAATTGTTTCTAACAGTTTACTATCGCAAGATAACCATTTCTTCAAGTACATAAGTAACAGCCTTCGGACGTTTGAGCGATTGCAGACGTTTAGAGCAGACGTTTTAGCGACGCCTTGCAGACGTTTAGAGCGGCTGGTGTGTTTTTTTCCTTGGATTCAATAGTAAAATACTCCTTTCTTAGTGATAAACACATAGTCATGCAAAAAAAATGTGTATAATTCTTTTAATAATAGTCTGAAAATGTTGGCAAGGTCCCATGATATCATACGATGATATTGTCCAAGCAATATCAGAATATCATTCAGAGTTCGGGGTCACAACATTGGATTAAACTTTAAATTACGTATTTTTGTCCCCGCGCTCTTTTTGAATAATCCAAAACCGGACAACTGTACGACTGTTTTTTATTAATTTTGAAACCGGACAAGGATTTTGATAACTGGTTAGTTTGGTCTAAAACCAGACATCTAGCAACCCTACCCTTGTATACATATTCTTATTGTTACATAGTTATTATATATATTTTATATAACAATATTAAAAATCCTCCAGCAGAGAAACATTCTTGTTTTGAATTCCAGAACCCTCCCTCAAATTCCAAAGCGGCTATTAATGCCCGTCTTGGGGAGTATTTATGACATATTTTAAAACTGCTGTTAACGGCTAGCTAAGGCGCGATTATGCTATCACAGCTACAAGGGCATTTTCAGGTCCTGCTAGACATTTTACATAAAAATTTCTTTTACATGAAAATATGCAATCTAATCTTTTAAAAAATGGTCAAACTGTTGAGTTTTTCTTACATTTGTAACCATATTGTTTTTTATCAGAATATAATAGTCTTTTCAAGATAACGTTCGCTATTGATCATAAAGTCGCTCTTCACCAGTTTTCCTATTTTGAAATAAATTTTACAATGGGTATTATTTTTAGCAAAAATAGCAAAAACCACAACCACAGAATTGCCCCTTAATAGCGTTCACCTAAAGAAGTCCTGTTCACTTATCACTGGTAGAATCAACTGTAGAGTTCGATGGGATGACTAATGAGTACCTATATATATTTTCCAAATTTTCTTTACAAAGGCATTATTAAAATACAGAAAAGAAATGAAGTCTTTATACTCCCTTTAAGTATGCTTTTTATATGAGTACTTAATATATTATTCAAAACATGATTATAGACCCGAACGAGACAAGTGAAATGGGCGAACTCGAATCCCTTGGCGAATGATATTGAAATCAAAAGGGAAATGGAAACTAAAGGATATTTACGTGAAGGCAAGATGTTATTAATTTAAATTATACCGGAAACGTAGGAGGATATTTAAAATATATACGATTTATCATATATAGTGTTTTTAGTTTCATATAACGATTTCAAATACATTGTTTTGTTTAAAATGCGTAGAGAGTATTTTTGTCCCGTCGCTAAGTACTTGAGTGCGTTTAGTTGAGTGATTAATTAAACAAACAATTGAAATGCGTACTACTGGGAAATAAGATAAATATTTTTGTTTTTAATTTTAAAAATGTGATATTTTATTTTGGATACGCAGTTCCGATAATTGAAACAGCGTTTTATTATAACACGTAAATTATTTACGTGTCGCAATGTCAAATCGTCGACTCATTAAATTTCCAAATGTAATGCAATTCACAAGACGTTACAACACATACAAACTTTTTCAATACGTGCGTACGAATAAATGTTGAAAATATGTATTGTTTTTTTTTTTTTTAACTAAACCGTGCGCGTTCAAGTGCTTTTAGTACGGTACGGCGCGGGCGCGGCGTTGTCGACTGGCGTCGCGTACACTTTTGGCGCGAAACGGCGTCGCGGTGCCGTGTCGCTTGGGTCGGCGGCCGCGAGAGGACTGGGGCCGTCGGGACGCCGCGGCCGATCCACAGGTTGGGCGGGCGGCAGGCGTCGCGACGCCGACGTCCGGGCGGCCGGAGCCGCGGCGCCTGCGCCTGCCGCGCGACGCTACTTGCACCTGCAGCCTCACTTCACTTAATAGCCCGGCAGCGGATTGCAGATTAATACACGTCATCAGGCGCATGAGCGTAACAGTTTATTGCAATGTTTCTTCTTCTTTGGGTGCCTCTCCAACTAGTGAAGGAGGGCAGTCAGCTCTACATACATATTTTTGTCCTATCGATATGAACTGAATACCAGGGAAAATATTGCACCTTCGGAGAGTATTTGACTCTCCAGACCACTGAAACCTCTTCCAGATAGTTGCCCTACTAGGTGTTAGGTTATACCGCCTAAGCTCGGTCGTTATTGCCTCGTTTGTTGTCTAGCAAGGAACACCGCGACGACTCTTGGGTCGCCGCCGTCAGCTATTCTGTAGAGTACCACTAGCGCGAGCAGGTGAGGATGACAATTGGATCGGATAATATGTTGTTTCGTTCTCCCTTACTCCGTTTATCGCTTTGCTGCTTCAGTAATATTCTTTGATACTAAACTACGCTTACCAGATTATTGATGCGGTTCTACAGATTATCAAAACTTTTGCGTTCCATGATATATAATTAGACCGATAACGGCGCAACAGCGATCGAGTACCTACATTCAATACAGATTGCATAACTGTACTTTATTCGTTATATTTAATAATTATAATTAATATTCATTATTGAGAAAAAATTTTTATATTCTGTCACTATGAATTTAAATCTGAAATTTTATATTACTATTCAAATTTCAAAATTTTACTAGGTATTCATTATTTTAAAAGCACAATGGTGGAGTATATACCTCACGAAAATCTCTTACAACCAACGCTACTATGAAAGGTTTATATTATGTATGTGCCTGTATACCATCTGCGTACAGTCCCTTGCCATATTATTAGACCCCATAGACTATACACTTAAACCTACGCTCGCCCGCTCCTCGAATAGTCTTACTTAGTATGGAATCCGTATTATAAGTATACAGCACCTGGAAATATTATAGTTCAGAGAAGAGCTACAAAGTTAGTGCTGTTACTGAGACTCTGTCTCCGTCTGACAGCATTAGAGGAACGTAGGTTAAAAATGAGTGTTATTATAGTGTGCCTAACTTCGGAAGCATATCACGAACACAAACATTATAGCTGCGTGGACACACGTAGAATTAAATAAAGTAATTTCAGCATCCAACGCCAGGAAACACTTATTAACGAATGGTATAGTGGATATTTGGAATACATTTACAAAGTACGCGATACTTCAAGAACAGACTGGACGTTTTCTAAGTGCAAAACAGTCACAATTTTAAATCGACTTCACGCGATATACACGTATCAGCCTTACGCTGCTAGTGTATAATATAATAATAATAATAATAATAATAGCCTATATTTTTCAATAGCACTTACTTTCGAGTGTCTGTGCTCTTTATTTTAACGTATACAGAGTGTTTGGCAGATAAACCGACACAATTTTTGGGTGATCGGGGGAGGCATTTGCCAGTTTTTACTCATAGACCCTATGTTCTAGAAGACACGATATTTTATTTTATTATCCGATTTTTTGCGTTTAAGTCGCCATAACTATTTTGTTTGTGGTAGTAATGGCATAAAATATTTTTTTTGTATTCTGCAATATATTGTTAAAGCATGCGTTTAACTGCAATCGGTTTCATTATTTGAGTGGGTGCCCTGACACAGCCCTGACAAAGTATTATATCTTATTTTGACCATATACTGAATGTTTCTGATTACACGTAGCCTGACATTGGAAAAGCTATAAATAACAGAACTTTTTTTAATAAATCTAAGATCATATTACCTTTTAGTTTTTTTATTAATGAATTTAGAACTTGACAATTTTCATACATCTAAACATTTTTAAGATGTTGGAAGCTCAGAAGTCATTTAATATTTGCAACAAATAATAATTTATTTATAATACCAATACATTGCAAAATACAACACAACTTACTTCGTGCTATTATTGATATAAGTAAAACAGTTATGATGACTTAACCGAAAAAAATCGGGTAATACCAAGAAAAAAAACGTGGAAAATTAGGACATTTCACAGCTGCAAATGACTGCCCTGTCGAGATAAATGATCTTCAAATTTTTTTTATCTCGAAAATAGAAGAATTTAAAAAAAGTAAAAATATATAAATTGAAAATTAACTTTTAAGGCTATTCATCAAAATGTACTAAATATCCTCTAAGCACCTGTACTGAACCTATACTCGCGTATCAGCAGCTGTCGCTCGTGTAAAGACGTAAAAAGTTTTTATAACATCCCTATAACATATTTTTATGAGATATGCATTTTGAACGACGCATTGTTCTCATACCGTTGCATTTTAGTTGCGTAAAAATGAATACAAAGTAACGAGTATGTCACCTTGTTTGTCGGCGTTTCATAAAAAAACTACCTTCTATACATTCACAGCTGATAACATTGTCCTTGCTTGGTGCAACATTTCTACATAACATTCTACACAAAAATACTACAAACAAAATTTACATGATATACAATAAACTGTGTATTACTTATGTCGGAAAATGTTGTATCGCACTTTATCCAAAAATTATCTATCTTGTTTTTTAACAATAATTAAATTAGTTTCATAAAATACTTAACACCAATATTTTTAACTCTTTAAAAATATCCAAATCGTAGTAGTGTCATTAAAATCACCAGTAGCATAGTGGTTACGTCGCCTGATCATTGTAAGTTTCCCGGCTGGGTAACCATTTTCCGTTGGGATAAAATTAACGGAATTGCCTTTTTAAATCTATTGATCGAATGCAGACTCAAAATTACACACATATTACAATCACATATATACACATATAAACACTTCATAGTAGGGTTGGTTTTAAGATATTGTCGCATGGTGGTTAACTGTCCCATTGTGAAATTTCACAATAAATATTTTTTGTTAAACAATCAATAAATAAAAGGCGCATTTTAAGTTAAGTTCTCTTTTAATTATTTCGGGATTTTCGGGGCGCATTAAGGCTTGCTTCGGGCTTACTTTCGCACCCGAAGCAAGCCCGGCCCGTTCACTCCAAAGCGTAACAGTAACAGGTATCGAGGGGGTAGAGCGAACACGTCTCCGAGCGCAAGGACGTGACACAGGACACAGTGAGTGTAGTGTGCACAGCGGTTTTTTAAAATTCGCGCGCGCCGACCCCGAAGTTTGTTTCGGCTGTTTGGCTGTTTTTGGCCCATGATGAGTTGGCCACGATGACCCATGTGTTCAGGGTCGGTCACACTCACGGGTCAACACCCATCCGACGGCCTCCACGCGCGGGGTGCGAACCTGGGTAGGACACTGGGTCAACCAGTCTCCCCTGGGAATCAAACCTCTGGCGCTCCTGGACGGTCTGCGCACCGAGCGGCGCAAGCCAATCGATTGTGCTCTCCGACTAACAGTCGGGGGAGTCTGGGAACTGTATTGTTTCCTATAGAGCGGGGGTGGTTGTGTACCTTATGGCGACTGCTCTTGAATTGACCATTGCCCATCCGATCCTGGGTGAACAGCCGGGCAAAGGACGCCTTGGTCCGCGATAGATTCGGTGTACTCCGTTTCACCGCTTCGTCAGGGAGAGGACCGCGCAAGCGACCTCGAACTCGGAACCAATCGAGAGACCGGAGAAATCTGGTCACAATTGGTAGTTAGGGCGCGAGTGCCGCCCGCCAGGTAACATACCTGGCTACTCGCGGTAAGGCGTTGGCTTCTAACGGGTTGTGGCGTAGCTAGACGTCGGATTTGTTATGTCCAAAGTCTTCTACGCTCACTGCACGGTCGATAGAGCGATGAATCGTTAAAACGTCCTGCGGTGACGGGTTCGCCCGTTGTGGTTGACATCTCAATATGGTGTTTTCTAGGCGTATATCTGCCATCTTGATTTAGCTATTGGAAAATATTTTATTTTGTTGTGAAAACATCCGTTTTAAATTGTTTATATACCTGAAAAAAGTGTTACCTAATTGTAGCAAATTATTTTATTATTATTTATTCTGTAGCCGGCGATTGGGGAGGGGGTCGCCCTCGCAGCCAATACGCTGCTGTCGGTGCCGCTGGATCTCGTACTCCATTCACGATTCGCTTCCATTCTTGACGATTTTTTGCCACGTCTCGAGCATCCCTAGCCGATAATCGTTGATTCTTAAGGTCGTCTTTGATGTTATTTAGCCAGGTTTTCTTCGGTGCCGATCGCTGAATTCTCCATTCTATCGGACGGTCTCGCCAAAGAAGTAGCAATTGTAGCAAATAAAGATATCTTATCTATTTTCTTCCGTGGCGATTATGTTTTGTTCCTCGCTTGAAAGCTAGTATGAACCACAGCTTTTATCAGCAATTGATAGGTTGCACTTTCGAGGTCTCTAGAAAGCTGCCACTGCTGAAAACAAAATCCAACAACAATCCGAAGCGAAATAATAACTTCACCATCAAGCCTCCATAATATACAGAGATACTTCTATCTGGTTTATTTATTGTTGTCTATTTTAATCCCTCTATTCGTATTACAACGTACGTTGCTTGGTTACGTTGAGTTTTGAAACTTCGAAGCTGCTGCGGGGGCTTATTGAGAACGTGCTATGATGTGAAAAATCACTGGACTATTTATTATTTCAAGCGAAATAACAAGAAAATAAGAGCTACTTGACAGGTGGAAGAATTTAAAATTTCGATTTTTTTTTAATTATTTTCAAAAGGAAGGAGCTGCGATCAATACTAGCCAGATGAAAAATTTAAATTAGAAGCGTGACATGCCGTCATTTCAATGAAACATAACAGTTCCTCCTTCCTAACAAATCAACTTGAGAGTCATCGAGCTACTCCACCTTTGGACGTGACCAAGATCTACCGTAACCGCGTAGACTTTGATAAGTCTTTCCGGATACACGTTCCTCCTCCCTTTATTTAAATGCAGAATATGATCTTTCTTCCCAAAATCAATTCATTTTTAATTCGTTTGGAAAAAAGTCATAAAACGGCATCGTATCTCATTTTCACAAAAAAATGATATTGATCGTTTTCCCCGTGACCCTTTAAATGTAAACCTGGCAACCTACTCTCACTTTAAATACTTTAATATACAAATCCGAATTTTGACACTTATCATTTATTTTGACACTTATCGGCACCTGTCACTTGTTACTTGCCACCTTGATGTGGGACTATATCGTTTGCGATTACTTTTTCACGATGTATTTCCAGCCCATTATTATTTTAAACATCGTATTTCAGTAATCACGTATTTCAGTTCGCGGCCTTTTAAACAATATTGATATTGATGAATAGGCTGCTGGGGATGGCAGGACGAGTGGGTGATCATTCTACAGAAAACAAAAAACGGACACTTCAATGCGACACTTCCGTTTGCGCTATTGGCAGCTTCAGAGCCAGAAAATCGTACAAAAGTGAATTTCGATTTTTTTGTTTAAAGTTCTGCATTTTAGTTACATGATCAGTGGTTTAAAGGGCTAGCACCGATGTTGGATAAAAACAATTGCATACAAACCGTCCTTTCGAGCATAAAGCACAGGAAAGTAGAGCAGAGCAAAACAGAGCTTGTGCTCTTTCTTGTGCTTGTGCACAAAGTCGAAATAATAAACACATTTAAAAATAGTCCGAAATCAAATGCCAAGTAGTAGTGACGCGAACGATTATGCAGGTAGTCATTCACTGAGACGTGCGATCAGAAGCCGAAGATAATGCAGATCATTTTAGAGGGTAGACGAATCCCTACGATTGCATCTATAATAATAAAGTAATCAGTCGGTAGCTCTTGAACCAAGTGTATACCTATTTATTTGTATTGATTTCCAACCAGTTTTATAATATAAATATTTTAATAATCCAACTTGACAATTACTTTTATCTTAGGATAACTTATTTAATTACTTATATTTAAAGTCGTGTTATTTTACTAATGAAAATAATCGAGTCTGTGTTGTTATTGTAATGCTGTTGTTTAATTGTCGCTTTTTTGAGTAAAACCATTAGAATCAATGCAACAACCTGCAGGTTTTGCCTATTGCTATCCTTTCTCTTTGCGGCAGAGGTTATCTATTTGGGTATATAATGGAAAAAAGACGTAGCAGTGAGTTATGTGCGACAGATACAAATGGCTTCTTATCGGTGCCATTCCATTTATAGACTAGACTCGATCCAAAAGATGTATGTAGGAGGACCTTTTCACCAACGGTATTAATGGCGATTTTGTCTTGTCCCAAGCCGATACGATGTTGTCCTGCCCCAATATGATTTCTTTTTTTGTATGTTCATTTCACTTTGGAAATAAATTAATATTTTTTTTACATGTGTCATCATATGTAATGGAAAGTACTCAAGATAACAAAACATACTAGCTCGAATTCAACTGTCCTACCAATTGCCAGTTGTTTTTTGTGCCAAATTATTATCAGTTCTTGCCATTTTCATCAAGATATGTTCGTCGAACACATTGTGCATTTTCGAGTTTCCAATGCCGTGACCAGATATTTTTACGTAATATTTAAAGTAGCGTATTTATCATAAATCAATCAAGCAAACTTGATTGTAATATTGGAGTACTGTCCACCCTAGAACGGGCTAGTCCTAGTTGGGTGACAGAAACAAATAAGCAAAAGGTTAAGGTTTTGCCATTCGGTTCCTGTTATTTTTGTAAGCTAATCAATGTTTTATAGTAATTAATTCTTAAATAAATAAATAAATAAAATCGTTGATAGACGTATAGTGTCTACACTACGTGATACAAATATAAGCCATGTCGCACTAAAATTAAAATAAATTCTCGTTTACTTCTCGTTTGATTCTCGAAATTGTATTCATAGTTAAAAATATCGAATTCTTGATGTCGACAAACATATTGTGCATTTTTGAGTTTCCATTGCCGTAACCAGATATATTACAGTCAAATTTATAGTAACGTATTAATTGTTAGCAGACGTATAGATTATCTATTCACAAATTAGTTGTATAAGCTTTAAATAGCTGTTGTATAAGTTGTAAAAGCTTTGTATAAATTGTGTAAAGTTGTATAAGATGTGTAAAAGTTGTATAAGCTTTTATAATTAATTGTATAAGTTTTAGTGCGATAGATTATAAGCCATATCGCACTAAAATTATTATATATCCTCTTTTTATTGCTCGTTTGATTCTCGAAATTATATTCGTAGACAAAATATCAGTCTTTATGTCGCAAACCTCTGTGTAAAACTTTTTGTGAAAATGCCGAAGTACTGTCGATGCTTTTGGGTTTGCAAATCTATGTATAAAGTAGCACAACGATAACGTATTATTATTTTGTTAAACCAAATTGTCCTACATTCTCGAATTTAACCGTTGTTTTTTACGGCGAATAATGCTTAAAATCACACTTTTCACAGTAGAGATAGAAATGCAGATGAAACGTATCATAATTTATATTATCAACGTTTAATTCTTTAGAGTTACATCCATTTCAACATACCGATTTTAGAATCAAAT
Organism: Micropterix aruncella; assembly: GCA_944548615.1. Lineage (NCBI taxonomy): Eukaryota > Metazoa > Arthropoda > Insecta > Lepidoptera > Micropterigidae > Micropterix > Micropterix aruncella. The sequence continues at coordinate 8,915,716 of OX155954.1, forward strand.
TTTATAGGTAAATATTATATGAAGGGTTGCAAGAAATAGCGATCAATGTAATAATATTTTCGTTTGTGCTACCATGGTAAAGTTAAAAATTTGCATTACTTTCAAATATGAGATTCTGTACCGGTGTTTACTAGTACAGCTTCTTGCAGTCCGGCTATACAGTTACCGTAAATGTGTACTGTTAAGTACTGCAAACAATAATGAGAAAGCTCGTGATTAAATAAACGAGCCTGGTCAACCGCTCATCGCCACTGCTTATGCATGACAACGTATAACCACAGATTTCACTGCAAACAGTCGCAAAGTTGCAGTAGTTGCGGCTGGAGACTTGGTCATCCACCGTACTTGCCATACCTTGCTACAGTAGAGTTTATTTTGTTTTCATAATTTAAATAACTTTTTACACGAGAAAAAAATCAACTTTGAAGAGTCGGTGAAAAACGCCTTCAAAGCATTCATTGGTTCCTGTCCACGAGAGTTTTACAGCAGAGGAATTAGGCAACATCCATTAAAATGACCAATCTGCATAGATAATAGGGGTCAAGATTTTTATTAAAATAAATATATATTTTTCATTCATAGTTTTTGGCCTTAAATTACCTTTATAGAACAGCAACTTCATAGGTAAGGACCCAATATTTGGCTTACAGAAAAAAAATATTTTTTTCTCACTCAAACCCTTGTTAAAATGTATTTTTTTTAAGTTAGTAAGTTTTCATTTTTTGATATTGATCATTATTCCCCTAAACCCTGCATATGCAAAATTGTTTTTACCCCATAAATAAAGTATCGCGGTAGCGGCAATAATAAATCATAACCGCAGGAACTTTTTAAACTTTGAAGTTTATATAATGGCATACTGAGCTTTCTCGTGAAGTTCAGAAGGAAAAATACGACCCGACGACTCTGCGTCATAAATATTTGCATAAATACACCTCATAATATTTAAGAGCGAAACATACACAATATCACAATACGGATATTCATTCATTCATTTATTTATTTAACAAATCAACACCAATTCGTTGAGATGTAATATACATAAATATAAAAGGCATTAAATATGCAAGCTGAAGCATTAAAAATGGTAAAAGTAACAAAAGTAATCAAGAAACAATAACAAAACATTCGATCTTATTCTAGCATAAACTGGTAGTGCAATACTTATACCTTGAAGACATGTGGGCTCGCAGTAAAAATATCCAGATCAGACGCTGTCGAACATAGCGCATTTATGTGTCGCAAGGCACCCGTAAGGAGACTCCATCGACTTAAGTTGGTACGTGAGGACGGCTCCGCAAATAGAGTGTGTGACCGAGCTCGAATGTCGTTATCCGGAACAAAGAGACAAATCTTCGCTAGCATGCTAGGATTATCAACTTTGCCCCGGACCAGCTTAAAAACGTAGGCCATGGTGAGCATTTCTCTACGCAATTTAAGGGAATTATAGCCCACCATGTCTAGTAAAAAAATAGTAGGGTATAAGTAGGGATAATTACCGTATTTCTTGAAATATACAAATCATAAAAACCATTTTTGTTTTTTTTCCAGCATCGTGATATAAAAATCTTCAGGTATAAGTAGGGGCTCTATAGTGGGTATACGAAACCTGAATTAAAACTCAAAATTTGATGTTAAAATATTCTTTTATTCGCTCAGACATTTATAGTGATTTATCTGAGTACGTGCGCTCAATAAAATCCCCATAACGGTCATTTAAGGGACATAAAACTGAACGACCGCCATTTTGTGCACGGCCCACTTAACGCAAAATGGTTTTCTGATTCATTTGTGGAATACATGTTTCTTTTCTTTCTTGATAATAACTTAGTCTAGGAGTTGGTTAGCACTTGCTAACAACTCTGTTAGGTAAGTTGCAAGATATGTCAAAGTGGTAATAAGCTCGCCTTTGAGTATTAAAAATTGAGAGTTTATTATAAATGCAAATAAAGTTTATATTATAATAATTATTATTGATGTAAATAAAAAGAAAATGATTTTAGAATTGTTGGCCATTTCTAAAAGCTAACCGCGATGGACTATGCCCTTGTAATCAAAGAAAGCGATAGGAAGAACCTTAACATTCGACTTGATTTCTTTGTGAATATTAGGCCTTTGTTTATACGTCGTAGCAATTTTACCACTGTCTTCCCACTGAGAAAAATGTAACGATGTAATACACGGAAGTAAGCATGTTTGAACAAGGATTACGTATATAACGCGGACTGTGGTACCTACGCATAAATAAACATGACGCGTAACGGTGTTGACGTGACGGTAGTTACCGTGTCGTAACGTTAAAACATTATATTATTCATTACGTCGCGACCTTAGGATCTCGTTTCCAACATGACAGCATGTAGTAGCATACGTACGGTTATAGTCGGACACATAAATCATGTTGAAATTACATTATACTGTTATTTCCGTATTAAACGTAAGGAAAATGTAGATACATTATATCGAGTAATGGAGTTTCAACAAAATTCTTCGTTGAAACAAAATTCAAACAGAATTACGATTGAAACGTCGTTATTCTGTATAAAACCGTAATAACCATTACTGGGAATGTAAGAAGCTAACCAATATTTTTCTCAGTGCGTCACCTGTATTGATGCATTGAAGCAAGTTTGGGTCAGCCGCAAAAGTAGCCGATTATTCCTCAGACATTTTTACGGTGGCGATCCAAAATTTTTGGAAGGAATTTGGTTGCCACACTTCTAGTGCCAAAATTATCGGTTAAAATTACTTCGCATTGCCCGACCGAGGTATTTATTCTTCTAACGGCATTTGATCGATGTCAAAGTCCTTATTCAGTTTCAATTTTCAATTCAATTTCAATTTATTTTTCTAAAGTCTTTGCAGATTGTTGAAACTTACTCTATATATGAAAATATGTCAAAGGTAACAAAGTTCACTGATAACTAATGTTACAAAGGACTTTTACTTAATATATCATTGTAAGCTTTATATTTATTTTTATGAATCCATCTTCACTCAGCCGCACCAGTTGGGCTCCATATGTCAGAAAGACTTTTTACTATTATCTAACTTGTAAGTTTATCTATGAGTTATATGTCAAGCATCACATTGGGACGACATTGTAGAGAGTAGATTTTTATATAATATATAGCGTTATAATTGTAAGCTATACTTTTGATCCACTTACTTCACTACCATATCAGCGATAATTTTTACTACTACTTCTCACTACCCTATCAGCGATAGTGATAATATTACCTTCCAGTGGGATAGGCTTCCAATACCTTGCCTAATAATTTCCCTCCTTGTATTTACTTCCTCAATGAAACAAATCTTCTCCAATTAATAATCCATATATTAACCCAAATGCATATATTAAACAATTAAAATTATAATTTCTTCTATTTTAGTTTAAGTACTATTATTGTGAATTATATTTATAATAATGAGCGCCTAATTCACCACAAAATATTACAATTTATTCTTTGAGTTATTTTCGATCGATTATTTGTCGATGACAACAATGGCTGCGTTCAGTCGATTGTTAATAAAATAATATTAATAATAATAATGCATGAGTTTAAATCTCCGCCGTGAAATTCGACAATTAGATTCTAATCCCTTATTTATTTAAATATGTTCAATGTCAAATTATATTGAAACATGAACCGTAATGTTTACATACAACAATAAAATTACTTATAAACTAACATACTGTCAAACTAGTCGATTGCGTTCCAGTGATACAAATGAATTTAAATGACCGCAGTCGCTAATGCCCGATAAAACTACGACCTGGCTATCATCCAGTCCACTAGACGTCCATATGGTTTTCGTTCTATTATTTCTATTATTTTTATTCCCTCCCCGTTTATCCGTGAAACCCCATCGATCAGTCAAAAAAAAAACCTTAATATAATCTACAATTTTCCTTATCTTTAATTTTAATCTAACATTCAGTATAATTCGAATGTGTCCTTAACTAAGTTTCCAATCCGTGAGCACATTATATAAATGGCTTGTGTCAAATTTAATGGAGTTAGCAAAGGCTATCTCTCTTCCAAATTAAATAAGAGTCTGACTAGAGGTTTATCTCGTAGAATTATCAACGACTCTTTGTGCCAATCGATGTTAAATGCCTCATTTTTAGTTAACGTGCAAATATGTAGAAATCACGCATTTACGTTACAACTACTTAACATTTCTAATAATTTCCATCAAACCCCACAAAAACTCGAATATTTATAACCCCAAAAAAATATACAACAATGATAATATTGGGTGCTAGCTTCGGCCTAAATAATTAAATAACGCCAGCTTCGGCAAAAATAAACTTACATATTTTTAGTACATCTTTGCCGACAATGACTCTCGGCTATACTTTCCCGTATTTACAGCTGCATTGCACAATTGTGCACTTATAACTAAATGTCAATCTCTTCGATGTGTGTCGCTTTCCTAGAAATCTGCCATTACTGCTACCGCGACGAATGTCTATTAGAACCCCCAGCCGCTTACTATCGTACTGCAATTCCAAGCCGACACTGCATTCTCGTCAATGTTTTTCCCTTATTTCGCCGCTATGTTATACACCTTCGAAGAACGTTCGCAATGTTGTGAATTTTAATCTGACGTTTTCATTTTGATTCGTCCGCCATCTTTGATATATTTTCGTATTGCAACACGACGAGATCTCGTACTTCTATTTTATTTGGAATGTTGGATTTTTATTGTGCCAACTCGCGTAGCTCTCTCGATTCACATTTTAGCACTGGATTTTCTACTATTTGTTAGTTTTTTTAGTGTCTTTGTAAAATCGCCTCAATGGCGAGTGCGATAAAGCGTTTCTGTGATATACGATCTGTACACTTTTATACGAATTTAAACGTCTGGGCACTGAGACGCTTCACAGCATCCCAGTGCCCTCATTCTAAACTGTTTTCCTCACATCTGAGCACCAAAAATATACTTTTCTTTCGTAAACTTTTGCAGGTTTAGTGCGTGCAACTGAAATTTCTTAATGGATGCCGGAAGCTACACGTCCATCCCTTATATAACACCCCTATCGATGTGACCTTTTTTGACTAATTTAACCCACAACTATTGACTAATCAGTCATTAACGATCTGATTTATCTATTTTTTCGTTAAATAACGCTCTGCTACATTGCTAACAAGCGAATTTCTTACCGATAATTCGTGCTTCTAATTCTACATATGATTTTAAGTATTTATTTTACGTATTATGAGAAAATTGATGTTTCATATTCGGGGGGAAATCATCATATTTTGACTTGATCTTGCCGCCTTTTCTGCGCGTCGTTTCCGCTTTCGCTTTTGAAAGCGAAATAATATAACTATTTTATTTCAATTTTATTTATTGATAGTATTTTTATCTAGTAATTCCTCTATTTTAATTAAGCGTTTCTAAATTTCCTCATTTTAACAATTAAATTTTATTTTGACTGGCAATTATTTGGTGATAAATTCTTTTGATTTCATTAATTCTGCTTTCTTCCATCGAAATCGATTATGTTTTCCAACTTCTCTTAATAATAAATTAATTGTTCTTCAAATGACTTTATCAATATTGCTATTAAATTCTCCCATAATTCCTACTATTTAATGAACCCCTTTTATATTTCTTTGAAAAACCAATCGGTCGACTTTTTAAGACCATAACATGCTTCTATTGTCTATTTGTCAATTATTGATTTTTTACGTCGATTTTTCGTAAAAATCTCAAAATATGCTAATTTCTTGCCAAATACACCTGATTGTCTATTTTTAAACCCCTAATGATGTCCTTAACTCTCAAAAATTACTCAAACCCTTTTATTTATGTGACGCTGGCACTGCGCTCTATAGTTTAGCAACTGACCTTCTTTCATCTGTCAGTTTTAGTTCCTAATTTTTAAAATTCAATTAATCTATTTTGCGTTTAGCTTAGAGCTGCTAAGCGCTCATGTGATGATTTTCAGATCATTACACTAATAAACAATCAAGAGAAAAAACAACAATAGTAATAAAATTATAGCCTTCGGTTTTACAGATTTTCAGTTTCGTAATTCACGCCGGGCTGCATCGCACAAAAATACATTTCCTGTACTAATTATTATTATAATAAAGGTTTATTATCGAAGATCTAAATCAGTAATAAAAGTATTTAATTAATAATCAATTTGTAATATAATAATCATAAATAATATTTATTTTAAATAACTAAAAGGTACTAGAATGGTCACTGGAATAATAAAATAACTAATAATAATAAATGGTACCCAATAGCCCCCGAGACGACATTCTAACTACACGCGCAATTCAATCCTTAACCGATTATCACGTACGTATAATGATAAATTCACAGGGCTTGACATTTATAGTAGAAACTAAATTAGCTTCAAATCGGCAGTACGAACCGCCCTTGAAGCAGCAGCGACAACTGCCAGTAATTATTGATTTGTAATATGTATGTATAAATATAATATAACTTATGTATGTTTTCCCATTTACTTATTTTGAATTTATGTTGTATAAGTATGATTTATATGTTTGTGGTTAACTCTACAACTTTTGCGGTCGTTTGACATTTTTTGGTTGGTGGGAATGAGTCCTTGCCGCGTGGACTTGGACGATGAGTTCTCCCGGCAAAGTTACATTGGTCGTCTACAAATGCATCGGGAGGACTGTCGTTTATTTCTGCGCGGTATAGATCCGTTTCCTCTCAACTAATAAATATTTACTGATGTATTTTTTTGTTTCATAATTTAGTTTGTAAAATATTTTTCAAATGATTTCGAACGGCGTAAGTTATAATCGGCAACATGAACATGTTTTTTTAAGAACTATGTATCCAATTATAAGTTTATGCTGTTACTTACCTAAATAAATAATTTTTAAAAAAAATTTAAAATTCACAGAAATTATAAATAGTCAAAAATAATAAAACCAAATCAAGAAAATATTTAATAAAAAAGCACTACAATGCTCCTTTGCAATAATACTAATATCTAAAAACCATAAATAGTAATGCGAATGCACAAAAAAAAATCTTATGAAATCTAAATCATAGTACACCTCGCTAATCAGGTGCTTCTTTCGGTTCGATTTCATTTCTCATTCCCTTGATTATTGTAATCTTTTCAATGTTCATCGATTACCTTGGACGTCCAGATTTGGCATTATCGTTCACGTTTTCACATTCTCCTGTACACCATTTGTACCAATCATAAACTCCCTTTTCTGACATAGATTTTTCACCAAATATTTTCACCGTCTGCAATATTTTCCCCACTAAATATAATTTTAGTAACTGAACTTTATTACCTGAATTTAATTGTAAATGCATTATTTCCCACAATGATTTGATCTATCATTTAAAAAACTAAGAAATAGCAGAGCGTCGCAAAAAATGGCTGTATAAAAAAACTTTTTTCAGAAAGAGGACTAAAACTTGTCAAGCACGTCGCTCACGGAGCTATTAACTTAATTCATAAATTGTGTTTTCTTTTCTATTACACCTACGTGTCTACTCTATGTATCTCTGCATCATCACCACCTTTCTTTGTGACGTCACACCGTCCGTGCTCTACTGTATTGTATTACATAACCTGCTACTCCAAGATTGTAAACTGCAATGACGTCACGTATTGACTTTATATTTTATGGTTTATGTGATTGCGTTTCTTCTTTTACGATCGGTTGGCGTGAATGGCGGAATTGAATAAGTCTAGAAAATCGTTGTCCATCAGCTTCGCGTCGGTGGCCAACGGGACGCAGCGGCGCGGCGCGGCGCACGGTGAATCTCGTATAATGCAGGTGGTAACGTCCAAAATGACATGGCATGTGTTTAGAGCAGGTATGTGCGACGTACGGCCCGCGAGCCAAATCCGGCCCGCAACCCGACTTTGTGCGGCCCTCGAAGAATTTTTCAATTATCAGTGAATCTGGCCCGTCTATTTTTTTTTTAATTTGTTGTTTAGGGCTTTTCTAAGGTCTAAATGAGCCTTGTAACACTGCGACCATTGCTGATCTATTGTGTTCGCCTCCTACTATAGTTCTGCGCTAAGCCTCGTATCATTTAAGAACCGCAGCAGGCTTTTGGCTCCAGATTGTTTTACCTCCTCAGGTTGGAGGTAATGACCACCCAAGTGGGTGTATCTTTTACGCATCAGCGGGCCACACTAGCACATGAGGTGCTGGGGAGTTTCCTCTGCTCATTGGCAGAACCTGCACATTTTTGTGTCTCTGAGCTTGAGGTTGAACATGTGTTTGTTCAGGCCACAATGCCCCGTGAGCTCCCTCACCAGTATGCGTAGATTATTCCTATTTAGCGATAAGGCCTCACGGGCCGTCTTACGGTCGAAAGCTTTAATTAGCGCTTTGGAATAATTCAACCCTGGCGTGTTGTTCCAGTGGTTGACGGATTGTTCTAAACACATTTGTTTGAGCATTAGGTTTGCAAGGATTTTTGGTACGCCACAGCAAGGTTCAGGGCCGTATAACGTTCCCTTTGCTCCCGTCTTAGCAAGTTCGTCGGCTTTTTCATTTCCCTCGATTCCTGCATGGCCGGGAACCCATCTTTGAATTACCCTGTTCTTTTCGCCCAGGGAATTCAGTAGTGATATGCAGTTTTGCACTAGGTTTGAATTAATGGTATTCGAGGCTGGTGCCATAAGAGCTGCTTTGCTATCCGAGTGGATATAGATACGGTGTTGGCGTAGTTCTTATGGAGGTTGATATCCGCACATTCAATAATGGTGGCCCGTCTAATACCATATGTACTGGCGTGTTTTTTTATCACAGTCCGCATCAGTTGTCCTCAAACGCACATGAAAACCAAGAAGCAAACCTGCGTATATTTTCCGCCCCAATTGATATTGATGTCGGAGAATAAAAACTATTTCCCGCGTGACAAGTTTTCAATTCTGACGACGTTTGTAAACAAAAGCTGACGCTATTTAGAACGTCATATAAATGTGAGCAGGTTTTCTCAAGAATGAAGTTCATAAAATCCTAAAACACGAATTACGAACAAACAATTGGTAAACACCTTGTGAGTTTTAACATCCACAATATTTCCAAATATTGACCATTTTGTCTCAAACATAAAGTGACAATCGTCGCATTAGACTTGGTGTTTCGTTTTTTTTTTATATATTTATTACGATAATTTGAATTTTGTATTTTTATGTATTGTATAAAATAGATATTACAAATAAAAGAAAGAAAAAGTAATTATTTAAACAACCAGCTGCCGTTGTCCAGGGTAGACTGAAGTGACCTGTCAATCCGTTGTTTTGCGGGTAGGCCGCATACCGCTGCCGCCACTGCGTAGGTTATAACAGTGGTGGGGAGCCGGGCTCGGAGCGCACGAATTTTGAAAATCCGTCTTGCACAGAACACTTACTGTATCCTGTCTTACATCCTTGCGTTCGGCGTTCGGCGGTTGGAACATTTTAAGAAGAGGGTTCCACGTAGAAGAGAGTTTGTAACCGTCGTTTCTATTGAAGTTCGGGGTTCTACTTATTTCAATGGCTTCCCGGGTCATGCGAGGAAAGTAGAATTATTCCTTGGATAGCACAATGGGATTTTGAAACTGCATCCAGTGGTTACTTTCGCTATCTATGTTCGCAGATCGCCGTTTTTCCTCACTGAACATTTTTAACAGCTTTGATGTGTTCTGTCAGTCGCGTGGCTATGGGCCGTTTCGTTTGTCCGACGTAGGCTAGACTGCAACTGCATTCGACTTTATACACACCCGGGGTTTGCAGTAGTTTTTATATTGAATCTGTTTAGCATCTTACTTATTCGATCTGTCACGCCCTTGACGTATGTATGGTAAGAATGCCCTGATTTTGTGATTTTGGTGCTCCTGCCCGCGTAATTTTTATAATTTTCAATCCGACCCACAGTCTGATGGAAGTTGCACATGCCTGGTTTAGAGTATGTTAAGGTTCTTATTGATCGTAACTTGAAATGCAAAGGTGCATGCCTTTTCAAAAACCAAGTTACTGGAATAGTAATTCTATCATAATACCGGTCATTAAACATTTAAATATAAATATGTTAAAAATTATTTTGTCCGTAAGGGACGGACACAATAACACACCAACATATTGGCATAGATGTACTCATATCTGGGAACATATTTGTTAAGTGAAGTTATTACTTTGTTTGTTTGTTTGTTTATTTTCTTTATTGTGAATTTTCCTAATTAGCGGTTTATTATCATACGGCAATCTCCTACAACCAACCGTACTACGGTGTCTATATGTATGTGTGCAAGTAACATGTGTGTAAGCGTGTGTCTTAATTCGATCCACAAACTTGAAAATGCAGTTCCGGTGATTTTATCTTAACGGAAATTCGTGACCCCCGCCGGTAATCAAATCCGGAACCTTACAATGTAAGGTCAGGCGACCTAACCACTATGCCACCGGGCCGTGTCTATTATCTCAGTCTCAAATGTCTCAAATAAAGTGTAGTCTTCTTAGTCTAGTCTTAGTATCAAATTACATATTATATTAGACTTTTAATCTTGTAATAGTCTCCGAAACGATAGTTTTAAATATACAGGAAAATATATACAGCATTTGATTTTCTAAGATAGAAACGAAATTACGTTTTAGAAAATGGCGTTACCGATGTATTCAGGGGACACCAAATCCCTCTGAATATTAATATATATTATCTAAAGCTACCTATATCTCATCCCTCTGCTTTCCTATCCTAGTAATTGTATCCTAGTAATTCCGATTGTAATTTAATTTAATTTAATGCATTCTTGATAATTATCGTACAAGAAAAAATCGGTTGTGTCACCCCAAGACTTTCCCGGCAAGTAAAAAACCCCTCTCCCCTCCCCCCCCCCCCCCCTTCGCGCCGTGCCAAACCCCTCAACCCCCACTCCCTAACCTTCTCACACACGCCAACTCCCTCCTCCCCCGGACCACCCCGATAGTGTTTGTGCCAAGTGGCTATGATAGCAAAAGTAATATTTTATAGTATTTTGTAGTATTTTCATGGAATTAAAATGGTATTTCTTCAAAAATCACGTAGTGTTTTCTAAAATACGGCGGTATTTAAAAAATGCGTCGCTTGTATACGAGATATTCCTGCCAAAATTTCACAAAGTGATTTCGGTTTAACAATGCATCTGTGTACATTTCAAGTTGAAGTATGACTAGCGCGCCCTCTGGTGGACCGATTTCAACTGCTATCTTTTCAAGTCTTGCCATGACCGAATGATGCCTCATGCCAAATCAACTCAATCAGATGAAGCGTTTGGGCGCTATCGTCGAGGAATACACGCAAAGACTCACAGACATACTTCAGTCTGGAAATGGTCTAAATCGTCTCGGGAGGTATCAAAATGTATAGATATATACGTCCTTATCTTGATAAAAAATAGGGCGTTCACAATACTTTCCATCTACCAGAAAAGTAAAATGTAAGACATACCGAAGGAAATACAACCCTTAGAAAGCTAGTCATGGGAATAAAGCTCAAGACTGCAAGTTTTCAACCCTCGAAAATATCTTTGTAGGGGTGTTAGTGCACGCTTACTAATGTATACCGGTGGCTTATTCAATGAGGGCTACTATTTTGGCATATAATTACATAACTGCATAAATACGGAGATCGGCCGCCCGCGAGTCGCGACGGAAAACCACCAATAGGTGGTATTCGCATTTCAGCGGTTAATCGGCCAGCGAAACGTGTAGTGATTAGTGATAATTAATGAAGCACTGTTTGCTTTCCAAATATCAAATAAATAAATAAATAAATAAGTCTGCTGACCGAGATTCTTTAGGTAGCGAACAATTTCGCGCAGCTTGGGCTACAAGATCTATTTAGTTCTCGGATCGGCTCACTCACGATTCAGAAGATTCAGAGGCCTCCTCGTGCGGAAGGCTACCCCGGGTAAGACTCCCGCGTCTCAGGCCACACAAGCTCGTGGATCAGTCTCTCCTGGTGGGATTGCATCCCGGCGCTACTGGACGGTTTACGCACCAACTAGAGTTGTCAACTACAACGGGCGAGCCCGTCACCTTAGGAAGTTTTAGCGATTAGTCGTTCTATCTCCCTGGAGTGAGCGCAGAAGACTTGGACAGAACAGTCCACCGTCTAGCTCCGCACAAACCCGTAGGATGCCAAAGCCTTAACCGCGAGATAGCCAGGAGTGTTACCCAGCGGGTAACACTCACACTCACACCCTTACTCACACTCACACACTCACACCCTTACTTCCAATTGCGGCCAGATTACTCTCTCGATTGGTTACGAGTTCGAGGTCGCTTGCGCCGGCGCGGTCCTCTCCCTTACGAAGCGGTGAAACGGTGTATACCGAATCTATCGCGGACCACGCCATCGTTTGCCCGGCTGTTCACCCAGGATCGGGTAGCCGATGGTCGTTTCAAGAGCAGTCGCCGTAAGGTCCGCAACCACCCCCGCTCTATAGGAAACAGTACTGCTTCCAGACTCCCCGACTATTAGTTAGAGTGCGTAATCGATTGGCTTATGCCGCACGGTGCGCAGACCGTCCAGAAGGTTGATTCCTAGGGAAAACTAACCCTAAGGCCAGAGTCCTACCCAGGCTCGCACTTCATGCGTGGAGTCCGTCGGATAGGTGTTGACCCGTGATTGTGACCAACCCTGAACAGAATGGGTCTTCGTGGCCAACTCACCAAGGGCCCCTTAGCTCCCTAAAAGGGTTCGCGCACCGTTCGGCGACGCCATAATCGGTTGTGCACTCTGACTAATTGCTGAAGGAGTCTGGAGACTATGGAAATATACTGTATTCTAAGCAGCGGGGGTGGATGTTGACCTGCTCTCATGCCAGTCTTGAAATGGCCTTAAACCACCCGATCCCGTGTGGCACTACGGGCAAAGGACGGCCAGGTCCGCGATGAATTCAAACTGAATTACCACGCGTAAGCGACTTCGGACCTGTAACCACTCGGGAGGACGGAGGTATCATGAAGGTTAACTTTAGGCGGAGATATCCTACCGAAATTAGTAGTTAGGGGGCGATGCTGCTCGCTGTATACCTTTCCCGGTGCCTCGTCGTAAGGCGTTAGTCTCGAACGGGCTGCTGGCGAGCTGTCTTGTCTCTAAGTCTTCTACGCCCATCCCTCTAATGAAAGAACGATTACATATCGTTATACCAACCTGGGGTAACGGATTCGCCTGTTGTAGTCGACACCGCCCTACTGCAGTATAAATAGGTTAGTTGTAAGATTGCCATGTGGCACAAGCTTGCATTTTTGCTTTTATTTTTAATTCCAAATAAAGAGTTTATTATTATTATTAGTATTGTTATATAGGCAGCAAAAATTGGTTTTTATGACATTATGTCGCTGGGTATCTTTCCTACACCGGTCACCGCCCTACTGCTGACCGAGATAAACTCAAATCTAGTCTAGCCTGGGTAGTGTGAAGCGACCATAGTTGACGATACACTGTGCCTTGAGGCGGCTCCACACTACATCACAATACCGATACACTACACACACCGGCACTGCATCCAATGTACATTCGATATTGCAGTGCAACAAAAAAGCGAGTAGTGCAATGTGTAGTAGTGGGTTATAGAGCCGGCGGGAGATTGCGTTCTCTCCGCGGGGGAGCATTCGACGAACGATAAACTATAAAATGTTCGCTCTCTGTGCGATGCACTACGCCATGCCATATCCAGCCCATTCCAAAGTCTCGCCGGAAAATTGAACGTTAAGGCTATTTTATTTGTATTTGCACCTCAATATTTCGCACTCGAAATGCGATATTTTCCATATAACGAACCCGTAACGAAATCAATACAATTTTGATAATAATACATATGTATTTATGCCACTGGCGATTTGCGTTACTAGCTAATCCATTTTTACAAGCTTTAATTTACCTTACAGTGTTTGTTAGTTTGTTTAGGTTAAACCTTGCAAGCTGTATTAAGAACCACTTGTGAGGAGGTGGTGTCAACTTGTGAGTTATCTCCTTATTGAAAGTCGATTGAATGTATATCAGAAGGAAAAAAAAATGAGAGTATCTCGTACTCTGCTTGCTTCACAGCCGCGATTGCGACGAATGTGTATAGAGACTGATATAATAAGTAATATATTAAGAAAGCCACACTTACCTCGATTATATGAATGTTTTTTATGTGATTGCGATGGTAAAAAGTGGGAGAGAAAAAATATAATTCATCGCATGGCAGAGCGGCGTATTTTAGCGTTACGCAGAGACGGCAATCGAGCGACTTATAGGATTATTAAATTTCTGCTATAGGTGAGTCAGTTAAAAATAACAACCACAGTCGTAATTGTAATGACTGAATAAATTTGTAATTATTGGGCAAATGTGTTGAATAAATTTTCTTCGGCCAAACTTACACGTGCTCTCAAAATATGTAGTACCTATGTGGGTTTTTTTCCTAATGTGGGTTTTTTTCACACCTGGCAAAAATGGGTCGTTCCGTCCACCCACTGAGTTCAGTGGTAGTCGGTAAATGTGTTCATGGGTAGTCAGTGAAGAATGAAAATACAGCCTCTTAGAAGTCATGGAAAAAAATGTAACGATACTATTATAGACTGCGCTAATAAGATTATAATTTTGCGAATATATCAAAACAGCATGATTTAATAGCATTGAAGGCAAAAAAATCACAAAAAAATGCTTTACCAAATAAAAAAACAGCCCCAGAAATTTCAAAAAACAGCAGCGGCATTTGGAAAAAAATAGGGGCTTCGCATTACATTTGCAGGATTAATTACACACTTCAATGGGACTCGCGGCGATTGTGACCAAAATACAACCTTCAGCATTTCAGACCTAGCTGAACTTCAAACAAAGCATATGAAAGATCTTGGTTTTGACTGTAATATTCACACCTCGTGGCTTAAACAACAACTACTAGACAAATGTCGCTACCTAGTTTCGTTTGACAGAAAAAGACTGCCAAGTCATATTACATTCAAGGACGACGTAGATTTGGCAGTACGCTCTACTACATTAGTTTATATACAATATGTTTTTATACTAAGCCTAAAGATGAGAGAGGTGTTATTGACAAGACCAAAAAAGATAGCAGTGTGCCTGCGTCTCTTTTAGATTTAGTATCTAAGATTGTTTTTGGAACCAATTCTGACAGATACGATCGTATCTGACTTTTTATGGCTGAACTCTTAGCATACCATGCAATACAATACGAAAAGAGAGGTGACGTTCGAAGGCTTGACAAAAACGAGGAAACTTCTGCTCCCGTCTTTTTAGCAGCTAAATTATATGCAGAAACAAGGAAAAATACTCATTAATTGCTCATACAACCTCGGTATGAGAATTTCCTATCGAAGACTGCAGAGTATAATAACCGAGAAAGGAAACTCTGTTTGCGAAATGTATATCATATAAAAGGAGTGGTCTACCCTGTCAAAATGTGTAAAGGTTTTTTCACCACTGCTTCGGTAGATAACATTGACCACAACCTTTCGTCGACAACAGCAAAAAGCTCTTTCCATGGTACAGCTATCATTTTGATACAGCATTAGATGCCAGAGAAAGCAGGTAAGTATAGTCCGCTGCATTCTTTTTGAGCTCTCGACCACAGTCTCAAAAATGCTTACACAGATTAAACACAACCTCGTCAAAACTGCACATGAGAAAGAAAATCAAATGGCCTCGTGCTAGACTAGAGCCGCTATATGTAACGGACTTCGCCGTCTTCCTTAAAACCAAGGCATGTACAGCCAACGACAGAATATTTGATATCGTGATGATGTATTGAAAATTTAAAATTGGCTTTTATAGTCTAATTAACAAATTCAAATTCAATTTCAAATATTTTTATTCAATGTAAATACATAATATACACATACTGAACGTCAAAAGACAGTAATTGTACTTTTTCCTATTTTTTCCGGCGAGTTCTACAAGTAAGATTCCACTGGAAAGAACCGCCAAAGAAAACCAGTGACCACTTTTTTGGTACTATTATTATCCATAATTTATATATAATCAATAATTCAAAAATATTTCATGTCCCCGGTCCATGTATTTACTTTATCGATGTCCCCGTGAATTGAAGACATGAAACAGAAAGAAAAAAGGTAGGCAGAAAACAAGTAATTTCACAATAAAATATAAATATTCAAAATAGATCGGCTATGCCTAGTTAGGAGCGACGCAAGCATTTGTTACTACAAACGGTGTAATTTTTTTAATCAAATAAAATAAAAAAATTAATAAATATTGAAGTGATGAATACAAAATAAAAAAAACTTAATTTCGACGTACAAAATCGACTAGCCATCCTAACAGTATTGTTTTAGAGAATGACTGTACTATAATTTAAATGTTCATTAGCGATTAACACATGCATTACATGCATAACCGTCCATGATGTAATATCGATAATTAGTTTGGTTTATAATACGGTGTGATATATAATTATGTGGAAAATAACATTAGGATTGTGACACAAAAACACAAAACAATCATGTTTCACTTTCCAAACTATTACCACTTTTATATTAGGAGCCTCAATTATAACAGTACATCTCAAACACAATACTTTTATAGACTCTGCTTACAACACAATACGATCACCTTTCACTGTCCAAACTATTATTATAATTATATGTGCCAATTTTACAGTACAATTCCCCTTGTCTGGGATTTCAGCGTCTTATTTCCCAATTTTGTTTTTAACGGCATATTAAACGACGATCACGACAAGAAATAATAGAAAATAAAGTTATTTACCTACTGTACCTCCTGGGATTCAGCACAGTCGAACGCACGATCACAACACAGAACACGAAGACAAAATACAACACAAAACGTATTTATTTGTTACTTTTCTGATTGTACCGACGGGCTAAACGACGGGCCGCTGAGACAATCACGTATATACTGAAAAATTATCACAGCCCAATTCAACTCGACACTAAACGAATCATTTAGTTATGTAATCGTCTGACTGTACCGTTAAACGGCTGGCTTCGACGAGAATCATTACAGTCACGCGTAAACTCAACCTCTCTCCGTCATTCTCACAGGTATAAAATATGCCTATCCCTTTTTTGGTTTCAGTGCATTGGTGTGCAGTGCAGTGCAATAAATGCAATACGTGTGACCTGAGCATGTAGTTGTAGAGCTCAAAATGTTTGCATTCCACTATACTTACTAACTGTCTGTATTTCGTATTACTTTTAAATTGTCGTAGATATCACAGTTACATAAACATTATGTTTATATCAGGTTTACCCCGTGACTTGCCACCAATTTCGACGAACGAGGAGAGTTCTACATTAGTCAAGAAAATAATGCAGCTGACATCTCATTACTCACTTGTTCCTCCTTGTTTTATGGACTTAGGGAAATAAACATGTTCACAGTCGGACATCTGTACACATGAGGATCTAATGCTGTAACACCCCTAGTTGAAGAAACAGAATGGCTAGACATTTGACCCAGACAGAATGACTCAAGATTTCAGACCATGGGCTGCTTATCATGAAACGTCCATCTTCAGACTCCTCCGGTTTTTCTCGGATTGTTGACAAGAAGACGAAGAAGAAGAAGTGTTTGTCTTTACGCTAATATTTAATTACAAGTTTAATGCCAACATAAACCTTGTAGTATTAAAAACAACTGTTTCTTAATTATTTCTCCCGGTTGAACTTCAATGCACTGCAAAATTGACTTATCTTACTCTTCAATGAATGATTTTTTTGATAACCTCGTCCTAGACATTCACTAAATGTGCATTCTTAAACGTGGTGACAGAAACGCGTTGTATAAAAGGAACCTAATAATATAAGACGAATTTTATGCTACACAGTTCTGCCGCCGCGTTTTAGACGAATGTGTATAGACACTGTGTATAAGTTTCTTCCGACGACGAAATCAGTCGACAGGCCATTTAGAACGGCCTGTGACGTCTACCACTAGGCCTTTTGCCTTTTCGTGGGGCTTCTCTTGAATCGGGCCCGTAGGCCCGGCTTTCGTGAGTATGGCGTCTCAGGGCTATTCACCCTGAGGCAGACTTCAGTATGTATGCTACTCTCGAGGCACGAGCTAGCTCCTCCTTCGTGCCGGTTTGGCACGCGCGAATGAGTTCCAGCAGCTGAATTACATTCAACAAGACCAGCTCGTCGCTCTCGAGGAAGCGCAGATCGTCCAGGTATTCTGGCTCTTCTGGCTGGGGTTGTGGGGGCGGTGTAGTCGCACTCTCTTCGTCCGTTTGCGTGCATGCGGGCGCTGTGGTTGCTGTGGGCGCTTGGGAGCTGGTGGACTGGGCGGTCGCCTCGACCTCCATCCCCTCCTCCTGCTGCGGATGGGGCCTTGTTGGCTGCTGCTGCGGTGGCTTCGAGCGGCGCCGCCGGTTCGACTTCCTCTCCACAGCTGGCTGCTGTGGAGTGGCCGAAGGCACCGGCTTTTTCCTCCACGACAAGGACTCCGTAGGGGCGGCGGCAGGCTGGGGCTTCGTCTGCGTCTTCCTCGGCGCTGGGCGTGGAGGAAGCGACGAAGGCGCGGCTGCGGTCGAAGCGCCCGGTGAGGCGCTTCGCGGTGGGGCTCGCGGAGGAGCGGTGGCTGCTGCACGCGGAGCACCCTGCTGCTTCCGCGTCGTCTGGCGGATTTCCGCTAGGAAACTGGGGCAGCGCCGGTTGTTGGCCGGGTGCTCCTGCCCGCAGTTTCCACAGGTTGCACGGAAGTTCCTTCCTGACATTTACAAATAATTTAGTTTACTTCATAACTTACAGTATAATTTCTATACGCGGTGACAGAAACGCGTAACATAAAAAGGGCCTAACAATATATAAGGCCTCTTTTATGCTACGCGATTCTGCCGCCGCTTTTGGGACGAATGTGTATAGAGACCGACCGAAATTTAGTTTGAATAGTTATTATGCATTTAACTAATTTTGATATAACAGCTGCCGTATTCCGTGGGTCATAATACTAATTAGCGAAGACTTAAAAACGGCCCTAAAATTCCATTAGGCAATTTCTATTACAGTAATTAGCTTCTTGTCGATAGCTTTGATTTAGACTTGCCGAGATAAATATTTTTAAATTTAATTTCAAATATAGTAATTGTAATATAAGATCGAAGACTATCGCGGTTGTTTGACATTATAAATAGGATAGAAACGAATTTACGGCGTGAATTTTTAGCACCCGACGTTTCGGTAGATGTCTTACCCTAGACAACGGCGGCTGCAACGTCACCGAAAGATCGGGTGCTACAAATTTCACGCGGTAAATTCGTTTCTATCCTATTTATTATAGTAATTGTATCTTAACACCATCCAGACCCAAACGTATCAGATTTAAAGCAAAGTGTGTAACCAATTATGAAGCAGCGATCTTTGATCGTGTTAGTGAAGTGTATCTATCTTTACACTTTTCATCGTTTGGCTGCATATTATGTTAACTTTTTACAAGTTTACTTATACAACATTTTACAACATTTATACATACATTAATTATCGTCAAAACTCACCGTCGATTGGCTGACGCCGAACAGTGCGCAAACCGTCCAGGAGTGCCCGAAGTATGATTCCCGCAGGGGAACTGGCCGGAAGGGAGTCCTACCCGGGCTCGCACTACTGCTTGTAGGCTGCAGGATGGGTGTTATACTGTGAGTTGAGCGGGCCCTAACACATAGGTCTTAGTGCCACAGCGGTACTGGGCCAATTAGCGCCAGAATGCACATCTTGCGGTGTCGACTACAACGGGCGAGCCCGTCACCACAGGACGTTATAACGATTAGTCGTTCTGTCGCCCTGCAGTGAACGTAGAAGACTTTGGACAGTACAATTCTACGTCCAGCTACGTCACAACCCGTGAGAGTCCAACGCCTTACCGCGAGTTAGCCAGGAATAAACCCGGCGGGCTCGAGATACTCGCGCCCTCACTTCCAATTGTGACCAGATTTCTCCGGTCTCTCGATTGGTTCCGAGTTCGAGGTCGCTTGCGCGGTCCTCTCCCTTACGAAGCTGTGAAACGGAATGCACCGAATCTATCGCGGACCAAGGCGTCCTTTGCCCGACTCTGAACCGGGATCGGATGGCCAATGGTCATTTCAAGAGCAGTCACCGTAAGGTAGACAACCACCCCCGCTCTGTAGGAAACAATACAGTTCCCAGACTCCCCCGACTGTTAGTCGGAGAGCACAATCGATTGGCTTGCGCCGCACGGTGTGCAGACCGTCCAGGGGCGCCAGAGGTTTGATTCCCAGGGGAGACTGGTTGACCCAGTGTCCTACCCGGGATTCGCACCCCATGCGGGGAGGCCGTCGGATGGGTGTTGACCCGTGAGTGTGACCGACCCTGAACACATGGGTCATCGTGGCCACCTCATCATGGGCCCGTTAGCCCCCCGCCAGAATGCACAGTCGATTGGCTAACGCCGCCAATGCGCAGACCGCCCAGCAGCACCCGAGGTCTTCCAGCAGATTCTATTCCATGTCACGACACAGCCGAGATGGGATAAACATCCTTCAAGGTTCGTCCCCCTTCGAGGAGAATACCGAATGGAAGCTGAACCGTGAGTTGAGCTGACCAAAGATACCGAGTAGGTCATAATGGCCGAAGCCGCACGGAACAGTTAGAATAGTGAAATCCAAAATATTAATCGAAACTGAATTCCGGTCGGTCTCTACCCACATAGGTCGCAAACGCGGCTACAAGCAACGAGTAGCATCAAAGGGGCCTTAGGTACCATCAGTAAGCCTACACCAAATCTCCGCCATTTTTCCCCGGCCGAAATTCCCTGTATATTTCGCGTTAATGCTGTACGCCTGTAGGAAGCCGGCCAGTTAAGGACGCGTCCTTGAAATGCTAAATAGCGGTCCCCGGTGTACAGAAGATACGAAAGCGATGTTTTGCGTAATCCTGCCAAACGGGCTCAGATGAGGATCGTTATCGTCGTAAACGATTTGAATCATCCCCGAAGCGCGCGTCTGCCTCAAAACTCACTCAAATGAGGGAGGGAGTGGAGAGTAGTGAGGGAAGCGTAAGCGATATTAGATTATCAATATTTATCGATTCAACGATAATCGATTTATATTAATAAAATACAGACAAACGACTTAGGAGTATTTGTGCGATCTGGCCAGCCAAAATTATTTTTCCTGGCCAAAAGTGTTCTTACGCCAATCCCCAATATTCATTAATAAATTTTAATAGGCAATATCACAAAACCTATTTTCAACGGCGAAATATTAACTGAGTAAACTCTTCGTAGCTTTTTTTGTACAGCGTTAATAATGCTTTGATTTGGTAGATAATTGGCCCTGTGAGGAACCACCCATCACTAGACTCCAAATTGTTCGGTGTGAGGTGGTGGTATCAACTTACGAGTTATCTCCGTATTGATAGGCGGTTTTGAATGAAGTAGAAGGTATTTATTGATCGAAAGTTTGATATTGCCAGTTATAACGCTTCCCGAACAGTTTACATTGTCGCGAGTATATTGATGCGCGAATGCGGTTACGAGAATATATGGATTAGGATTGTATGTGTGCTCCTAGTATTTTGTACTGGGCACGGCTCGAATCTGTGGGATTGCAGACTGATGCTTCGTGACTGGGGAAGATAAGGAAAGGAAACCGAGGAGCCGGACCCGTTGACCTAACTCGTGAGAGAGAGTGCCGGGTATGCCGTCGCAACCCTGGGAGAAGGTGATCACTAGGGGAATGATTCTTTGGTTGCTTTTTCGCCGGTTTATATAAGCCGGTAAATGATGCAATCCGAAATATTCCGAGTAAAAGTATTGTTTCATTGTGCTGATTCATAGCTGCACGGGTTTAAATAATAGCTGAATTGTGTCAGTATATTTCACTGGAAATCGATGCATTTGTTGATCGTATGTAATGGTACTTAAAGGCCATTACAGCCCGATTGCGTTTCTTTGTGAAATTAAATTGAAGTAAGTTCAAACGAACGAGATAGAGCAATACGTTAGAGCGAAAAATGAACCGAACTATCATCGATAAAAACTACCTGTCGAACTTATAATCGTCCAAATAAATTTGAACACATTTCGTGCGGTGTTACATTCAGATGCTTTATCTTTTGTTGGTAGTCCTAATGCAAAAAAAATCGAAATTTAAATTCTAAGTGTCAACATGTTTTAAAATTTTCTCACGTCTAAATAATAATTAAATAATAACTTTATAAGAATATAGTGCAATTTTACAGTCTGGATTCACTCGCGGTTAACACGGGACGCGTCCCGAAGGATCATATCGGTCTGAGCTGTTCACTTTAAACATTCGACCAGCGTGTCTATGGACAAAGTCGACCATCGAAAACAAGCGAGCTGTCGTTACTGGCTGGGGGCAGATCGACTTTGCTGAAGATACATCGGACGACTTACTGAAGGTGGTGGTGCATTTGATTGACCAGCCGACCTGTCGAAGACTATATGCAAAGACTCTCAGAAAGAGGTTACCGCAAGGTATAACGGACGACCAATTGCGCGCTGGAAGCTTAGAAGGAGGACGAGACTCTTGTGGAGGCGATAGTGGTGGACCTCTGCAAGTGACGAAAGCTGACAACCAATGCCTCTTCAACATAATCGCCCTTACCAGTATTGGAAAGAGCCCTTGCGGAAGTGCCAAGGGACCTGGCATATACACTGCCGTGAAGAGTCATGTGAAATAAATGGCGTTTTAGGAGTATGTCTACCGCCGGAAAATTGTCCAAAATCTGACGGGGATTTGCCAAAAGGGAAACTATCACAATTTTGTATAATGTCGGAACAAGAGACTGTATGCTGTATTCAACACAGCCCCATGAGCAACAACACGAGATCATCAGAAAACCAGGATAAATCCAATAATGCATTTTCTACATCACCGCCTACTACAACAACTACCAATAAGTCACCGGTCATCTCTACAATAGCTCCAGAAAAACCTTAAACATCGCCACAAGCCATAACTACCAATTTCAAAAATGACAGTGTGGAAAAACGAACTAAATCCGAAAAAAATAGCTCTGCAATATTGAGTACAAATTTAACAATGACAGCCATTGCTGTGTTGGCGATTAATTAATTTATTTTATTTTATCTGCATCCAAACTTTTCTCTGGTCGTAACGGTCTCCCTTCCGTCGGGTTCAGAAGAGGGAGGAAGAGAGAGTGCACCCGTGGTCGTGCGCCCACCATGTGCACTATAATATAGCCTGCGCACTTGACTGCTTCCGAACAATGGACTCTGAGAAGACTAAAGAAGTCACTAGAATCTACAATGCAGTCGCTATGGCCGAACACGCGGCTAGAAGGATATATAATGCAAAAAAAGTGACAACCGTTCATTTCACATTCCGCTCAATAGTATTGCTTGTCTCGTTCACACGGACTAATTTCCGATTTTAGTTCACGAAGAAAAGCAATCGAGCCCACTGGCTGTGATAATGTGTCCCTTCCCCTTCCCCTATATACCTGTTGTAACCATATACGGCCCAACTCACGGCTCGGCTTCCACCCGGAAGCCTCCCCGAATAGGGATTAACCTGGAAAGGTCTAAGTCCGCCTGCGACTGTAAGTCCAGTCGTGGACAATTGGAAACTTTGGTTCGATCTGGGGGAACACCTCGGTCAGCACTGGGCGGTTTGTGAACCGTGCGGCGTCAGACAATCAATTGTGCACGCTGGCGAATATCCGGGAGAGTCTGAAAACGTACGTTTCCTAAGCAGCGAGGGTGGTTGTTGATCTTTGAAAAGATCCGTTGGCCACCCGATCCCGTGACTGATGATTTTACAAGAACTAAATAAATATAATAGTCGCGACAAGAGAGAGCCAGAGAGGTCAACACGTGGGGATCCTGGCTGCAAAGGAGGACGAGTGCTAGTTCGCAGTGCCGCGATGGCGACACTGCTTGTCCGATTCTGTATCCGGGCTCTCTCAGAATAACCCCACCTTATTTGTGGATAGATCTTGGATGCCGGTGGAGAGGGGAAAACCCTAACATTGCAGTTTAGCGTGCGAGATGCTCCTCCGTGTCGCACTTGTACTAGGGAGATGATTCCCGGGCAGACCACTGCTATTTCTCCCCTTCGTCCTTTCGCCGAAGACCATTTCCAAAAATATTGCAACCACAAAATCATCAGAACCAGGTACCTACGCTTCACACAACTCCTCAAACCGTCAGAGGGCAGGGTACTTCATACGGCTTTTTGACCGCGTGGTACTGTTCGGAAACCGCTCAAAAACTCCCGGAGATTAACAGAAAACTTCCCGATCGTACGATTTTAAATTATTCTGGACAGTTCCCTCACCTTACTTACCGATGCCGGGATAGGGTAGCAGGATTACTAACTCCCCAGGGATATGCGAGAAATGAACAGTATGCTGCTTATACCCGCTCTACACTGTATGTGCCATTGCCTATGTCTCTCTTGCTCTTTCCCATACATTTTCCACACGTCTCAGTGTGGCCGACTCGCTTCCACCCTAAAAAGAAAGAAAAATCTTTAATATTTAATATATCGTCGTTGCGCCGACCAAACCTGCTATGTGTACTTTTTTGAGAAAATATCTTTTGGATACAGAATGATGGGAAAAACTGCTATGCGTCGACGATGTGGCCCAACATTAGCCAACGGGTAGAGCGGGCATTACACAGGACGTCAGACGAGAATGATTTACCCAGTACCTACTCTTTCGCCTTTCCGGACCGATGCGTTCACGACTCGAATCGACCCGAAGTCGCAGTGATAGTCGACTTTTGTAGCCGGCGACTCTAAGATAAGATAAGATAAGATAAAAAGTATTTATTTCCAATACAACCATACAATTGTGTAGGAATGACAGTAATTAATCTTAAACTAGTTACTCAATTTAGACAAGAGATGATATACAATATATAGCTTTAAACTTACCAATTTACAAAAACATAGACTATATGATAACAGTTTACAACAAAACAATCAACGGTAAATAATATGTATTAGATTAAATGGGTAGATACGATGCTATGTATTTTCAAAATATTTTAAGAAGTCATTATGAACATACATGTTGATTTTAAGCAGATAGATTCGGATGGATCTCTTGAAAATATCGATGTTTTTAATTGCTTTTAATCTTTCGGGCAATTTATTGAAAAGTTTGAGGCCTAAGTATCGACTAGTCGCCTGGAACTTTAAGTAAGCCACAAGAAGACCACTGGCCAGCAACATAGGTGTTTTCGATCCCCTCTTCGAATCTCAGGGCCACTTATATTGGTGATCAGCGTGCAACCGCCGAAGCGCATTACGCGATTTGTCATTGCGCCTTATCGAGTCTCGAATTTAGCGTAAGTCGACTTACGAAGAAGTGAGGAACCCTACGGTTTTAGCATCGATTTCAATGCTTCACATTGGTAAATTGCTTTCAATTTGATCGACTGGCGACCGTGATAGCCCTGTCAAATATCTCGCGCTAACAATGCCGAATGATTGTTTTCAAACAGGATCTATGTTGTTTGTGCGCGATTTATATATTCAGGATTATGCGAATTCGGAATATCATCGCCCAATACGTGAGAATGTGCAGAGGTTTATCGAAATTTGATTAAAAAAAACTGTGAATTTTGATCTAGGATTTTGAAACGGGTAGTTACCTGGGTTTTTGCAATACAAAGTATTTTCTCCGTTTTATCGAGATCGGATAAAAAAGACTGTGTATTCCATTTTCATATATACCTATATGTTACAGCACTGAATATTGTATCCACAAAACTGATATAGACATGCATTCTTATAACCGACACTAACACACACAACTGCTAGTTTTCGCTGGTTCCTAATGGTTCCGTGCAGCTTGGGTGGTGTTGGCTTGGCCAAACTCTTTCTGTCATCTGGCCTGCCCAACTCGCGGTTTGACTCCTATCTGGTATCCTCCTCGAAGAGAAGCTTACCCTGTCAGGGCCGATGTGAGCTTCCGCCACGACTGTAATTCTGCAGTCGAAGGTGGTTGGGATCAAAAGATCGCGGATTCGGGGGAATAGCTCGGGCGGAACTGGGCGGTTGGAGCACTTGCGGTAAAAACCAGGGGAGTCATCACAGCGGAGGATAGTTGTCGACCTGACGTCGTCAACCCTTGAATCGATCCGTCGGCCAGCCGATCTCGAGTGACCACAGCGGGCAAAGGGCGTCGATGTCCGCAAAATATTTAAACTGAATAAAGCTTGCTTCAGGTAGAGGCCGCGCAACCGACATCGAACCCGTGACCAGACCGGAGGATGGAGAAATCTGGCCAAATCTGGTAGTAAGGGCGTGAGGCTGGACTGCTGTGTTCACTTTCCAGTGCCTCGCGGTAAAGCGTCGGCTTCTTATGTTAGAGCTAGACTGTGTACTTTGTTATCCCTAAGTCTCTGTGTAATCACCTCACGGCTGAAAAAACGATTTATATAATTATACCAACTTGAGGTGTCGGGTTAGCCCGTTGCAGACGACAGCTCCAAATTGCTACTATCGGCCCTCTAATTTAATTCAACTGCCTTTGTAGTCACGCCTCTGTCCGTTATCAGGGGTTTAGTTGACTAAATCATGATTCTAGTGAAATCTATAATATTATTTACCGTAATGATATTATTATAATATTTATATCAACTGATAACAGATAAATTCATGTTATTGTCTATTCAGGGTTTGTTATTTTTTGAGAAGCGAGCACTACGCGGTATAAAACTGCCCACTTGCCCTTATAAAGTTTTTTGAGAGGTAATCATTTATTCTCACGGATCGTAAACAAAATCCTTTTTGTTGCGATGAATATTAAGTATCTAATATTTCCGACTTCAATTTGGGTGCTACGATGATGCGGGACATCAAGGAAGCGTTCCATTTTATCATGGAACGTTTGTCAATAAATACATATTTAGTAAGCACTTTTAATTTCCTGGTAAAGGAAAGTATTGTGAACGCACTCCTGCGTATCTGTGTATGTGTATTCCTCCGCAATAGCGCTTAAACGCTTCATCCGATTGAGCTGAAATTTTTAATGCAGGCATCATTTGGTCATGGCAAGACTAAGTGTGGTTGAAATCGATCCACCAGAGGGGCGAGCTAGTCATACTTACATCTCGAAATATTGATCTTAGATACTTGAAATTCGAAACCACATTGTTATGTAGTTTCGAAACATTTTTTGTTTCAATATCACTTACACAAGCGATACAAAACAAACTATATATACATTTTAATCAAATTATAATATCGAGCCGCCCGAAGCTAACCGAGAAATAAACTATATTGGAACATAGCCATTTTAGTACTACAGAAATACTATAAATGGACTAGATTTGCTGTCATACTCAATCACCATGGTGAAGGGGGTCGAAAATATTTATCTTCCTATCCCGCCTTATCTAGAATGCTTTAACTTCGAAGAAAACAGACCAAGTATAAAGTTACGGACGAAAATATTCTTCTTTTTTCGATATTCTTCTTCTTCCGTGGGTTTCTATCCCGCCTTTTCTAGAATGCTTTAACTCGAAGAAAATACACCAAGTACTCAGGATGTATAAAGTTCCGTACGAAAATATTCTTCTTTTTCCGATATTACTCTTCATCCGTCGGTTCCTATCCCGCCTTATCTATAGTGCTTCAATAGATACCTAAGAACTGAATGAAGTTTAGAAAGAAAATATTATTTTTTTTCGATATTGTTTTTCATCCGTGTGTTCCTATCCCGTTTTATCTAGAGAGCTTAAATATTTACCCAAGTACTCAAGATATATAAAGTTTCGGACGAGAACACATTCGCTATCGGAGGGCAGGAATATTGATAAAATAGTCTTTGGCTACTTGCTGGGAAAATTGCGGTGACACAACCTATTTCTTTTCACCTGGGCGTAAGTTTTTGTAGTCGACTTTTGACCTCCTAGAATTTCCCTACGTGCAGCGTGAAAAAATGCTATATATTTACTGGATTTAGGATATTTTGCAAGGCACACAATTTAGCCTCAAGTTGGGAGCCAGTTATAATATTAATTTTATCAAAGCATCGTTTCGTTTACCAAAATTTGTATAGATATTTCATTTTCATTTTAATATTGGTATAGTATATAGAGTATAGAGCATAATGCGTAAATTCGGACTTTTAGCTTGGAATAGACGATAAATTTCAGTTTCGGTTCAGAAAGGCAGAATTGCGTGTCTAATTGGCCCAACTTACGCTAAAAGCAAGATTTAATTGCGCAATATCGCCGCTAGAGGCCGAAAGAAACATTGAATTCCGGCGGTAAATAATTGATAAAAATCGTAGATATACCTTTCCAAACACAAGTCTGCTTAATATTTTTTCGCGCTGGTATTATTTTTTCATTTTAAAGTTTATTTTCAAAATATCATACGTACCTTAATATTAGGCCACTGTAAAGCCTAAGTAAAAACGTAATGCAGTTGTTGCCAATTTTTTTTGTGCTGTTGGCAACTGGTAAATATCTGCTTATCTTATTAATACTTTATCAGTATTGAATATACAAATGTCTTTAGTAATCCAAGTATTAGAACCTACTAGACTTTGAAAGCCATTCTGGGGTTGCTTGCTTCTTTTATTTGACACAAGTCCGAGGGATATGATGAATCTTTATCTTTATCCCAAAGAATAATTATTATAAAATATGCCTATGAAGGCATGCCTATGTCGTATGGATGGCAATTGATGGCGAGAACCGTGCTACACCTAAATGCACTACTATCGAACCCACATCTAGATGTACTGCAGTCAACTGTGGTAGTTTTTAAACTTTACTTAGATATAGGTGACGATTTTAAATATTAAATTCGCTTTGTAAGGTTCCGGATTAGATTCCCGGCTGGGTTACCATTTTCCGTTGGGATAAAATTAACGGAATTGCATTTCAATTCTGTCGATCGAATGCAATAACAAGACATACGCTTACACACATGTTACAGGCACACATACATATAAACGCTTCATAGTAGGGTTCATTGGAAGAGATTGTCGTATGACAATAAACCCTCATATTGTCAAATTTCACAACTGCTGCATTAACTGCGTACCATGCCTGTTTCCATTCTAAAATGACTTATGGTATACTGATATGGGGGAATGCCACAGACAGTTCTAGGGTTTTCATTTTACAGAAAAGTGCACTAAGAGCAATTGCAGGAGTATCCCGTGACACGCACTGCGAACCATATTTTCTTAAGTACAAAATACTGACTTTTACGTCTCAATATATTTTACAATGTCTACTCTATGCTAAATCAAATATTAACGAACAAGAGGTAAACGGGAATATGCACTCCCACAATACACGCAGACGTGATGACGTTATCCTGCCTAAAGTACGCCTTACGCAGACACAAAAGTCCTTTGGATATTTGAGCTATAAGCTCTTTAACCAGCTACCACTCTCCACAAGAAAGATGGAAACAAAGGCGTTTAAAAGATTTATTAAACAAAAGCTACAATCCACACATGCTTTCTATAAGCTGGGTGATTTTTTTGAGCATGCCAATTCCTTCAAATGGGAATAACATTAATATGTAACTTTCAGGTACCTCATTTTAGTTCTTATTGTTTAATAATAATATTATGAATTTAATATTTAATATGTAGATTACAATGTGTAATGTAACATACCTGATCATATACATACGTTGTTTTTTCCAATTTTGTTTTGATACTTCCTATTGTGTGATTATTTTTTGTATAAAGTGCTTGATGACTATTAATATTCTTATAATAATCTATTTTATATGTATACTCATGTACATGGATTCAGCTCTATTTTTTTTTTATTTTTTATTTTATTTGTCTGCCGTGTAAAGCCGACTTTAGTCAACGCTATTGTCGAATTAATATTTATGCTTTAATCGTTTTATATCTACATTTAAACTGACGAATTCTAATATGCGATAATTAGCTTTAATTCATAATTCATGCTTTTATTGTATATTCTGAATAAATAAATTGAATACTGAATACTGAATACTGAATAAAGGGTATAAACATACAATCAAACAAACTAATTCGACGGTCTTCTTAGCCGAATATTTTGTAATAAACGAAATACTACATATTATTTCCATTAATATACTACATATTACTTCCGAATTTATACTACATATTATTACCGAAATACTACATATTATTTGTAGTTCCTGTGTATTTAATTAGTCCCTGTGTATTTAAATACACAGCAGTCATTCTTCAAAGAAATGCATTTGATTATTTAGGCTGTAACTGATTTTGTTAATTAACTAAATGATGATAATAATAATAATAATTAAACTTTACTTTCGAAAAACCATGGTAATGCCTTGCGGCAACGCCTATCGCCTATCAGCCTTTCTTGAAAAAAAATGCATGCCAAATTGGTCTATGGTCCATTTGATTTACACTTTCCGTAGACAAATTTAGCATGCTAAATTTTTCAAGAATAGGCCCACTGGCATGTTGTTTTGAAAATCGGAATAGGAAAATCGTTTAGTAACTTTTCAGAACATTATTTAATAAAATTACAGTCACGTGAAATTTTACACTTAACTATTATACTATAACGTATATTATTTGTAGTCAAAACATTTGTAATAATGCCTTCTACTTTGATTATGATGTGTGATGTTTAGAGTGGTAACTCTCCCAGTTTATTCATCACAGTTAAATAATTAAAAGTGAAAGATTTGTCAAAAAAAAAATATTATGTAAATTAACAACATACGAGCTCCGAATTGAAAGACTAAGGCTTACCTCCTATTTTCTTCGACGAAGCGAGGAATTTATATCTCGCCTAAGTTTTCGTAACGGCCGCTCGCCGAGAAGAAAGAGGCCATACGCTAAGCTGTTTCCACGCTGTAATATAAGCGAGCCTGCCGAGTTGCTCGCCGGATGGACGAACGCTTTCAGCTTCCTATTTCCGTGCTATATCAACTTTTTAATGAACGATATCAAAAGTTGAGGCTCGATAGTAGTTAAAAACGAACCCGTATTTTTTTTTGATGTTAGAGATCGCTACTTTTGGTTGAAGTTAAAAAAAAACTATATTGACCAACGGCCAATAGCCATTGGCCAACGTAAAGAGCGAGAATCAGACCAATTAGGAAAACTTAGTATAACTAGCGCTGTGAGGTCTCGGACACTTAAGTTTTTCTGTTGCCGCGCATAGCGTTTTCTGCATCATGGTGTGTTCCAGTAGTTCGTCTTTAATGACAAGGAATAAAACTAGTGTTAGGCTAGTAGGACAAACATCAGAACATTTGATTCAGAGCTAAGTAGTTGCCTTGGATAAAAAAAGTGCTGAGTTTATTTTACTTTCCCGGCAGAGGGAAAGTATTGTGAACGCTCTTCTGTGTGTCTGTGTGTGTTCCTCCACGACAGCGCCCAAACGCTTCATCCGATTGAGCTGACATTTGGCATGCAGGCATCATTTGGTCATGGCAAGTGTTAAAATAATTGTGGTTGAAATCGGTCCACCAGGGGAGCGCTAGTCATACTTCAATCTCGAAATATTGGACATAAAGACTTGAAATTCGGCTTTGTTGAATTTTGGTTGGAATATCTCTTATACAAGCGACACAAATAATATTTAAACTCCGCTATATTTAAGAAAATATTGCAGCATATTAGAAAAATACCATTTTAATACAACGGAAAATACTGCGAGTATAATACGAAACTACTACTAAAATACTACGATTTTAATCGGATACATCCACTTTGGGTGGGTTACGCGTGAAAGAAGAGGGGTTGGCGGTTGGGTTGCAAGGGGGAGTTAGCAGGGGAGGGGAGGAGGGGTGGCGGGGCCTTGTCTACCTGCCGAGAAAGCCTTAGGTGACCCAACCAATTTCTTTCACTTTAAAATTTAAAAGCAGACCAATCGCAGATCAATCGTAGTCATATTCTACTGGGTCACGGCAGTGTGGTAATTCTACATAACCATTGACACCTCTGGGGATCTAGGGGTTGTTACCCCCCCCCCCCCCCCCGCCCCATAGTTACGCCGACGACGAACAAGTACGTCCAAGTAGCTCTAGTTACCGCATGACCTAGTTAGGAATGGAGCAAAGGACGGCGTTTACGAGAACACAGACGCAGACGGGCATGGCATAGGGTAACTGTTTATTGAGGCTGCTGCCGATTAAAATTTAATATAGCACGTGCTAGAATGTAACATCTAAGTATATTTGTTTTTATTTTTTATTTATATTCACTAGTTTAGAGGACATTAGTATTCGGCATTATTATTTAGTAATAGAAACGTGCATGGCAGAGTAAGTAATGGCCATTAGCGCATCGCTCGCCTAATAACTGAATCTTTCGATTTGTATCTAGGCATGCGTATGAGATTGACATTTTAGTTTAAGCATATTCACTTTATGTATCTTAAACAATTTTTTACTCCCTTATCGAGTCATTGCCTTTCATTGATTCAGGATAGGGCTCTTTCCTATTCATTACATCAGTCATTTTCATATTCATATTCATTTACTATATCTGCAGTCTAATTATGAACCAGCTACCTTCTCGTGCCAAAAACGATCCGTCGCTATTCACCTTTGTGGAGTATTTAAAGAAATATGATATTTATCAATAAACCTAGGTCTTTAATTAACTTTACCTAACCTATATTATCCTAAACATTATATCGCGTTTTGTCATTTTTATAGTTTTTCTTCAAGCTTAACTTGCAATGATCGTATGTACGTTGTCCGTTTCAAAATTTGCAAACCATTTTTCAACCTCTTGCTGGTATCCGATTGAGCTGAAATTTGGCATACTTATGTAAGTTCGGTGACAATGCAATACTATGGTACTATCGAGCTGATTTGATGATGGAGACGGAATGTAGGGACCGGAACTCCCTGATGACAAATGGTAGGACAGTCGAATTTGGGCTAGTATGTTTTGTTATCAGTAGTACTTTCCATTGCACATGATGACGAGGGGCTAAAGATGGAGACGGAAGATTGCCACTGAAACTCCCTAATGTAAAGTGCTAAAATAGTCGAGTTTAGGTTCGTTTGTTTTGTTGTCTTGAGTAGGTACTACTTTCTATTACACAAGTGATCAATAGTTTAATTTTTTATTTTTTCGCTTAATTCGTCTCAATTGAAGGCATTTTGTGTTGCATAAGGATAAGCCCTATTTATGAGATATATGGATGAATAGTGATCGTTAGTCGACTGCAAAAGGACCTTTAAACTTACATTGCACCGTCGAAAGTCGTGCACATCCGTAAGTATATCTCATTCAAACATAAGCATTTCCCAATACAAGCTGGGATTTCCATCGCTACTTTTTAAGTAGCTTTTACTAATTTTATTTTAAATAAAAACATCATCCTATAAACGTATTTCTTTACAAACGTTATCAAATATAACAATATTATACTGTTTTCTACAATATTTCTTTACAATTTTTTAATATTATACAATTTTATATAGGTTTACCCTATTTTGATAACATTATACAATCTTTTTTATAAACTCCTCTGCCAGAAATTAAGATTGAAGTTTCTTCTTTCATTTCATTGAGCATATGGAGGTTTTTTTATTTTTATTTCGATTTAATGGCTCGTTGATAACAAACTCAGCCAATTGTATCATATTTTAAATGTTGGTAGCATTCGAAATTTGAATTATTTCGTAATGTCACTTTCATTTGGAAAACGGCTTTGCCAAAGTGATCAATAGTTTATTTTTTTATTTTTTCGCTTAATTCGTCTCAATTGAAGGCATTTTGTGTTGCATAAGGATAAGCCCTATTTATGAGATATATGGATGAATAGTGATCGTTAGTCGACTGCAAAAGGACCTTTAAACTTACATTGCACCGTCGAAAGTCGTGCACATCCGTAAGTATATCTCATTCAAACATAAGCATTTCCCAATACAAGCTGGGATTTCCTTCGCTACTTTTTAAGTAGCTTTTACTAATTTTATTTTAAATAAAAACATCATCCTATAAACGTATTTCTTTACAAACCTTATCAAATATAACAACTATATATATATATATATATATATATATATATATATATATATATATATATATATATATATATATATATATATATATATATATATATATATATATATATATATATATATATATATATATATATATATATATATATATATATATATATATAGATATGTATATAATATATATATATATATATATATATATATATATATATATATATATATATATATATATATATATATATATATATATATATATATATATATATATATATATATATATATATATATATATATATATATATATATATATATATATATATATATATATATATATATATATATATATATATATATATATATATATATATATATATATATATATATATATATATATATATATATATATATATATATATATATATATATATATATATATATATATATATATATATATATATATATATATATATGTGTGTATATATATATATATATATATATATATATATATATATATATATATATATATATATATATATATATATATATATATATATATATATATATATATATATATATATATATATCTTATATATAAAATTCTCGTGTCACAATGTTCGTTCCCGTACTCCTCCGAAACGGCTTGACCGATTCTTATGAAATTTTGTGAGCATATTGAGTAGGTCTGAGAATCGGCCAACATCTATTTTTCATACCCCTTAGTGATAAGGGTTGTCCACCCTTAACATTTTTCTTTAATTTTTAGTCATTTTTTTATTTTTTTTATTTTTTTATTATGTCGCATTAAAAACTACATACAACCCTAAATTTTTACCCTTTTATCACCAACCCCTATTTTTTAATAGCCATTTTAGAGACAATTTTTTTCGTAAAATTTATTTTTTTACAACTTTTGTCTGAATTTTTTTTTCATAAAACTTATATTTTCATAAATTCTGCTATAATTTCATAAATTCAAACTAATCATTTCAAAACTGCGGCAAAAATCCGGGCCCTAATTATACCTTTAACATTTTTCATCATTAACCCGCTCAGCACGTAACATCCCTTTGGGGACATGTATGGCGGCCGCCTAAAATCCGAAACATCCGCTACTGGATATCGCGCTCGCCGCTGCGAAAAATGCAATTTACGATTTGAAACGTCGTAATTAATCCTTTCTGATGGCGGAACGACATGGCCAAATAATCTTTAATTCGGCGGCCACCGGCGATAAAATCGAACGGCGATTTAAAAAGTTAGCATAGACGTCAAAACGGCAGTGCATCGGCCAGCGCCCGCGGCCGCGTATAGGTCCGCGGAATTTCATTAATTCTATTTATGTGTGTTTTGTACAGTGAGCAATGCCAAGAAAACGCAAAGGGACTGATTTGAGCCGTAATACAAGTAAATCTCGAAGCTTGGGAAATAGAAGATCCGAAAGAACCGAAGAACAAATCCAGCAACAAAATACTGATGCACGTGTCAGAATGGCGCAATTGCGTCAAGAAGAGTCAGAAGATACACGAGCTGAACGCAATGAAGTAATAAGATTAGAACAACGACAATCATGCCGTTTCACAGTCAATAGACGCAGAACAAATGACCAACAACGACAACAGGTACATCGAGCATTTACATCTGATTCATTCCTGCGTCTAGCATTCCAGTATGAGCCCGATATTGAATATTATGCTCATTCAAAAGTGGTAATTGGTGCTATGGACAAGGAATGTCCGCATTGTCATGCTCTGAAATTCAAAAATGAGCCATCTGGGATGTGTTGCGCGTCAGGAAAAGTGCAACTACCTGAAATTGAAACACCACCTGAACCATTGAACGGTTTACTTATCGGCACGGATCCAGATTCTAACGTGTTCCTGAAGTCAATTCGAACATTCAATTCATGCTTTCAAATGACATCGTTCGGAGCAACAGAAATAGTTCGAAATACTAATGCAAATGGTCAACAATACAATTCTACATTCAAAATCAGAGGCCAAGTTTATCATAAAATGGGCTCACTGCTGCCAATGCCAAACGAACCACATAAATTTTTACAAATTTACTTCATGGGCGGCGAGGATTCCGGAAGCGCACTTGCCAATCGCGTGAATGCACGTTGTGATTATAATAACCTTGATTCATTTTATGCCAGACGCATCGTCAGCGAGCTGGATGCTCTATTGAACGAGCACAACGAATTGTTGAAAATATTCAAATCACACATGCACAAATTACAAAGCGATAATCACGCTATCGTCATTAATCCTGATAAAACACCAGCTGGAGAGCATATTCGTAGATTCAATGCACCCGTTGTTGATGATGTTGCTGGAATCATGGTTGGCGA
This sequence comes from Micropterix aruncella, assembly GCA_944548615.1. Classification (NCBI taxonomy): domain Eukaryota; kingdom Metazoa; phylum Arthropoda; class Insecta; order Lepidoptera; family Micropterigidae; genus Micropterix; species Micropterix aruncella. The sequence goes on from OX155954.1 coordinate 8,952,002, forward strand.
TCGTACAGGTGCACGAGAAATTGTGATTCGTAGAAGAAATAATAATCTTCAGTTCATTGCTGATACACATCGTTCATATGACGCTCTCCAATATCCGCTAATATTCTGGAAGGGACAAGACGGATATTGCATAAACATAAAACAACGAGATCCCGTATCAGGTACTTCATTGATTGTGAATTTGATCATTAATCATTTAACAAAACAATTAAATTATTGAACGTAATTAATTTAAATTATTTTTTATGAATATATTATTACAGGAGCTGAAACAAACAAGAACGTTAGCTCAAAGGATTATTATGCGTACCGATTAATGATTAGACGCGGCCTGGACAACGTCATTCTACGATGTCGTGAGCTTTGTCAACAATTCATGGTCGACATGTACGCGAAGATTGAGGGCGAACGACTACGATACTTACGATATAATCAACTAAAGCTGCGTGCGGAAGAGTACATTCATTTGCGAGACGCTATCAACAACAACGCTGACGTCGCCGAAATTGGTAACCATGTCATTTTACCATCATCGTACGTAGGCAGTCCACGTCATATGCAAGAATATATACAGGATGCTCTGACTTTCGTGCGCGAATATGGACGACCATGTTTATTTATCACGTTCACATGTAATCCAAAATGGCCAGAGATTGCATCTTTGCTATTGCCTGGCCAAAATGCAATACATCGCCATGACATTACAGCACGTGTGTTCAGACAAAAGTTGAAGTCTTTAATAACTTTCATTACTAAATTACATGTATTCGGTCCCACACGTTGCTGGCTGTATTCGGTTGAGTGGCAAAAGCGAGGATTACCTCATGCACACATTTTGGTTTGGTTAATCGACAAAATCCGTCCTGAAGAAATCGATAGTATCATTTCTGCGGAAATTCCAGATCCGTCCACTGACCAACTGCTGTTTGATATTGTTACAACAAACATGATCCATGGTCCATGTGGTACTCTTAATTGTTCATCGCCTTGCATGGCAGATGGAAAATGTACTAAAAATTTCCCTAAAAATTTTACTAATGATACGGTCACAAATGTCGACGGATACCCAATATATCGTCGAAGAAATCCCGATAATGGCGGACAATCATTTATTAAAAATATCAGCAACACAGACATTGATATTGACAATCGTTGGGTGGTGCCATATTCGCCTCTGCTGAGCAAGACATACAATGCTCATATTAATGTTGAGTTCTGCAGTTCTGTGAAGAGCATCAAATACATTTGCAAGTATGTCCATAAAGGCAGTGATATGGCTGTGTTTAGAGTGGAAAATACTAATGTGAATGCTCCTCCAGTGAATAAAAACGATGAAATAACGCTCTACCAAATTGGTCGGTACATCAGCTCCAATGAAGCTGCTTGGCGTATTTTTGGTTCATCCAGCAGTTGTTCAGTTAGCCGTCCATCTTGAAAACGGTCAGCGTATATTTTTCACGAACGAGACAGCGATTGATCGTGCAATAAATCCACCTAAAACTACACTCACTGAATTTTTTGAATTGTGTAATCGTGCGGATGATTTTGGTGCCTTTGCACGAACATTACTCTATTCACAAGTACCACGCTATTTCACATGGACTCAAACAAAAACATGGATGCCCCGCAAGCAAGGCTCACCAGTTGCTGCATGTCTCAATTTATTTAAATCAAACGCCTTGGGGCGATTATTTACAGTCAATCCAAGACACACTGAGTGCTTTTATCTTCGACTGTTGTTGGTTAATGTTACTGGCCCATTATCATTTCAAGATATACGTAAAGTGAATGGGCAACACTATCCAACGTATAAAGATGCATGCCTTGCACTCGGCTTACTGGAAGACGACAACCAGTGGGAATGTATGCTTGCTGAAGCTGCATTGAACTGTACAGCAATACAAATTCGTCTACTATTCGCTATAGTGTTGACTACATGTTTCCCAGCCCGAGCACAGATATTGTGGGATAATCACAAAGATTCAATGACTGATGATATATTGCATCAACATCGTACACGGTGCCACGATCTAACCATAACATTCAGCGACGCAATGTACAATGAAGCATTAATTGCTATTGAGGATCTTTGCATTGTCATTGCCAACTTACCACTCAGTCATTTCGGTATGAATTCGCCAAATCGAACTGCATCTGATTTAATGAATACTGAAATGAATCGTGAACTGCAGTACAGCACTGTAGAAATGGCAGCGATTGTTGCCCGCAATGTCCCACTAATGAATGAGGAACAAAGAACCATTTATGGTCGCATTATGCTCGCAGTTTCAGCTGGACAAGGTGGGTTCTTCTTTTTGGATGCACCGGGTGGAACTGGCAAAACATTCGTTATTTCGCTAATTCTTGCTGAAATACTATCAAATAATGGCATCGCATTGGCCGTTGCATCATCGGGCATTGCAGCAACTTTATTGGATGGAGGCAGAACAGCTCATTCAGTATTTAAGCTGCCACTAAATATTCAGAATAACCCTGATGCAGTATGCAACATTAAGAAACAATCGTCAATGGCCACCGTGCTGAAACAGTGTAAAATTATCATCTGGGATGAATGTACTATGGCACACAAACATTCGCTTGAGGCGTTGAACAGGACATTGAAAGATATTAAAAACAACGACAAACTATTTGGCGGAACTCTGTTGGTCCTTTCAGGTGATTTCAGGCAAACACTTCCAGTCATTCCACGTTCAACATATGCTGATGAGATCAACGCTTGCTTAAAATCATCCCCATTGTGGCGTAATGTTGAAAAAGTACAGCTGAAAGTAAATATGCGCGTTCAAATGCTTCAAGATCCATCCGCTGAAACATTTTCAAAACAACTCTTAGATATCGGTGATGGAAAAGTTGCTATAGATGAAACTGGATACGTAAAATTACCGACCGATTTCTGCACAATCGCTGATTCGCAAGATACTCTCATTGAACAAATATTTCCCGATGTACACACACAGTACATAAATCATGAGTGGCTTGCAGAAAGAGCAATTTTAGCGGCAAAAAATGTAGACGTTGACAATTTAAATCTGAAGATACAAATGTTGTTGCCAGGGAACTTGGTATCATATAAATCTATTGATACAGTTTGCGACGACAGCGAAGCAGTAAATTTTCCCACAGAGTTTTTGAACTCACTGGATTTGCCAGGCATGCCACCGCATAATTTACAATTAAAGGTTGGATCTGCGATTATCTTGCTTCGTAATTTGAACCCGCCCCGGCTGTGCAACGGTACGCGATTAGTCATTCAAAAATTAATGAAAAACGTGATCGAAGCCAGCATTTTAAATGGCAAGTTCCGAGGTGAAAATATATTAATACCACGGATTCCTATTATACCTACAGATGTGCCAATTCAATTCAAACGTATTCAGTTTCCGATTAGATTGGCATTTGCAATGACAATCAACAAATCTCAAGGTCAAACGATGTCTATTTGTGGCTTAGATTTGAGAACACCATGTTTTTCACACGGACAATTATACGTGGCCTGCTCTCGAGTGGGTAAACCATCCAGTTTGTTTGTGTTAGCTAAAGATGGACTAACAAAAAATATTGTTCACGCTATAGCATTAAGAGATTGATATTGTTTGTTAGTGTTACTGTCATAATTGATTAATTAATGATATATAATTTTAAGGAATAAATTATAATAACTTTAAAATAATGTTTGCCTTTTGTTATTTTTATATTCCCTCATCGTTCACAGTGCTCCATGCCCATTTCACGCATATACCACATTCTTACACACTTACAATAAGTAAGCTATTTTTTGTCTACACTAGAAATTACTTAAAAAATATTTATATGGCAAAACAACGTTTGCCGGGTCAGCTAGTATATATATATATATATATATTATATAGCCGCAGGCCCATCGAATAAGAATAAGATTAAAAATAAATTTATTTCTAACATAAAAGCTTGAAAAAGTGACATACCTACAAAGTTTGTCTAAGAAGGCCGAAACCCGTGCCAACGTAGACTCGACTACGTTAGTTGTAAATTGTGAATTGTTCGCACATACATCAAAGGTTTTTAAAGTATATCAAAGTATTCAGTCCACACTGCTGCTAAAAATACATCATTTTCCGTTCTTTTTTTTTATTTATTAAAAAAAATAATATATTCCTCTCATTTACAAAGTTTAACATACACATCTCGTTTTCTTTTGGCGCGTTGATAAATAAGAGTATTTTGCGGAACGAGATATTTATCTCGTTATTTTATCGTCGATTATATTACATTCAGTCGTCGAATCTAGTTATTTAATCTCGCTTATATAATCGACCACATTTCGCTACGCACAAACTCAATTTTTACCCGACTTCGAAAAAAGGAGGAGATTATCAGTTCGGTTCTATTTTTTTTTTAATGTTTGTTACCTCATAACTCCGTCATTTATTAACCGATTTGGAATTTTTTTTTTTTTTTTGAAAGGATATACTTCCAGACTGGTCCCATTTTACCAAAATCCTGTTCTGATGATGGGATCTATAAGGAATTGCGGGAACTCCGCAAAAAAATTATCATATACAGTAGAAAATTTACTTGTTGCTTCAGTTCCGATGATAATGCATTTTTTATGGTAATCATGACCTGATTCTTAACTCAGGGTTGGTTTCCGACTAGGGGGCTCCTCAACGGTCAACAGCACAGACACGACATTTTGTATACGCATTCAGCTATAATAGCCCGTTCTAAGTTTAGCCATGACACGGCTCCTGCACCCAGGATTGACACCCTACGAGGGGACTCCTCAACGGTCAACAGCACAGACATGAATTTTTGTATGTGCATTCAATTACGACAGCCCGTTCTAAGTTTCACCAAGACAGTACTGCAGCACCCAGGGTTGGCTTCCAACGAGGGAACTCCTAAACGGTCAACAGCACAGACACGAAATTTTGTATACGCATTCAGCTATAATAGCCAATTCTAAGTTTCACCATGACACGGCTGCTGCATTTATTTTAAAAATGATTATTTTAAAAATGATTTTTGTAAAATTTTTGTATTATTTAGTTATAATTCGATAACAGAACATCATAACCGCGGCCATAAGTTGCACTCCTTTGTTTGTTCAAGAATTTAAATTAGTGGTTTGTGATCAGTTTCCAAATTAAATAGAGTTGATTTTACGTATAAATATTTCAAACTATTTCACGCCCAATATCCCAATATTTTACGCCCAATATTTCACGCCCATTATCACGCCCAATAAAATAAATATCCTTTAATAATATACCATCCCGAAAATAGATTTCAGCTATGACACATTTTTCGGGCGCTCTCCATTTGTGCACTGAGAAAAATACAACGCTGTAATACGCGGAAATAGCATTACTTATATAACATATACTGTGGTCCGTACGTATGTATCGACATAACGCGTAACGGTCTAGTTACCATGTCACGTGCATAGTAACTAGGTACACCGCACATTCATTACAGTGCACAACGAGATATTGCTTTTACCATGACAGCATGTTATTAAATATTAATATTATTATTACCAAAGGACACTATGACAAGATGTTCAGCCAAACTCGTTCGCTGGGGCTATACGGTGAATCCAACTTACGTCTGGGGAACGCTGCAGGATGAAGATGTCAACCTCCATCACACACCAGGACCTACAACATACAAAAAACAAGGCCATATTTTTGGAGGGACCTGCCCTAACCTGGCCCGGACACGTTAACTAACTAACTAGCCAACATGTTATTACAAACGCAAGGTTATAGTCAGTTACAAGAATCATGTTGAAGCTACATTATCCGTTATTTTCGTATTACGCGTATGGAGCATGGTGAAACATATAATCGAGTAATGGAGTTTCCACAAAATTCCTTGCAATTCAACGAACTTTCGATTGAAACATCATTATTCTGTATAAAATCGTAATAACAAAACGATATTGTAGTAACTTTACGATCACGTTCCTCTTTTGGAACTGCGAAAATTTCGTTTCGCTTTCTGATAGTGTAGGTACGTGATGCGTAGCAAAACGGTCTCTCAAATCCGTTCTTGTGTAACGTCAGTTAATCCCTCGAACTGGCCGAGTTTGTCGTCAACACAATATTTATTTCTTTATCGAAACGGGAGCTAATGGGCCTTGTTCGAGTTGGCCTCGATGACACATTCGCTCAGGGTCGGTCACACTCACGGGTCAACACTCATTCGGCGGACTCCACGTATGAAGTACGAGCCCAGGCAGGACTCTGGTCTGTGGACCAGTTTCCCCAGGAGTCAATCTACTAGCGCTCCTGAACTGTTTGCGCACCGTGCGGTGTCAGACAATCGATTGTGCATTCTGACTGACAGTAGGGGGAGTCTGAAAACAGTACTGTATTCTATAGAACGGGGGTAGTTGTTCACCTTACGGCGACTGCTCTTGAAACGACCGATCGGCTACCAGATACCGGGTGAACAGTGGGGCAAAGAATACCGTGGTCCGCAATAGATTCGGTAGACTCCGTTTCACCGCTACGTAAAGGAGAGGACCGCGCACCCGTAACCAGTCGGGAGACTGGAGTAATCTGGTTGCAACTGGTAGTAAGAGCGCGAGTGTCGGTCCGCTGGGTAACTTACCTGGCTATCTCAAGGTAAGGCGTTGGCATCTTGCAGGCATGTGGCGGAACTTGTCGTTGGACTGTTTTTGTCCTAAGTCTTCTGCGCTCACCTCGCGGGAGACTCAACGATCAATATCGTTAAAACTTCCTGAGGCGAACCCGTCATAGTCGACAGCTCTAGTTGTATCGAAATGGGGGAAGCTAATTGCCCTATTGCAGTTAGGCTACTAAGAGCCATCTGTGAGGGTCGGCCAAACTCACTGGTCAACACCCATCCGGCAGCCTTCAAGCAGAAGTGCGAGCCCGGATAGGACATTGGCCTGTGGGCCAGTTCACCTAGGAATCGTGAGCTACTGGATAGTTTGCGCAGCGTGCGGCGTCAGCAAATCGACTGTGTATTCCGACTGATAGTCGGGGGAGTCTGGAAACGGCTTTGTTTCCAATAGAACCGGGGCGGTTGTTTACCTTGCGACAGCCGCTCTTAAAACGACCATTCGGCTACCCGATACCGGGTGAACAGCCGGGCAAAGGCTGCCGTGGTCGGTTTAGCTTTTGTTTCTGTTCTGTCACAAAAAAACAAATAACTTCGTACAAGGTATTTAAAATTCATTATTTATATGCTAATTATTGAATAAGCTAGCATTGTTATTAGCCGAATTAGCTAGCACTTGTAGTGTGTTTGTTGGTGACCCGGATTCATTGCTCTCGAGTGTATATTATACCCACTGACAAGTTATCAGTCTTGGTGGGCAGTGTCGTAAATGGTATCATGCTGCAAAATTAAAAAAGCCGCACTGAAACGACTTTAATAAACCTTGCTAAGGGCTCCATGACATCATCCTTCTTCTCGATTCTTCCCTTGTTTAAAACATGAACGCAACACGTGGAAGCAATCAAAAACGGATTTTTGTATCGCGACTAAATCCGAAATTCCCCAGCTCGCTCAACCTAAACGGCTCTTTGCCTAGAATGAAATAATTCCAGGATCAATTACGGCAGCGAAACCCCTCCCCGCAGCGAACCCGATTTACTCTCGTCAAAATTGCTGAGTAACTGTGTACGTTTCTGGTCGCCTTATTACGGGGCGTTTTTCCTCTATTTTAATTTAGATCCGCGTGAGGATGGGGCTTCCCTATGTGATTACGGCTGCTCTCGTTGCGCGTCTTTGGCCTACAGACGCGGGCCTAGGGTAAATTACGTTTCAGGGTCCGGTTGCTTAAACCGCAGATTAAATCAAATTTAAAAAGATTGCGGCAGTGTCGAACGCTGCCGCATTTATTTTCGGGAAAACGTCAAATATTATGTATATTATGGTAAACTGGGCTGTCGCCGCACTTACGGGTATTTGGTCGTTCTACCAGGCCAAAAGTATTTTTGTAGTGTACTTGGTTGGGGAGGCATTTTAAAATGAAATAATTTTGTTATGAGTACCTCATTCGAAGTAGATATGAAGAAAAAAGTTACCGATATAACCCGTCCTTATTTCCAACATCCTTTTTTTTATTATTCAGGAAATTCACAATAAAAGCTTAAGTTTAAAATCCTACTAATATTATAAACGCGAAAGTTTGTATGTATGTATGGATGTTTGTTACTCTTTCACGCAAAAACTACTCAATGGATTTTGATGAAACTTTACAATAATATAGCTTACATATCAGAATAACACATAGGCTATAATTTATAAAGATATAGTGTGAATTATCTAAAATATAACGATAACTGTCAAGTAAGTAGGAAAAAAATCTAAGAAATTGACATTCGTAATTTAAATTCTATCCTACTATCCTACTTCCTACTAGTATTATAAATGCTAAAGTTTGTATGTATGTATGGCTGTTTGTTACTCTTTCACGCAAAAACTACTGAATGGATTTTGATGAAACTTTACAATAATATAGCTTACACATCAGAATAACACATAGGCTATAATTTATAAAGATATATGATTTTCTATCATGATTATCACAATTTTCCATCACCACGCGGGTGAAACCGCTGGGCACAGCTAGTACACTATACATACATCGCAGAAAATAGCCCATAGCAAGATTTAACAAGAGGTGTGTATTTATAAATGGCTCATGTCGCTTCACTAAGCTACGCTTGTGCTATATTTTATATTATATACTGTGTATAGGATAAATATTGGATATTTATATAGATATAAATATATGTATACATAGAGATATATGGATAATTTTGACGGTAATTTTTGTATGAGGATTTAATGTATTTTTTTTAACACAAAAAAAATGGAAATAAAATACTGTAAAATGGAAATAAAATGATATGTGATATACGGAAGATGGTTTAATACCATTTATCTTTGACAGCAATTTTGTAATATTATGTTTGTTTGATTGTTTGTTTTTTTTACTCATTATTGTGGAATTAAAAGTGTTCATATACGCGTATATTATACGTGTGTAAGTGTGTGTCTTGTTCGATCAACAGAATTAAAATGCAATTCCATTAATTTTATCGCAACGGAAAATGGTGACTTCGGGAATCCAAGCCGGAACCTTACAAAATTAGGCGACCTTTATGCCACCGGTCTGAAAATTAAATCACTAATATTATGACTGAAGGAGTTTACGTAGCATTTGAAAGAAAATTTAAGGAAAATTTGAAGTAAATATTTGACGGAGAAAGCAGCGTCTTTAATATAAATCTCCATGTTATGCGGTGCGCGTTGACATTCATTGTTTGACAGTTAAGTTTTTTTTTATTCTTCCTCTTCGCGGCCGTCAGGAATAGATCCGGTAGGCCTAGTATCGAAGACAAATATTTGGAATATTAATTTAGCAAAATCAATTTTACAAAGTGTTTAATTATTACTCCACAAAATATTTCCGATTATTAAATAACCGTTTTTGGTTCTTACGATTTATTTTAACCCAACATTTTGGAAAATTATAAAACTACGCATTGTACTCGGTATGTATTGATGATGCAAAAATTCCGGTATGTATTAATGATGAAACCCTGTTTTTTATTCCACCATAACTTCACCATAACTTCTAGACGCTTAAACCGATTTAGAAATGTGTGATATTGTTGGAATCGTTATGTTTAGTGTCAAAGGGTACCTAACCTGCCCAAATAGCAAAAGGTCAGTAAATTAACATAAATATATCATGTTTAGTGTCAAATGAAAGGTCTGATTGAGTAGATTTTGGAAATATATATCTATTTATATGTATCAATACATAAACTCCAAAAAATATTAAAAAATCATAATAAAAATAATTATGAATACTTTCTGTAACGGCAGTCTTGTTTCTTGTTCTTTTTAATATATTTACTTTTTCCTTCCATTTTTATTCAAAAACCACTGTAACAGCAAATCATATTTTCGACAGATTAACCCACATACAAAAACTGGTCTCATATAACGAAATTTCTATCGCTATATCAGCCAAAGAGAGCGTGCTGGCTTCACTCGATTTAATTATTATGATTACACATAACGTAAAGATCAAATATCACACGTTAAGCTACTAATTAAGCAACGTTTAATTAACTAGGAATGCAATTTCAGCCCGTTATGTCAAAAATAACATTCGGTCGTATCGACCGGGAAATCAAACGAGGGAAAGCTGCCCTGCTTTCAAAAATAACTTTTTTATTAATAATTCAGCGAAACGGGCGAAAAGCCAGAGCCAGAAAACTCAATTAAAAACCAATTGTCCGAATCGAAGAGACATTGAAATTTTACCGCCAAAAAATATGCGTGTAGCCTTCGGTTCGCCGAATACAAACAAGCAAACAAGCCAGGGGCGAGTCAAAAACCACAGTTATTGATGACCCGCCCTGAAACAATATGTAATATAGTCGGTGACAATTCCTATTCAGCACGAAGCTTCATGCAGGCTACACCATTGATTATATACTGTACTAGCTGACCTGTGCCCACTTCGTTGGGCGGTAAAACTTTTTACCTGTGATGAAATTATGAGTGTTGTTCGGTTAGTACTAAGTGCTATGATTTATTTCCTCACTGCCAAAAGAAGGGTTATATTTTTACTGCATATGTATGTATGTATTTGCATGCCAGTTTGAATGTAATACCGTTATTTGTGAGTGTTATTGTGAGTGTCTTATTTGTGAGCGTATTCTCTCTTTAACTATTTATGCAGTTAAAGGGAAATTATATGCAGTAAAAGGGAAAAGTCTTTTGTTTTAAACACTTGAGACGATAAATTTACTTATTTTGATAAGAATTCATAATTGTTGATAATATGACCAATAAACATGACCTAACGATTTAAATAATTTTTAATATAAAATACTACTTTTTGTGACTTATGTAAATATAAAAGTTAGACATATGCCGTCGCTGACGTTTTTGTAGTCGTTATCAAGCTCTACAACTTTTCCCTAGAACTTAATCATATATCTCTCATCGTAAAGGCAGCGTTAGTTAGAAACATTTTCGATCGACTGCTTATTCTCCGACTTGGTAAATCCGACTACCAAGAAAAATTCTTTCCATTTTTCGGAATAATATATAGCCTATGACACTCACAAATATGTGGCTTTCTATTGGTAAAAGAATTTTCAAAATCGGTTTAGTAGATCCAGAGATTACTTCCTACAACTTCACAAACTTTACCTCTTTATAATATTAGTATAAAATACTACTTTTTTGACTTAAATATAAAAGTTAGACATATGCTGTCGCTGACTTTTTTGTAGGCGTTATCAAGCTCTACAACTTTCCCTAGAACTTAATCATATATCTCTCATCGTTAAGGCAGCGTTAGATAAAAACTTTTTCGTTCGACCGCTTACTCTCCGACTTACTTTGCAAATCCGACTACCACGAAAAAAAGGTCTTTTCATTTTTCGGATTAATATATACCTAGGTTATTACACTCACAAATAACGTGGCTTTCTATCGGTAAAAGATTTTTCAAAATCGGTTCAGTAGATCCAGAGATTACTTCCTACAACGTCACAAACTTTACCTCTTTATAATATTAGTATTATTTATAATATTAGTATTAGATTGCTTAACTATAACGGCGAACCCGTCACCTCTGGAAGTTTTAGCGAAATGTATCGTTCTGTCTCCCGCGAGGTGAGCGCAGAATACTTCAAGTTCCGCCACATGAGCGTAAGAGACCAACGCCTTACCGCGAGATAGCCAGGTTAGTCAACCAGCGGGCAGACACTCGCGCCCTTACTACCAGTTGCAACCAGATTACTCCGGTCTCCCGAATGGTTACGGGTTCGAGGTCGCTTGCGCAGTCCTCTTACTTACGAAGCGGTGATGCGGCGTTTGACGAATCTATCGCGGACCTAGGCGACCTTTGTCCGGTAGCTACCCGGAATCGGGTAGGTTACAAGAGCAGACGCCGCGCCGTAAGGTGAAGCAACTACCTCCGCTCTATAGGAGACAGTATGTTTCCAGACTCCCCGACTGTCAGTAGGGCGGCTTCGACTACAACGGGCAAACTCGTCACCCCAGGCTGGTATAACGATATATAATCGTTCTTTCAGCTGTGGTAAGAAGCGTAGATGACTTGGGGACAAGATAATCTACTGTCTAGTTCACTAGCAACCCGTTAGAGTCCGACGCCTTACAGCGAGGCACCGGGAAAGGTACCCCTGACTTTTAGTCAAAATGCACAATTGATTGGCTGACGCCACACGGTGCGCAAACCGTCCAGGAGCGCCAGAAGATTGACTCCTAAGGAAAACGGCCTGCAGGCCAGAGTCCTGCCGGGCTCGCACTTCATACGTGGAGGCCGCCGGATGGATGTTACCCGAGAGTTAGACCGACCCTGAACAAATGGGTTTTCGTGGCCAACTCCAACAGGCAACATTAGCTCCCAGCTTATTGTCATAGTACGTTTTGGCAACCCTTATTCGCTGGCGACATGCAGATGGCGCTGAAAGCAATTTATTTAACCAACTATAATACCATTGAATGAGTGTTTTGAGTTATAATTAATGTAATGATAGGATTGAGTGATTATAAAACCCAATAATGTACCCAATTATAATAATAACATAAAATTATTAGTGCAATCTATCGCATTTATGTATATAAGTTGATTACATCTAATGCCCCCTACACACGTTGGCCAATGTTCGTGTCCAAGTGGGTGGAAACAACTATTAGGAAAAATATATGGAAAACTCCTATGGCAGATATGCTAACGTCACCGTACCACAAAAAACATGTACATAGTGTGGTTGTCAGCCAGCGAGTAGCGCCTGCGCACTTCCCTTAATTTTGACAGCTCCTAGCTGTCAGTTGGCTGTCCGTGAATATTTCAGTTTACGTTTTGTGCAACTTTTTTGAAATAATATTAATAATAAACTCTTTATTTGCCCTTGATTGTTATACAAAAGGCGAGCTTATTGCCACATGGGAATATCTTACAACTAACCTAAACTCAGTGGTACATGCGCGCATTGTGAAAATAAAGATTATTACATAATATACAGACCGTCTGCATAACATATAGACAGCTGAAAGAAGTTAAAACTAATAATGCCCGAGGAGAGGAAATTGGGAGAGGAAGAGGAGAGAAAGGAAAGAACTGGTTACTTCTTAGAAAGGTAGTAATCCTTAAGGTGAGTCTTAAACGATGGTAAAGAAGGCGAGTTTCGTATGTTTGCTGGGAGATCGTTCCAGAGTCTTGCACCATGGACACAGAAAGAATAGGAATAGAAATCACTATTATGACTCGGATTTTTTAGTAAACTGTCAGAGGCTGACCGAAGTCCGAGACCGTGGGAACTTAGTGGTTCAAAAAGCTCGTGTAGATAGGATGGTGTTAATTGGGAGAGTACACGATATAGGAGAGCAAGTATATGAACATTTCTTCTTTGGCGTACTGGCAAACACTTTAACTGTGCCCTATATTCGGACACGTGATCATACTTACGTAGACCGAAGATGAATCGTATGCATACATTTTGCAAACGTTCAAGTTTGTTGAGCAGTTTCTTGGATAAATCCAGATAAGCCGCATCTGCATAGTCAAGGAAAGGTAAGAGGAGACACTGTGCAAGTAGTTTTTTTGTGTCCATTGGAAGAAATCTTCTGAGTATTTGCAGAGGGTGAAAACTAGCAAATATTTTACAACTTCCACATGTGGTTGCCAGGAGAAATGTTCATCGATAATTAGACCAAGATCTTTCACTTTTAGCGACAATGGTATAGTGATATCTTTCAGTTTTAAAAGCGGAAGGGATTTTACATTTACTCTGGAGAGCAATTTACGACCTCCAATGAGTATAGCCTGGGATTTCAAAGGGTTGATTAGTAGACTCATCAGCGCACATCATTCACAAATGGCCTGAAGATCAGAGTTCATGTTGGCGATCGAGGCATTGATATTTTCGGGAGAGAAATGATTATATATTTGAACATCGTCTGCATACAGATGAGTATGTCCACGAACTTGGTTGGAGATAGGATTTATAAAAATTGAGAAAAGAAGCGGGGACAGAACTGTACCTTGTGAAACTCCAGCTGTTAGATTAACCCATTCGGATGATCGATCGCCTACTTTTATACGCTGTTGTCTGGCTCTGAGATAGGAACTGAACCAATTAATAACGGTTGGCGAACAGTTGAGAGTTTGTAGCCGTGCAACAAACAAGTCGAAGTCGACAGAGTTGAAGGAGCTGCTAAAGTCTAACAGAACAAGCAAAGTAAGTTGTCTCTGGTCCATAGCTTTACGTGCGTCGTCAGTTACTTTGACAAGAGCAGAGGTAGTGCTATAGCCGGGACGGAAACCGGACTGATAGGGATTAAACATATCGAATGCAGAAAGGTAATCTGACAGCTGAGAGCACACTATATGCTCCAACACTTCTGAGAGAGCAGGGAGAATAAATATTGGCCTGAAATCATTTGGTCGAACTGGATTTGACATTTTAGGAAGGGGTATAACGTAGGCATTTTTCCAAGGAGCTGGGTACGATCCAAATTCCATTGAGGAGTTTATTATGTGTATGTGTATTACTGGAAGAATACATTGGATGATACGTTTGAGCATATCTACACTGAGACCATCCATTCTCACGGCCTTAAATTTTATCCGGTTTAATGTTAGTAAAACCGTTTCAACAGTAGCTGGAAGAAAATGAAATTTACACGGATTGACTGGCACATTAGAATTGGTAATATAGAATTGGCACGGGACTTAGCTATATTATCGAGTAGAACCGGTGACTTTGAGAAGTGGATAATAAGAACGTCTATATCTATATTGGGATCTACGGGTCCAGTGGGGTATAGCTTCCGATTATACGTAGTAATTTATCGGACCTAAACTGAATAGTTTGGCTCGTTGGCTCGGACCTAAACTGAAAGATTTGGGCGCTGACATCTTTTTCGCATTTTTTATAAAGAATCGAATAATAAGAGCAATGAAATGCTTTCCCCGCCCGAAATGGGCGAAATAGCTGCACTCGGCGATGCGCAATAACATTTGATGCATTAAGCCTGAGAATGCGTCAGCCGAATAGAAAGAGACAGCTGCCTATAGTACCCCCTCCATCCTTGTCTAGTCGTGCATTCACGGAGACACGTACATATATCACTATGGCAACGCGTTTATATAACTATGGCAACGCTTCGACGCCAGAAGTCTGCTATGCTATGGATAAACGCGCATGCGCAACTAGACAAGGATAGAGGGATTCTCATATGCCCCCTATCTTTTTCTATTCGGTGAACGCATTCACTCACAGCCCGCCTTCGCACTCCCGTTCTTCATTTTGTCATCCTCTTTTTTCTATGGATATACACCATAATTTGCCTTGAAAGGTTTGCCTAATTTACCAATCACAAACTAGGTATTGGCCGTGAGCGAAACTACCTTAAGCCTCGTCTGTCGCGTGGTCCATCTCATTCGCTTTGGGTTATATTACTTCCGTGATTTTGCTGTGTAATAACTTTCTTTCATCTCAAAAGGGGGAGTGCTCGGCATGGAATTTCTTTTATAATTGCAAAGCTCAAAGCAAAGAAACTTACACAGATCAAACGTAAAGTTGGGTGTATTTACAACAGATACGACACTCTTTCTTTTAAAGAAGCGAGCCGGAAAGCCACTCTCCGCCCGAGCAAACTCGTTAGTTTCAGTTTGAAATCTTTATTGATACAAATATTTTTACAAAAAACTAGTCGAACTCCAAATAAATATATAGAAACTAAAATACTATACTAGGTAAGACGAAATCTGTTACAAGGCTCATAAAGACCTTAGCAAATCCCCAAACAACAAATTTAAAAAATACGAAAAGATGAAATACAAGTACTTTTCAAAACGCTGGCGCTGGGCTCGTACCGGTGTGTATATTGCAGGTCTAATCAGCTCTTCTATACGATGAATAAATTTTCAAATTGCATAATTCGTTTAAATATTACGGACTCCAAGAGTTGATCAACCTTAAATTGTATAACTCATAAAGGCAATGTCCTATTTCAAAAAAATATTCGTAGATTTGTTTTTCGTATTAATTTTGAAAAGTATGATATTTTAAAAAAATAGGATGTTTTCTGAAAGTACCTTCAAAAATTACATTTACAACTACGGTAATTTCTGATCATAAGTTGTTTTTTAATGGCGATATTTCTGAAATGATGATATTTTTTAAAAGTGCGGTGTATTATGTACAGTATATTATAAATGTAGTGTATTTTATTACAGTACGATATATTTCAAGTACCTACGGTAGTTCTAAAGAGTACGATACTTTATAAACGTGTTTTTTTAATAGTACATCTAATACATTTGCTAAAAAGTGTGTTTTCTCTGAAAATACGATATTCTGGAAGTACGATATTTTAAAACGGACGTTATGTTTAAATTCGATATTTGATTAAAAATAAGATATTTCCCGCAATTACGTCAGGGCTCGCTCCGTCTTACCCTACTCATTCAGCACATCCACCTATTTGTATCGTAGGTACAGGACCTTTAATGTAATCAGCCCTTCCAATTGATGAATAAAACAGATTGGTTGAAGAATTATCGTAATAGACAACGCGTTCTTGAGATATCGATAACTCAGACAGACAGGCAGGATACAGATAGACGGATAGAAAGAAAAATCGTTATTCTGTTTCTAAATGTTCTAAAACGTGGAGACATTGGATTTTGAATAATATCTATTTTATAATTTATTTGGGTAAATGCAAGACGTTTCGTGCCAGCAATGCCAGCGTTTATCGGCTGGCGGTAGCGTAACTGTTATTTTTGCCATTACATTATTATGTAATATATTTACCATTACAAAGCTTTACAAAATGTTGAATGTTTTGCATGGTTTATTTTTGTCACAAAAATTTAAACAGCGGTGGGTAGTAAGTTGCTTTTCATTAGGTAGTAACCTAATGAAAAGCAACTTTGAAAAATAAAACATCTACAGCCTTATTAACGAACGTAGTCTGGGTAGTCTATTGGTTAATAATAGGACTATTTAGTGTTGTTATTAATAAACGCTGACTAGCTCTATTCCACCTGAAATTCGCGCGGACTATTAGTTGTCAATTTAGTTCGCAGACGGAGGTGGTTAAAAAGCGGATTAGTGGCGAGTAGTGTATCGAGATGGGGTTAATTATTTCGGTACAGTTTCCACGCAATGTGAAACACGTTCAACGTGTTCGAACAATATTAAAATTGCTATAGTGGCTATTGCAGTGCTACATAATTTGGTACTCTAATTTAAGGAAAACCTCGGAATAGTATTCTCCATGATTTTGATATTTTTATATTTATAGTTATAAGTTATAAAGGTTAAAATTTATGTCAAATATTTTTATAATCGAAAAGGATGAAGGCCTGGCGGAATAGTCATACGTTAAAATAATGAGGAATGGTGGCCCTGTAGCCAATATTGCAGGAAATATTGCATATAATAATTTTATTCAGCAACATTATATAGACAGCTAAAATACATAAAATCAATATTATTTATTATTTTTTTTCATCGCGTCTTGTGGACCTAGTTCAAGTGTAGGAATTAAGGAAGGTGTAACTTTTTCTGTTATTTTAATACTCACCATATATTCCTCACTTTTTATTACTGACTTTTTCCATTAAAGTCCAGTTTGATGCACGTAATCTCTTCGTAATGATAGCGATTGCAGACTATAAACAGTAAAATGAACACAAAGTGAAGATCTTAAATACAACGAAAAACACGAGTGCTGTTTCAGAAATGAAAATATTGTTTTTTAAAATATCTTATATAATGGTTTTTAAATGAAATAATTGTGGTGTATTTATTTGTCCATATAGATATATGTAAATTTTTGGAATATACTCAATCAGACCTTTCATTTGACAGTAAACACGATATATTTGTTAATTTATTGACATTTGGAATTTTGTCAACTACTTACTTGATATTTGGACAGTTAAGGTACCCACGACGCTCGGTATAACAAAAGTATTCTAACGATACTACACACTTCTAAGTCGGTTTAACCCTTCGAGTAGCGGCATAATTTCACGGCAGACCGCGGCAATTTATTCGAATTCCTTGCAATATCGCCGCGCTCAATAAAAAGTACTATAACTATAGAACTACTATATCAATCATAAAAAGAATAACTATGTAATGATTGAATTGAAATTTTCTATTCAGGATATTGAAATTTCATTTTGTAAAACCATTAGATAATTATGAATAAATACGAGAAAGTCGAAAACGTGATAAAACCGGCATTTCTAACTTGTACTTGTATTACGGAAAAATACGAAAACCTATCTAGAAATTGTAAACACTATCGTGATCTTCATTAGATTTTCTATCAAAGGTAATATTTCGTTTTGCTTATTTACATACAAAAATATTTAGATGATGAAAAAAAAATTATGATGTTTGGCAATTGAATTTTACCAGAAATATCCGCGAAATGACGAGCGAAATTATTCTAGCGGCCGTCTATGTATCTGGTAGTAATGAGACACTTGGTATGGATTTTATGATGCGTTCGAATTAGAAAATAATATTACTGTGGGCTCCGGGAGCAACCCGCCAATATTGGTCGTTACGTCGTCAACGGTGTTCTGACGTGCAACCAAATTTGGTCGTTACGTAGTCGAAGGGTTAAAAGCGTTTAGAAGTTACGGTGGAATAAAGAAACGGAAAACATACATACGAGTAGATGAACCCTGAACACATTACACTTCTATTTTGTTGGGCAGTCTTGTAAAAGCGACACAGATGCAAATAATTAAACAACAACTGCAAATAAAAAACACACTTACAGCCAATACAGTTGCAGACAACAAACTTACAGTCAAGTTGACAACATCTTTGATTTTTTTACAACTTGGTTTCGAAGGAAAAGCATTTTATATATTCAACTTTCGGATATTCGCATTGCTTTCCTCAGTATCAAATGCCAAATCAGAAAATAAAACCGTAGACGACTTTTAAATTCGCTTTTCATGTAGATTTTTTTTAACCTCCCGTAAAAAATCTAATGTCCAAAAAAAGGTTTTCTTCAGCAAAAAAATACAAAAAAAAAACATTTCTTTTATTTAGTATGATGTGCAGAATCACCTCCATTCACTGTCTTGTCGAAGGTGTATCCCGTACATCAAAGCAGGAATTGAAAACTATCAAATTGTTACATTGAATGGCACATCTGGTGTATGACCTTTCCTAATCTGTGGTGGCGTCTGCTCTCTCTGCCCAGGGTAAACAGACCGATGCAATGTTGCTTTTTCATTCCGCCGACAGGGATGGTCTCGAAGGAAATTGCATTAGCCAGCATCCCTACCATGATTAATGGTAACCAGTTATATACGACCTTTCCGAGAACCCGCCTAACTCCTGGACAATATCGGATTACGAGGCAAAACCGCACCATGATCGGCGGAAAGTTGCAGCTTTGCTGAAAATTTATAACTAAACTGGAACGGCCGGACGTTGAGAAAGTATAAAGTGCCACAGAATAACGCACAGCAAAAACGTTGCTCCTTTGAAAATAGGAGTTGGTGAGGTGGTACTTATTATTGAAATGGAAATCGTATATCAAGCGTTTTCCTAGTTAGTTTATAGGTACATCCCACCTAGCAAAAGGTCATGTACCTAATTGTAATTATTTTTAAAATGTTATTACAAAATCTTAGAGAAAAACGACACTGGGCTCGATTGCGTTTCTTCGTGAACTAATATCGGAAAATAATTCATGCGAACGAGACAGCAATGCGTTTGAACGGAATGACGAACATAAAACCGTGTGAATTAGTTTGACAGTCCGGTCTTACATTATGCCGCTTTATATTCGATTGGTAGTTATATGATGGAAAAGTGACAATCGTTCTTATCATATTCCGCTCTAACGTATTGGCCTGTCTCGCATGAACTTATTTCGATTTTAGTTCAAGTTGTGACAAAATCGTAGAGAAAAACGATACTATCGACTTAGCGGTTGGTAGTTATATGATGGAAAAGTGATAATCGTTCTTATCTTATTCCGCTCTAACGTATTGGCCTGTCTCGCATGAACTTATTTCGATTTTAGTTCAAGTTGTGACAAAATCGTAGAGAAAAACGATACTATCAACTTAGCGGTGATTAAAATGCCGCTTTTTATGGTTACAAATGCTAGTTAAAAAAATATATGTTTTTTTTTATTACAAAAATGATAATAATGTTTTATATGTAAACTAGCGTCTGTCCGCAGCTATGTCCACTTTAAAGATATTTTTTGCCAGTGGTGTGATATTTTTCCTCTAAACCCTACAAAATACCTATACCTATTTGCTAATTCAAGATATAGATTTAATATGAGCATAATTCTAGACTATTCGAATGAGTTTAATCAATTTTAAGTCGGCTAAGATGATTTCTTTTCTTTTCTGAAATGTTAAAGAAAAAATCTCGTTTAACCGTCGATGTTGCTAATGAATGCAAATTATTTTCGAATTGGTATACATGTAAGGACCTGTTGTTATCACAATATGAAAATGCCGAATACATATCTAAGTACCTAAGAATTTTTGTGTAATATATGTATCGATCAATATATTTCGACAGTTACTTGACAATATTTTAACAATATCTGGTGGCAATGCGAAATCCGCAAATCTTAAAAATTTACTCCCAACATCCGACCGCGATATCTCCTGCATTGTTTGTTCCAGTGGCGAATTTTACAAAGGAATCGCGTAATATTTCGGCATTATTCGCATAACAACTTATTATTGAGGCGGCCTCAATTGGGACCTGGTTCTTTTGATTACTTTTCACTCAGATGCGAGAGTGAGGAGTGCTCGGGACCGCGGGCTACGTTTCTGCGCGTCCTCACGACATTCAAATTCGGCCGCGCGCTCGCGAGAAAATTATTAAATAGGAGCCGCATTACCACCTTTAGAAAGAGTTGCCAGATTCGTTCTTTTTTTACCGGAGTGAAAGGGAAAGGGTCTTTGGTATTTCTCTGTTGTTTGCTCTATTTTGTTAGGAATTACTAATAACTTATCCAAAACCCCCGGTTCTGGGAGGGGGGGAGCAAATCGGGGCACCTGCCCCGGGGGGCACCAAATTTGTGTGTTTAGAAAAGCACTTGTTTTACTTAATCGCCTAGCATCCCAGGAGCGTCGTACTCTCGATTGTTCATTTAATTTTGAAACGCATCCTAAGTTGCTTTTTAAACGCGTGAGCAGTGTGTGCGATGTCTCTGTCAGGATAATTCCCGTTGCGTCCCGAAAAAATCCTCCCACAGACAGAAGTGGACGAGGCTACACGAGCAGAGTCGAATAAACCCGAATGGTCGAACGTCAAGCGAATGTCGGTATTTATGTGGCTGAATAGATGTGCGAGTAATTTGTAAAATAGCAATTTTATGGGTTTGAAAAAACCCTTTTTTCAATAATTTGCCTTGCATCTAGGGCGCGTCGTATTGTCGATTGTTTATTTGATCTTGGGAGGCATCCAAGTTGGTTTTTAAATGCGTGCGCAGTGTGTGCGATGTCTCTGTCAGGAGGGGAATTCCCGTTGCGTCTTGATAAATTCCTCCCATGGACAAAAGGGGACAGGGCTACTCGAGCGGTGTCGAATCAACCCGAATAGTCGAACGGCAAGCGATGGTCGCTATTTATGTGGCTGATTAGGTGTGCGAGTAATTTGCGTTGGTTTACTTTGTTAACAACTTCTCTTTCAAACGTGTTACATATTACTGTTCTTCTTCTTCTTATGGTGCCTCTCCAACTAGTGAAGGTTGGCAGTCAGCTCTGCATATTTCTTTTTGTCCATCGCTAGGCAAAACAATTTGGCGACAGTCGTAATCCCGATCCATTCTCGAATATTTCGTAACCAAGATTGCCGTCTACGGGCAGGTCTCCTCTTCCTGCAACTATTCCCATCATAATGAGTTGCAGGAGCTCATACCTGTTGTGCCTAAGCACGTGACCCAGGTTGCGATGTGCGCTGTTTGATGGTCTGTCAAAGCTTGCGTTTTTGGCTGACACGTCGTAGAACATCCTCATTGGTGACTTTCTGAGTCCAAGATATCAACATCATGCGTCTGTATGGCCACATCTCGAATGCTTCTATACGTTTTCTGAGATCTGAGTAGCCGGGACTAATAGTCCGGGCCTCACATCCCCATAGAAGTATGGACCAGATGGACCAAACCTGTAGCAAGATTTATATATTTTTTATTTTTTCATTTACTTAAAGAAAACCACATTTATTTTAATCGGCAGTCCATTGTAACATTAACACTAGAGGCTTAAATTGTAAATGGTAGCAAAATATAGAGCACCGAAGAACACATTTTTTTCAAATCAACGCCGCCTAACTAGGCCTAAGCCCGAACTAAGGCAAGCGTACCAAGTAAACAGTGGCTTGTGCTTACTTTAGACTACTTAATTTTTAAAATATGCTAGGCATCAAATAATATTAAAAAATAACCAATAATAATAAACACTGTAGGTACAACTTAATTAGTAATCTAAAAACTAAGTCATCTACATGTAAATGCGTCTTTTTGTATGTCAGTCTACGAATAATATCTAAAACATACCCATCGTAGACTGCATAATAAAATAGATGGTAAAGGAATTTCAATAACGTGAAAAAGGTAAATAATCATTACGGATGGAAAAATAACAGTGAAATAATCAAATTGAATAATAACAATATAATATCATAATAAGTAAAAAAAAATTATAATAATAATAATGAATCGCAATAAATGGAAAAATAATATCACAATAAATAGTTAAAGATAAATTTGGTGGGACCTAAAGGTGGGTATATATTAGGTTCGCGCATCAACTTTGCTCCGCGCACCTGCAACTGCTCCAGTAGTGGATACGTTCACGCTCCTGGAGCGTGCAACGTTGCACGCTCTTATTTATTATTTAGTCAACCGGTATTTGATTATGGAAACGGATATCTGGCAACTCTAGCGAGACCCACGTATATCCGCGCTTTTTTTCACTCAGAATATTTCTCCCTCTCCCTCATCGCTGAATGTTTTATGCCTACTTCGTCAGCATAACTTATTCCCGGAATATTCGCGTATCTATCAGCTCGAAAAGTGCCCTGATTGCAGACATATTCTATGCTAACAGAATATTTACCCAGGTATAATGTAGTAGAAAAAATACATTTTACGTGCCGATAACCTTAAATTACAACCAACTTATTATGAAATCGAACGGCACTTCGGCTTGTTTGTATACAATGTATCGGACATACAGTGTATCGGAAACCCACCCATACGGACAAGTATTTGCATGCCAGCTCATACCATGATCCCTACCATCTTCGTTCAGTGCAAACGTCGCTCGCGAATCGAGCACACAATCTATATGACTGAGTATTTTCCTCAGGAGATGGAGCATCTGTGGTTTAGCCTAAGTTGGATAAACGAAACGGACCATAGTAACTCGACTGATAGAGCACATCAAAGCTGTTAAAAACGGTCAGCAAGAACAATCGGCGATCTGCGAACATATATTGAATAGCGGAACTAACCACTAGATGCAGTTTCAAAATCCCATCATATCCAAAGAACAATTTTACTCTCCTAGCGTGATCTGGGAAGCGATTTAAATAAGATAAACCCCAAGCGTCAATAAAGGCGACGGTTACAAACTCTCTCCAACGTGGAATCCTCTTCTTGAAATGTTCTCAATGCTCATCGCCGAGCGCAAGGAAGTAACGCAAGATACATACAGTAAGTGTTGTGTGCACGACGAATTTTCAAAATTCCTGTTGTTTTTTCTCAGTGTATTTGCCAAGTATGCAACAGTTTGACGGAACATAAAACTTGTCCCGTTTCATGGCGGCTGAGCTACCGTTTCCACATCTTATTTTAAAGTCAATACCATTCAGTGAATTCTTCATATTGCGGTAATTAAAAATCTTTTGAAGTTACCACGCATCCTTGAGCTACACTGATAGGCTTAAGGGGTTATACGCAGATACAAGACTCAAAAAAGGGTTTTTATTTGACAAGTACAAGAAGTATTAATAAATGCAGTGGTAACTTAAAATTTTATTTTGGCATTTTTCCTTTTTAAAAATATTGATTTCACTGCTTCTGTAGGTCTCCTGGAGGTCCTTCAAAAAAAAGTGTCTGGCGGTGAGCAAGGTATCTATCTCATCGCCGGTTTGGATCATAAATAATAAAAAAGCAGAAGATTCTATTAGTGTAAAGATAAATCTAAGTATTGATCGAAGGAATAGACGAAATTTTAATTATTGACGAAATGACGGCTCCAAAAAGAAAAAAATCCGATTTTCAACATTTTTTTTTTCGTTAAGTTGTTTAAAAATAGAAATAATTATCAGAAATCTTATTCCTTGGATCAAACCGTAAATAATATACTGAAGAAAGTTGTGTTAAAACTTCAGCTGTTTTTGAGAAATCGTGCTCACCGACTTTGAAAACACCGTTTTGAGAAAAACGTATTTGAAGTTTCAAAAGACGTATACACATTGTTATTTTTTTTAAAACGTACATGGAGTCATCTATGCTGAGGGCATTAACCCTCTGCATCATCAGCAGCTTCTAATATTCCGAGTTGTTGTTGTCAGCGAAACATTCTTTCCTCGCGCGTGCTCTCATGCGCAAGTCAGAGATCGTGACGCGTCTGCACCCTCGTTTTCGGCATAGTTTTAGATTAAAAACAATTTTTCTCTTTTTTGATCTTTATTTTTGCACCTTATCAGATGCTCTTAGTTTTCTACTACACTTGAGAGGAACTTTGAAACGCAAAACTTCGAACAGAGAGTATAAACTGAACGTGGCAGAAATTCACTTGTTCTGTATAAGAAACCATCGATATATTTTTATCGATGTAAGAAACAAATACATTTAGCTCTCTGGTATAAAATAGAACCATAAATAGACTTATGCGATTACATGAAAAGGGTTTACTCAGGTATTGCGCGGCATAAAAACAGTTGCTCTGGTCTTTACGCCGCCTACTTTGTGACGCTCCGAACGTCCTTACAAATATACATATATCTACAAGAATATTTGCTGGATGGATTTGAAATTTTCAGGGAATATACCTACTCAAATATATTTACATTCCGAAAATGCAATAAAAATTAAAACAATTTTTTAAAATTTCTAACCTACCTAAGAAAGATATCTGAAGTCGGAATCACTTTTGTAGGGTTTGACCGATAAAAATCTGGCGTTGATGTAGCGTCCGGTACAGATTCCACGTGAGCAGGCGGACACTAAACGTTCGATCGCAGCGCTGTCCCAGTAAAACTGACTTTCCGCAGTGGTGTTAATTAATGGTAAAACATATTTAGCGTAACTCCGGGCGCTCTCACGTTTTAATTCATTGTAATTAATTTAGAGCCTAAATAAAAAATGTGGCTAAGCGCGACATTAGAGAAATAACCAGTCAATTTAATTAAATTAAAATAAAACACACTCACCGCATTGTAGGAGTAAAAACGAAAACACACTACATTGTAGGCGTAATCGCGTCTGAATGTTTTCGAAATCTGATTAAAGCCTGAATGTCCAAGGCCATAAGCAACTTTTTTGAGTCTAAATTATAAATTGGCTACTTATCTAGGGATTCACTTTTTTTTTATTTAGTGCTTATATTTTTAAAAGAAATCATGAAACAAAAGTTTACTAGGTATGGTCGTTCCCAGGTATCGTGTCTTCTTAGTACGCTTTGTTCTATTTTTGAAATTCTTTCGCTAATCTATTTTATTTATCTATTGAAAGACCCGATAAGCTTTAGGGTTCCGTACCTGAAGTGGATCGGGGAAAAGCCATACAAACGGACGACTGATAAATCACACTTTCATCCGTACGGTCGCCATCTTTTTTTAGCTATCAAAATTAAGAGTAAAAGAATATTATTGAAAGATTATTTTAAATCGTACTGTGCTTTCTTGGGTTACAACATTTAAAGCTGGATAACTACGCAAAAACTGTGCCGCAACTTTTTGGTAGATTTTGTAAATAAATACTGACAATATCGTTTTTTCATAAATTCCCTCTTGTTACCTAGTAATTATTAATCTTGTTAGTCGTGTATATTATATATGTATATATTATATATGGGGGCCGGACGAAACGGTTACGCGCGGATCTCACGAAACGACTTAAAGTGCCTATAGGCACTGTTGGCGTCCGACGGGTTAAGGGGGCGTAGTTTTTAATCTTATCCTATTTCAAAATTTATTTCACCAATTAGTTTTATTCGTCGTATGGATGAGCTGATTAGACCTGCTATATAGGTACAAACCGATCCGAGCCCAGCGATAGCGTTAAAAAGTGATTTTCAAAACGTTTTAAAAGTACGTTTTTTAATAAGTTTTTAACTATTGGTTTTTAAATTATCATTTTACTTTACCTGTCCACCTTAAAGGCGGATATATACAATTTTACACACCCCTTCTCCCTTACACCTCCCCACCCCACCATCCTCACCCATCCCCTATCCCCACCCTCTCGAGACGATTTGGACAATTTCCAGACTGACGTCTGTGTGTCTGTCTGGGTTGTGTGTGTTACACGATAGCGTCCACATGCATCATTCGATTGTGTTGAAATTTAGCATGCAGTCATCATTTGGTCATGACAAGAGTTAAAAAGAATGTGGTTAAAATCGGCCCACCAGAGGGCACGATAGTCATACTTAAATTTCTACATATTGGACTTACAGATTTGAAATTCGGCCAAAATTACATTGTAAAATGTTGGTTGGAATATCTCATATAACAGCGACACAAATAATACTTAATGTCCGCCATACAATAATTAAATAAAAAGGCCCTTGAAAGCGGCGATGCTTGCCATGCGTGGCTCGTTCGTAATGCGAATTCGAAGGCTCAAGGCGACCCGCATTTACAATTTGTTTTTTTAATTTAATGAGATGACGCGCGTTCGAAATTCAAATTTTCACTGCTTTGCGTCGCATATTAACAGGAATTTTCGTCAACTGCTCTTGAACTTTATTTATGAAATGATTATTCAGATGAAGTATATCCCTGGCTACTTGCCGCGAAAGTCTTGAGGTGACAAAACCATTTTTTATAGGTAGCTATAACTTGTTCATCAAACTAGCTGTCTTTGTTTGTAGTGGAAGT
>OX155954.1:8984171-9026671 GCA_944548615.1 Micropterix aruncella
GAGGATACTGTCAAACCCTTGTTGGCACGAGCCACTGAGAGACTAATTACCTCGCGAATAACAGCGAGAACTTTGTCATGGCGGTAAGTGTACCGTCCTTGATCTAAGGCCACCTTGCAGCCAGCTAGAATGTGCCTAGCTGTGCAAGGGGTATTGCTACAGAGGGGACAAGAACTATCCTCGGCAAAGCTCCAACGAGCGAGGTTACTGGGGTCTGGAAGTGTATGCTGAAAGGCATTCAAATAAAATTTCAGCATCTCTGGCGTCCAGTCATAGAGCATTACCTTCCAGTGCATTGGAGGCGGAATGCAAAAGTCACCAATTGTTGTCCAATCATTCTGGCATTGAAGGCCAATAGCATGAGCCATACTCTTGCTGTCGTAATCTCCCCGCAAAAGAGACTTCTTCAAGTCCACGTCGCTCGTGGTTGTACTGCCATACCCCAGACCAGTGCCATTCTGGCTGATTCCAGTAAGGAACCTTTTGTGGAAGTCTACGCGGGCTTGTAGTTCATTTGAATCACTACAGCCACTTATTACGTGCTTCGATATTGCCGGATCTTTGGAATTGCACAGAATCGAATTTTTGGTTATTCTGGAGTTGGCGTAGAGCAGAGAGGGCAGTTTAAGCGCTAGCCCAAAATTTTGTTTGGACCTGAAGAGAGTCGAGGGGTCAGCTGGTTTGGCTAAGGACAGCCAGGATTTTAAACTAGCTGTCACCAGCGCATCTAGACGGGACAGTTGGGTTTTGGTAAAATCGTAAATAAGAAAGGGCCATGACAAATGTGACGTTAGATAATTGTCATAGATCCAGGCCTTACGAGGGCCAGAAATTAGCAAGGCATCTATTTTCGCCAGGCAACTTTTGAAATGCTCTATAACATGATCGCCCGAGACGTCTTTTCCCTGATGGGTGATTTTTCTGCCGAGGAATTTGAAATGATTGTTTGGGTCTATAAGGGAGATATTAGAGCCCTTATAGACCAATTTGGGGTCATAGGATGTAAATTTTGTGCCCATGCGGGCGAGTCCAAGGCAAAAACATTTGGAGGGCTTCACTTTTATACAGCCTGACCAGTCGCAGAAAAGCTCCACTTTCTGTAATAGCAGGGAAAGCTGCTTGGGGCTTCTGGTAATGAAAGTTAGGTCGTCGGCAAAAGCGAGGCACGACGAGGTGTATTGGCCGTCTGTTTTAAAACGGTAGCCCCACTTCCTGTCAAACTGGCTCAGGCTTTCCAGAAGTATATTAAAAACTATATTAAAAATCGTCGGGGAGAGGCAACAGCCCTGAAATAGTCCAATTGAATATGGTATAGAGCGGGTAGTCCATTCTTGCGTTTTAACATGGAAAGTCAGACAGTTGTAGTAGGAGGCTACAATGTCACGCACGACTGGTGGGAAGTTGTACCAGCGGAGTGCAAAGTGGAGGAGACTGTGTCGGACTGACCCAAAGGCATTCTCTAGGTCGAGCCAGCATACATTGATTTGGCGTTCGTGCTGTCTCGCATCCTTGATGGCAGCAGCCAGGAGAGAGTTGTGCTCGAGGCAGCCCGAGACGCCGCGCATGAAGCCTTTTTGAACTGATACTCCAAGGTACTCATTCCGGTGCATGAATTCGCTCATCCTCGTGTGGACTATGCTAAAAAAGATTTTGGCCACAGTGTCTGTGAGAGCAATGGGCCGAGCGTCCTTTGGTCCGGTGCAAACTGGGACCTTCGGAATTAAGATGACTGTCGCTCGGCCAAAATTCTGTGGGACTACACCGCTATTCCATATATTTCGGAAGATGGATCCTAAATATTGCAGAAGGCAGGGGCATTTTTTGTATACTAAATAGGGAATACCATCGGGACCCGGAGTAGAGCCCGACGGCTTCCTCTTTACTTGATTAAGAATCTCATCTAGTGATGGAGGTTGAGAAGCAAAAGCTACCGTAGGCAGGGGCGGAGGTGTAATGCCCGGCGGAGGGCTGTAATTATGGAGCCGCATTGGGTCCTCATACGTGGTCGAAAAGTATTCCGTGGCCATATCTTCCGGGATTTGGATTTTTCCCTTGGCGGCAGACAAAACCGTTTTGCTGTAGTTAAAACGGTTTTTGTCGAACCGGGCTTCCTCTTTGGATTTGAGAAATGCTGCCTTGCGCTTGTCGTTTTGCGTTGCTACGCTCTGTATGAGTTTTAGTATAGAGCGGTACGCGCGCGAGAAGTTGTGGCAGAGGGCTTTATCCCCGGCTTTCTTGGCTTCACGTAACTGGCGACGAAGTAGCCGCTTTTGCCTACGGAGCTTTGCCTTAAGGCGACGATGTAGGTAAATTTCGAAAATTACATTTTTTGGCAATTTTTGAACAGTCATACTGAAATAACTGATGATGTTAGCCAACAAAAAAAAATTATCGTAACTCACAGTACCTTTCTTAAGTAGATAGCTATTTCAGATTTTTTTTTAAGTATTGGAAAATTGAGGAAACTAATTAAATCTGGGAGCTATACAGGAAATTTTCATTTTAGAGCATTTTTTGAAACGTGCCTCACACTAAACTGCACGATCAAGAAACTCAAAAAAAATACTACGGCATTTTAACAATAGTTGTAAAGAGGAATGCTTTCGCATAAATTTAAAAAAATAAGTTTTTCTTGTTAAAAAAAAATATATAAAAAGTGTAACTTTCATCCATATTCACTGTTAAATATTACTAATTACTGTGTGTTTTTTTCAAGTTTGTTTTTTTTTACATAAACTATGTACAATAAACTTGTAGTACTGACGATTATTTTTTTCAAATAAAATATCAGTATATTTTAAAAATAATATTTTGCAGAGCCCGTTTATATTATTTTTGTCATACAATGAGATGAGCGCGCTCTTCTCGCGACGACGCGCTGGCATTCAAAATGCCGCAAGCGACATTGGGTCAATATGGTTCTTATGTGGGGATCAATTACTGATTCAAATGGCATAACAGCCAACCTTTTATAATGAAATGTTATTGGCTCTTAGAAACGTGGTTCATTTCGGCTTCGAAGGCCGACATATGCGGTTGCGTTCGCGACGCTCTGTTTCATGACTTATTATTACGAAATTGACATTTCGATGGATCGGAGATGTGAAGTAAAAAAATATCGGTTTTAGATGGCTATTTCACCGTGTAAATGAAAGAGGTTTAAAAACATGATAAATCATATGTTGAAAAATAGAAACAATAATAAGTAAAATAATATTTAATATTTATTTTTTTTTTTTTTTAAATTTACAATATTACTTTTTTTTAATAAAAAGTGTTCATTTATTTGATAACAATGTTTCTTTATGTATAAAAACAAAAAAAAAATATACATATCGGTAGGTTTTGAACCTACGACCGGTGTGATCTTATGCGAGTTTAAAACAAGTGCGCCACTTCAGCTTGCTTCCCGCGAGTCAAAATGTGTCATATATAAGGGGACAGTAAATAATGCCAATACATTTGCGTTAGAGCCATATGACAGAGCTATACACCATGTATAAATATAATAATATACTATTAGGCTACGATTCTGACCGTTCTAATATAGAAAACCGTCAGATAGGCAGAATTGTAATTTAAAAAACAAAACGTAGGTATCTACTTTTTAAAAGCTTTTATTCAACTTGTAATGTCTGTGAAAAAAAAAACTAAAAATGCGAAGAAATATTACATCAGCAGTAGCTTATAATAAATGTCAAAACTTTTCAATTGATGAGAAAATTGATTGCCTGTATAATGACATTTTGAACGCCCCGATAGATGCATTTGGAAACCATGATAAATGTAGAAGTTTTTAAAATTGTTTGTCGGAAAATGAAACACTGGATGCAATGAGTTGTTTGATGGGTGACATTATTTGGGAAAGAATACGTTACATAACTTAAAACGTAGGTAGCAATACATGCAAGAAGCCTAATTCATGATGTAGATAGTAATGTTCTCGAAAGGTTTAACGGCATCATTGCAAAATTTATTGGTGGTAAGAGGACAAATTACATCCAAAAGCAGTCTTACCAAGCGCGATGTAATGCGGCAGTTATATCATTTAATACAAAACAGCCACTCTCAAGATTACATAAAAAATATATAGGCAAAAGTCCCTCTGGCAGGATATCAAAAGTGGAATAAAGAAGACAGAGGCATTTAAGTAAATCCATTCTTTATAAAAGAAATAAAAGCAGAAAGTTTTTTTGAAAAAAAAAACAATAATTCGCATTATGGAGAACATTGCAACCAACCCGATGTTCCATCAGAAATATTCGAAAAAAAGCAAAGCTCTGTTATTTCAAGAATTGGAAAATAGAAAAATGATCGATTGCGAATTGAAAAACTTACGGTTATTCAAGGTGAAAGCAGCGAGTGGTTGGAATTACGAAGAAAAATGGTAACTGCGTCTAACTTTGGCAAAATTGTCAATAGTTAACAACACACAAAATGCGCCAATTTAGTTAAATCCATGACTGAAAATGGGATTTGAGCAACGTAGCATCAATTTGCCATGGAAAAGAAAATGAAACAACTGCACTAGAATGAAAAATATGTCTAGAAAAAGTGGAAATTCAGCAATGTGGATTATTCATTGACCCTAAATTTCCATTTTTGGGAGCTCCTCCAGATGGAATATCTGATGATTATATTTTTAAAGTCAAATTTCCCATTACAGCGCATAGAATCTGGTTAACGGAAGCGACAAGAAAAAGAAAAGTGACATTTTGGAAACAGAAAGATGGAAAACTTGAAATCAGCATCAAACATCACTGGTACGTTCAAGTTCAAGGACAGGTCCATATATAATTTCTTTTTATTTATTTATTTTTTATTTTATTTCTGGAAAAATACAGCGCATACAATATACATACGTGTGAATAAATGTAGAAAAAAAAGAAAAACATTACGCCTATAATCGTTTATTACACATTTGGATTTCAGCATATTACACTTAAAAATTAATTATAAAATAAACAAAGTTCATATTAAATATAAAAAATATATAGAAAACCGATGGGAGAGGTAGGGAATTGGAAGTGATTAGGAAGAAGGAGTTAGACGATGGTATGTGTATATGTATATAGATATAAATAAAGATATAGATAGGTCGTATAGTGGATATATAAATACAGATATTTATTGATGTTTATAGGTATTTATAGATATATAATAAATATTTATAGATATTTATAAATATTTGTGGTAGCTACTGATATGTTGTATATATATCCTTCTAGCCGTGTTCGGCCACAGCGACTGCATTGTAGATTCTAGTGACTTCTTTAGTCTTCTCAGAGTCCACTGTTCGGAAGCAGTCAAGTGCGCAGGCTATATTATAGTGCACAGGTGGGCGCGCGACCACGGGTGCACTCTCTCTTCCTCCCTCTTCTGAACCCGATGGAACGGAGACCGTTACGACCAGAGAAAAGTTTGGATGCAGATAAAATAAAATAAATCAATTAATCGCTAACGCAGCAATGACTGTCATTGTTAAATATTTACTCAATATTGCAGAGCTATTTTTTCGGATTTAGTTCGTTTTTCACACTGTCATTTATGAAATTGGTAGTTATGGCTTGTGGTGATGTTTGAGTTTCTTCTGGAGCTATTGTAGAGATGACCGGTGACTTATTGGTAGTTGTTGTAGTAGGCGGTGATATAGAAGATGCATTATTGGATTTATCCTGGTTTTCTGATGATCTCGTGTTGTTGCTCATGGGGCTGTGTTGAATACAGCATACAGTCTCTTGTTCCGACATTATACAAAATTGTGATAGTTTCCCTTTTGGCAAATCCCCCTCAGTTTTTGGACAATTTTTCGCCGGTAGACATACTCCTAAAACGCCATTTATTTCACATGACTCTTCACGGCAGTGTATATGCCAGGTCCCTTGGCACTTCCGCAAGGGCTCTTTCCAATACTGGTAACGGTGATTATGTTGAAAAGGCATTGGTTGTCAGCTATCGCCACTTGCAGAGGTCCACCACTATCGCCTCCACAAGAGTCTCGTAATCCTTCTAAGCTGCCAGCGCACAATTGATCGTCCTTATACCTTGCGGTAACCTCCTTCTGAGAGTCTTTGCATATAGTCTTCGAAAGGTGGCTGGTCAATCAAATCCACCACCACCTTCAGTAAGTCCTCCGATGTATCTTCAGCAAAGTCGATCTGCCTTCAGCCAGTAACTACAGCTCGCTTGTTTTCGATGGTCGACTTTTCCATAGACACGCTGGTCGAATATTTAAAGTGAACAGCTCAGACCGATCAGATCCTTCGGGACGCGTCCCGTGTTAACCGCGAGTTAATCCAGACTATAGAATTGCACTATAATCACTAAAATTTATTATTTAATTATTATTTAGAGGGGAGAAAATTTTAAAATATGTTGACACTTAGAATTTAAATTTCGAATTTTATTTTGTTGTATAGAAAGTATATAACTAATTACTATAGGTATTAACAAGCTCGTTAGGTGCAATTGATTTGAATAATTCTTTAACGAACGTCGGTTGGTTGAGGTTGAAAATGTCGATGGTGGAGAAACAAGAGTCGTACGTGCATATCAGCCCATAAGCGATGGAATGTTTCCCGTAGTTGGTATTGGCACGAGATACCTCAAACGTGCGTGAATTGCGAATTAATCGCTGAGGAACGAAAAAACGTAAGTTTTCAACAAGGTATGAACTATCTGTGGTATTGTGGATAACTTTAAAGAAAGTGTGCTGGAAAGAAACTGTAACTGGAACGATACATATAACTGGAAAGGAAGTGTGCCTATTTACATTTTGGTCTGGTAAAAACGATCTCCTCAAAACCGAATATATACAGACGAATGATTTGATTTGGACAAATGTCATGGAAAAAACTTGTTTGTTTTTATATGGACTGTGTATTACCTGAAATTATCGATCCAGGAGTATGAAGGAATATGGATTTAAGGGAGCCTGAATACACTTTGAAAGAAGCAAATAAAAGAAACGACACGATAAAACGAAAGAAATCGGTTCCTCTCCCTTGTCCAACGCTTAAGCGGTAGTTAGTTTTCAGTGATTCCATCACAAAGTGAGCAAAGAACTCACAGAGAATGTACTTGCCAATAACACTCCAAAGCAAAGCACAAGCAATATAGAGCCACCGAAAAGTACACGATATTCCAAATCTGTGCTGAGTACAGATCTAATTAATAATGATGAACAGGCTTTTGAAAATGTATTATCATTTGATGAATTTTAATTACAAAAGTCGGCGCACCACTACAAAGCGACACTGTCAAGGCTACAAAAAGGAAGTCTCAAATGTACTGCGCAATTTTAAATGTATTTATTCGTCTCTTTACATTTAATATGTATGTATCTACTCAGAAATAACAGACTACTTTGCCAACCAGAAATGTCTTCATGATTTTTTGTCTTAATGATTTTATATTTTAATTAATAATTATTTATTTTTAATGATGTGTATTTCTTTAAAGTTTACAATGATGTGCTTACAGTATCTAAAAATAAATTATATTACTTTTTAATTAAATAATTTTTTAATGATAATGTACAAGGCGATGGGTGTCGTTATGTCCTCCTCAAAGAACTATTATACCGCGAATAAATAGTTCGATACACAATGTTGTTTTTTAATTCGATTCTAAATGTTTTTTCTGCCAAAAAATACTATCAAAAACTGTCACTACAACTATCAAAAAAATACTAAAGCTGTATCTCACGGAACATGAATTGCGATTTATGTCATTTAAAAGCCCTTGGAAAACTGTATCCAAAACAGTTAACGGCATTTCTCCAATTGTCATCTATCACCATTTAAAATAATTTTAAAATGTCGAAAATTAATTAGTGACAGGTGACTCTTCTTAATACAGTTTTTCAGGGGATTTCAAATGACATATCGCAAATGAAATTCTGTAAGATATGGCTTCTGTCAATTTTTGACAGTGATAGTTTGGTTTAACAGTTGACAGCCAAAATCTAATGGGCGCATTCCAGGGTGATACTATCCCTATGTTCCAAATTTCAACTCAATCGGTTCAACGGCTCGGCAGTTATCGTGAGAGATTACATACAGGCAAACAGACATACATTTCTCTGAAAATGGTCTTAATCATCTTGGTGGACCTCAAAATGGACATCTCTATCGTTATCTAAACATTTTTTTCCGCACGATCACAACACCTTCCCTACCAGTGGCAGCCGGGAAAGTAATATAATGTTCAAGTTTAGATGATGATAAAGCGTAGCCTTCTTCACCAGCGTAGGTACATGACACTTGCATAATCCCAAAATATAAATCCCATTGCAATAGTGTATACCTAGTGTGTTTAGTCCAGACATCGATAGCGAGTGAATATCGCTGCGAGATGAGTCAACATAATAAACACCTGCCCCGTCGCGAGGGGAGGGGGTAAGTAGGCGGGGCTTAAAAACTCAGATACGGTTTATTTTTTAAGTAGTACGTCGCCTTAAATGCGTTTTCTCTGTGAACCGGGTCGACATGGGTAGATTTTGGGTAAACACCCGAGAAGTATTCATGGACCGCCACCTGGAAGGATGACAGCTGGACGCTGGCAGGGGCATTACGGTTCACAGAGTGGTCAAGAATAGAAGTTAAATTATTATTATGAAATTCCCAGTCCTCTTTCGCAAGTGAAGGGAATTTTAGAGGAGGGAAGGATACGATTTGCGCGGGTAGAGGAGACCGGTCGGGTGACAAACTGCGGGCAGATGTGGAGTCAAGGGACATGTGAGGTTCAACTCTGTCCGTGACTCCTTGCGACGGTTTAAGACACTGACGTGCAGCGTCGCTATCATCGTGCCCAGCAATGTGTTTATTTAACCATGCTAGTATAATATTAAAATATATGTAAAGAAACATTGTAGAAAACAGTATAATATTTTTATGTTATATATATACTCATATATATATATATATATATATATATATATATATATATATATATATATATATATATATATATATATATATATATATATATATATATATATATATATATATATATATATATATATATATATATATATATATATATATATATATATATATATATATATATATATATATATATATATATATATATATATATATATATATATATATATATATACATATTTAATATTATTATTAAAAGTTGCTTAGTTTTTTGTATTGATTCACCCACTACAAAGATGTCACTAATTAAAAACTCATATAATTACACTCATAGAATACACCTGTATATCATAATTTTATCAAACTATGAAATACATAATCCATAGAATAGACTACGAAATTCTTGACTGTTATAATAATATGAAATAAGGACAACAATGGGTTAGCGGAACAACTTTACCATTTCGAGCGCTCCTGCTTTAATTTGATCTCTTGACCTGCAATCGTAGATAGCTCTGTAACAGAGGCAGGGAACGGGAGCTTATTGATCTGGGTCATTCGCAGCGAATACAGTGTAATTTTATCCGTGGTGCCGTCTGATCCACGGCCCAGATGATACACATACCGTCAACGTGGGCAACTTTAAACGGGGGGATGTTTTATTTGAATATATTGCGTGAATTATTTTAAAATACTTAATTGGAAAAATAATCTCGACGTCAATAAACACACCATAGAAAATGGTTTCCGTTTTTAGTTTGCAAAAAAATATTGTACAGTCAGTCGCATCCAATTGCTTATTGCAGTTAAAAAAATATATTGGATTGCATAGGAGCATAACGTGCGCCAATTAACATAGGGGGAGGCGGGGAAGATTCGGACAAGGAGCATATTGGTGCATCATCGATATTCTAATAACCGCAAAAGTTACACTAGTTGCGGCAAAACTAAAATGTGTCTAAACCTGTACAAGGACGCCACCTGTGTTTGCATCTCTGGGTAGTCGGTCGGCCGTTGGCGTCCAACGTTAGTGGAAGTGTTTATTGCGCGGTGAAGTAAAAAAGTTCGTGGAGTGGGAAATCGTTTTAGCGGCGTTTTAAGGCATTATTCTATGAACCTTATGTATATACCAAAGGTAAGTACATTCATTCAGTCATCGCAACTACATGTGATTCCTATGTAATCTTAGTAGTCTTAGACATTTTTATCAGTTTTCCGAAAAAGTGTTTAGGGGCACTTTGGTACACTAAGACACGGGGCACATTGTTCGTACCAAAATACCCCGTTAGTTTACAAATTTTACAAGATTCTGTTAAAATTAAGTGCATACTAAGTCTTTACGTAAAGGGAGTTCCTATAATAATATATTTTATGTTAATAATCTGCAAAGGTTTCCTAAGATTTTTAAGTTTATTTGTTTATGCTTACAGAGATACAATTAAAATTAGGTAATTGGTTTACGAAAACCTACCAAAACTATTAGTTGTGTTATAATATGTAAAATAATAAAAATACTTTTCTACTGAAGATTTTTGTTTTTATTAACCATCGTCTTATCATTATATATTAGTAACAAAGTGTACTTATGCTTCAGTATCTAAGTGTTCGTATTAGTTCTAATGTACCATTGTGCCCCGTGGGTAAGGCAAAGTGTTCCAAACCCCTTTTTTATTGAAACCCTTATATTCTGCATATTTTTAAATTTGATATTTTTTGTTTTTGGTTTTATTGACTTGAGTAGTTATGACATGCATATGCAAAAAAAAACTATAATATTGCAACCATTATTCTTTAAAATATATGAGTTTGAATTTTTGATTACCAATCTGCCCCGTCTCCCCCTATCTAGTTGATAAACGGTATCATGTACTTTCCCAAATTTCGACGTTATCAAGCGACATACCATGCGTCGCCTTTCTTGGTATTGGCTGTTATAATCGGTTTTTACATTACATATTTTTATAAAACGTATTCTAACCATTATTTTAAAATTATAATTATTATACTCTCAAACCACTAAGAAAACACCTACTACAAAGGTATATAAGCACTATTCGCAGAATCCTAAGACACTCCTAAGACGCGGAATCCTAAGGCCTAAGACACGAACGAATAATGTTTACCTCCGTGAACTTGCACAACAAAAGAATAAGAGTTCAAATACAAAAAACTATTCCAATACTGCCCTTTGGTTATTCACGGCCTAAAACGATCGCATTAAATTCACTGATTCGCAAAATGCTACCGAAGGGGTCCATTGCATTACTGAACTTGCAATGGACCCCTGAGTGGTCTGCGGGGTTCTTAAACTAAGTTGAAGAACTCCTATAATAGCGCGACTATAATATCCAACGAACGACTGCATTATTATTATTCAACTCGCCTGCGGACTGCCTAGAGCTTTAATAGGTATAAAGCTGCCTAAAGCTGCAATATAAATCGTCGGTTTGTTGTAAAAAGTCATTATGTTACCATTTATTGCTTTGAGATGCTTTTGCTGCTCGGTCTTCTACGTTAAAATGATGAATTATACGAAATAATGACATTTAAGAGGCCTATAAAAACCTATGTATATTTTTTGTCTATAATAATTATTTTATGGCCTGTACCAGTACATTCTTTCGATTTCATGATGTCCTCCCTCCAGTCCACACAGAGAAAATTAGTATTGTCCACCGTATTCCGAGTATCTCAATGATGAAGTGGGGAATAGTTGCGCCAGTTTTGGCCACTTTGACGCTATACATTCTTTAAAAACACATTGAACAATGAGATTTTACACAATCAACAGGTTTTAAAAAATAATTGCATTTGATAATAATAACAGGACAAAATTTACCCAAAAAAAAAAAACCGACTATATTTTTTTTTATAAGTGCAGCAATCATGTCATGGCGATACCCAAATTGAATGCGTATACAAAATTCTGTGTCTGTGATGTTGACCGTTGAGGAGTTCCCTCGTTGGAAGCCAACCCTGGAGTCCTATCTTGATAAAACTTAGAACGGACGGTCGTAATTGAATGCATATACAAATGTTGTTTGTGTCTGTGCTGATGACCGTTGAGGAGTCCCCACGACGGGAGCTAACCCAGGGTGTATAATTAGGTCATGCTTACCATAAACAAATGCAATGTCATCGGAAATGAACCAACGTGTAAATTTTCAACTTCATATGATAATATTTGAGGAGTTCCCTCAATTCCTCATGGATCCCATCATCAGAACAGGATTTTGATAATAATGGGACCAATCTGTAAGTATATCTTTTCAAATAAAAAAAGAATTTTCCAAATTGGTTCATAAATGACAGCGTTCTGAAGTAAAAAACATTTTTTAAAAAAAGATACAACCGAATTGATAATGTCCTCCTTTTTTGAAGTCGATTAAAAATGAACTCATTGGTTGTAGTGTTTTTTTTATCCAACAGTGATTTGTTTTTTACAAGCTAGGAAATTATTGACGAACTCCATAAACGTTCCCAGGTATCATGTCACCTTAATACGATACGAATAAATAAACAATGATAGGCAGGCACATAGTTTTGACGTGACAACGTCTTATAAATTGATGGAGCCTGCTGCACGCACGAAAAAACATGACTCATGCGGCGTTACCTCGCTCTGAGGCGTTCCATTTATTATATTTATTATTCAATATAAATGCTGCCATCTACCGGTTGCGACAAGAATTATTTACTAACCTCAGTCTAAAATAGTACGAATGAAAATCACTAGATTGATGCAACGAAGTAAGCAACTTTTATTTTTTAAAAAATAAAAAAGTATGAAAAGCTATCATTACGATGCGCTATCTATCGGTTGGTAAAATGTCGCTGATATTGTTTATTTACGACGTATTACCTACCGCTAGATGGCGCAGCGTGCTCAAACGCTTCTCAAACGGTTATTTAACAGTTTGAGATTTCAAACTTTCAAATTAAAAAAAACAATAAACTGTAAACAATAAACAATTATACAATTATACTGCTATACTATACATTTACATGTTGTAGTCAAATCGGTGAGTATATATATAAAAGCATATATTTTTGGGTGTTTGTAATAAACAATATCAGAATCTTAAATGAAACTGCTTCAAATGCAACCATTCCATCAGTATTTTCTTATGACGTTGTCACGTTCAACTATCGTCAGTAAACCGACTTTACATACAACCGGTTTTTTTATGTACTAAGCGCAGCGCTAATGCGAACACTGGCTCTGTATGAAAATTTGTCATTTGGCGGCGCGGCGCTGTGCCTGGCAACAAAAAATGTTGTTTTTTTCGCTCGATTAATCGGGCAAATCTATCTTATCGCATTTTAATGAACCTCTGTCGAGAGCTAAAATTTTAGGGGGAATTCTTTCCCGCGCTTCTCTGGCATTTTTAATCCATCTTGCTCTCGCGACGCGACCGGAAAACAACACAAAAGCTGTGGGAAACCCGAAAAGACGCTTTTGTCGCAGAAGTAATGAGGTGAACTTGCATCGTTGGCCTGTCTATATTTTCGACTAACGAGCTGCCTGCTTAATATAGGCAGTACTCTTCAATAGTCTAGTCAAGTTTTCAGAAAAACTAACTTTTAGAAGCTAAACATGTTACTTTGGGCTACATGTTTTTTCTCCCTATTTCGACTCTGCTGAATCCGACAATGCCGGTTGCCCAACTGAAATCCTGACCGGAACTGAGATATCCAATATAGCGTCGAAACCCGGAATCGGTGTGTAAAGACCCAAAATGTCAAGTTGTAAGTACCTATGTTTTTGACCACGAGGCATTTAATTGAGACAATACTTGAGTGTCGAGGGAGTGAAAGCGGCCGACATTTCTTAAGTTTTGAACTGTC
Source organism: Micropterix aruncella (assembly GCA_944548615.1). Taxonomy (NCBI): domain Eukaryota; kingdom Metazoa; phylum Arthropoda; class Insecta; order Lepidoptera; family Micropterigidae; genus Micropterix; species Micropterix aruncella. The sequence continues at coordinate 8,997,905 of OX155954.1, forward strand.
AAATTCAAGTGTGGTCACGAGCTCACTTTGTAGAGTGCGTGTTGAGTACTCCGCTAATTATTACGTGTTTTTTGTGAATTAAACCCACGATTTCGATAATGATTTGGCCGATTTTATAAGCTACTAGATGACCCGGTGAACTTCGTACCACCTAAAATAGATTTGATTATAACTCTTCATAAGCGTTTATTGATCCTAATCAACCTTCCAAATCCAATTCATTGAAATCTATGGCCGAATCATGTACGGTTTGAGTTTCGTTTGGTGATTAAATGAAAGTCGTTTGTAATTAAAATAAATTCAATGTATTTAATTTACATGATGAAATACATATAAATGCTTTTTCGACTTTTCCGACTTTTTTGCAATTTCGACTTTTTGGACTTTTTTGACTTTTCGGACTTTTTTGACTTTTTCGATTTTTTTGACTTTTTCGACTTTTTTGACTTTATCGACTTTTTCGACTTTTTCGACGTTTTCGACTTTTTCGACTTATCGACTTTTCGACTTTTTGAAATTTTACACAATCGCACGGAATGAATAACAGTCATGGATGGCGCAGCTGTCAAACAATAGGATCGCCGCGAACGCCATCTATTGAAAGTGGCCCATTTCCCAAAATGACCATTTTCGATTTTCAGTTGTTTCTTTGAGTTTTCCTAAATATTTTTTGTAAACCACCCCTGAATCAAGCCAAATAAAATAAAAGAAAAATCATTCAAATCGGTCCAGTCATTTCCGAGATCCTGCGAGACTAACGCACGGCGATTCATTTTTATATATAAGACTAGATGACCCGGTGAACTTCGTACCACCTAAATTTTATTTGATTGTACTCTTCATAAGCTTTTATTAATCCTAATGAACCTTCCAAATCTAATTCATTGAAATCTATAATATGGCCGAATAATGTACGGTTTGAGTTTCGTTTGGTGATTAAATGAAAGTCGCTTGTGATTGAAATAAATTCAATGTATTTAATTTACATGATAATATATAAATGCAGTTCACATTCAACAAAAAATATTCTGGTAAAATATGTTATCGTTTGGTGTTCCGGCGAGTAAATAAACAAAAATGATAGCTTTCCGACCGATGACTTGGCGAACACGGGACATACAGTTGTCCATGCGCGAAATACGGAAATTCCAACACGCGTGATTTGTCATCGTGAATGCCAGACGCACGGGGAATCTAAATTCCGCTTTCCAAAATTACCAAGTGTACAACTGTAGACTTTCGTATGTCGCAAAGGAAAAGATGCGCCAAATCGCCTCGTTGCTGCTGACATAGCGACACGTCTGATACTGAGATACACCTCGTTTGAATTCCTCACAGCGAAAACAGCCATATCGCTTTATTTTACGTATTTGCAGCATATGTTATTTATCGAGTTGATGAAGGCACCACTGCAAGCACCACTGCAAGCAATTTCGGATTATCAGCTTCATCTTGTATTTCGTCTCGAGATGATGGAATGATCTCACATCAGTGCGGTTTGCACTTGAAGTAACTTGTACGTAGCGTTTTCACGCTCACTCAAATCGATCGAAATTTCCATGAGGTCTTTACAGTATTGAAATCCCCAACTAAGTCCAAATTCGTGGTTATGCCATTAAAAAAAACGGTCGTGTCACCCCAAGACTTTCCTGTCAAGTAGCCAGGAACGTAATTCATCTGAATATTAATATCATTAATCCTTCAACAACCCCCCCCCCACCCCCCACCCCCAACCTAGCGACACCCTCTAAAACTCGAAAATCGAAATCGACTTTGACTTCGACTTCGAGTTTTCGACTTTACCGCTTTTCAACTTTTTCGACTTTTTTACTTTTTCGACTTTTTTAACTCTTTCGAATTTTTCGATTTTTTTACTTTTTCGACTCTCGACTTTTTTGACCGATTCGACTTTTAAGATTTTTTCGACCTTTTCGACTTTTTCGACTTTTTCTACTTTATCGACTTTTTCTACTTTTTTAACTTTTTCGACTTTTTTGTGTTTTTTTACTTTTGATTTTTTACTTTTTTCACTTTTTTTGCCTTGTTGGACTTTTTTACTTTTTAGGCTTTTTAGACTTTTTCGACTTTATCGACTTTTTAGACCTTTTCAACTTTTTCGACTTTTCCGACTTTTCCGAATTTACGACTTTTTCGACTTTATCGACTTTCTTGACTTTATCGACATATCTGACATTCGCATTTTTTGACTTTTCGACTTTTTAAATTTTACACATTGTACGGAATGAACAACAGGTATGGATAGCGCAACTGTAAAACAATACGATCGCCGCGATAGCCATCTAGAAAGTAGCCAATGTACCCAAAATGACCAATTTCGATTTTTTCGATTTTCAGTTGTTTCTTTGAGTTTTTCCTATTTTTTTTTTTGTAAACCACGCCTGAATCAAGCCAAACAAAATAAAAGAAAAATAATTTAAATCGATCCAGTCATTTCCGAGATCCTGCGAGACTAACGCACACAATATGCGTGTAAACGCGTCCAATTGTCTAGTTGTATGTTTTTGAGCACGAGGAATTTAAAAAGACGTTAAAAAACATTGGTTAGGTTTTATCAAGATGGCGCCAGCACCCTAATACACATTTTTATTGTAAAACGGAGCGTGAAGAGTCTTGATACATGTTTTTATAAACGAGGATTTCAAAAATTATCTACAAAACAACGTTTGAACTTAACTTTCATTCAAATCTTTTCAAAAATGAAACAAACATGCTACCTTTTTGGTAAGAAAAACTTAGGTACAGAAACTAAAAAAGATTATTGCGTGTCTCCATAATTAAACCAGGTAGGTTTGCAGGGAGTATGTACATAGTTTTAAGCAAGGGATGTTTGCTTTACTGCAACCAGTTGAGTTACAAAGTGCTTACAGTGGCAAACAACAACTTCAGGGCACGTCTTAGGAATAAGCTTAGTGTAATGAAACGTGAAACAACTTGCTCTCCGTCAGTGGTAAAGCCGCAGTTTTAAAGCAATGGAAGGGATGGCTTGGGAAGGTGAGCATTCTCCCAAACACATACCGGCCAAATTAGAAATACTCGTACCTATAACGTTTTACAGTCTTTTGTGTTTTTAATGTGATGTGTGTGTGTGCCCCGGCGGCTGAGCACCAACCGGGCGCATCTCCAGGTGGCGGATAGGAGAACGCCCGAAGGGACCCCGGCTCGAGGGATGATACCCGAGGCCGGGTGCTCTTCGGCTAGTGGTGGCTAATACACTGTGTGTGGAAGGCCCCACCGCGGACCAACTCTCCAAGCCGAGGTGTAAGCTACCGTGCTAATGGCTGCATGGCGCAGGGAGTGTTGCGTCTCTTACGGTGCCTCCCGGATACCGGGCGTCCTCCGGGTAGTATAAGCCAAGCCCCGGTCATACGCGGCTCTGTCCGGGTGATATCGCACTACCGCGGAACTCGTGGGAACAAAATGGATCAAATAAACAGTACACCACCAAAAATAAACTTAATTGAAGCACTCCAGGGGGTGGCTTTGTCTCAAAGCGAACCACAGGAGGCACCCAACGCGGAGGCGGGCCCATCAAAAAGCCCACCCAAAACCCGCATTAGATATAACGGCGCCGCAAGGCGTCGCTACAAAAAACTGATGAGAGAGGGGCTAACTGCTAACCCCCGAGCCTCCAGTGCTAACTCTAAGCCGGAGGACGGGACTGCAGAGGCCCCTGGGGCTCCTAAACGCCCCAGACAAGGGCCAAACACCCCAAGCCCCTCCCATCAGGCGACAGGGAAAAGACCGAAAGTCTCCGACCAAGGTTCTTACGCCCAGGCCACAAAAGGACTCCTCAGGCTAGCCCTCATAATAAGGGGCTACCCTGACAAAAAACTTGAAGCCGGCGACATAGAAGCCATCCGGGACAAGATTGTGGACGCCATCATGGAAATTCCTGTTGGCACTAAAACACCATCCTTTACCGGCAGCTGGGAGAGGGACGGTGCAATCGTCTTCTCGTGCGCAGATGAGGAGACGGGGAACTGGCTCAGAAGCCTTTCCACGGACTTACTCGTCCAAGGTGAATCCGTGTGTGTGCTGCCGGTCGATGAGTTGCGCATGCGCGTTTATCCATCGCATAGCAGACTTATGGCGTCGAAGCGTTGCCATAGTGATATAAACGCGTTTCAATAGTGATATATGTACCGTGTATCCGTGAATGCGCGACTATATATAGACAAGGATGGAGGGGTAGGTACTATAGGCTGCTGTATCTTTCTATTCGGCTGACGTATTCTTAGGCTAGTCACGGGGTCTAGTAGTATTTTTTTATATTTTTTTTATTTAGGTAAAAAACAGTCATAAACAATTGTTTTTACAAATACACTTAAACAAATAGACCTACATTACCATTAATTTTAACAAAACTTGTAAATGTAGCCACAACAATGTAAATTTCTAATCGGATCGAACTATCATTTAGTAAGAGTACCTAAATTATTAGCTGTAAACTAAAACTAATGCAACAACAAATCACTCAATTGTTTCTTAAAAGTAATTAATGACACTGAGAATATATCTATGTCGTTCAAATCTTCATTATAACACATGCAAGAGCGTCTGAAGAAGGTATTTTTTGCGTAGTTTGAATGAAAAGAGGGAATATAGAAAGTATCTTTTGAACGTGAGGAGGAAGACCGCGGGATTTTAAAAAGAATTTTTTCGAAAAGGGGTGCAGAGTTGATGTGGCTATGAATAATTTTATATAAGAAAATGCTGTCTAAGACTTTTCGTCTTGAATACAGAAAATGCATTTTGTGTTGTTACTCTCTCTGCGTAGTCGGTGCAGAGGCTACCTGTCCGAAAGTCTAATGATTTTAAACATTTCTTTTGTACCCTCCCAATCCTATCTACGTGAACAGCATAGTGGGGACTCCAAACTACACTTCCGAATTCTAGGACACTACGAACAAATGCATTGTAGAGTATTTTAATGGTGTTGCCTCTGGTAAACGGTTTACTTATGCGCAGAATCAGTCCGAGTTGTAAGCCTTAGCTACGATCTTATCAATGTGAAGGTTAAAGTGCAGTTTGGAATCCAGGGTAATGCCTAGATCACGAATGTTGGTAACTCGGGTTAAGTTATTACTGGATATTTTGTAATCATAAATAATTGGATGATGCTTCCGGGTGAATGTTATGACGTTACATTTATCCGTATTTAAAATTAGTTGATTATCCTTACAATAGTTCTCAAAGTTTAATAAATCCTGTTGCAAATCTTCACAATATAATAATACAATATAGTAATACGGTCAATGGTTCCGATCCAGGTTAACTTACTTAGTAGTGGCACCTTTTGATGTGAAACCGAAGTGCATCAGCTATACCTAAGTGTGAGGGATTCGAGCTTTCTCACAACTCAAAATAAAATGGATCAACCCGTATGGACCGGGATCAACCCGTATGGACAATTCTATTGTTTATATTGCCTTTTCATTGGATAGCGTGAACTCGAAAACGTATGTCTACATACCTTAGACAACTTCAATACGAACGCCTTTACATTCTTAAGAACGTCATCACCAAGTGGCCAGCGTCCAATTTCGCTCAGAAGTCCGCAGTTTTCGACACAGGAGACCTTCCAGGTGTCTATCTTCGTTAGGGATGCAAGTTTGGACGTCCATCCACTGATCATATAAATAGTCGCATCACAGCCAGTGATTGCAAATGCCATGCACTGGAATATATTTGCCTCATAATCGGGATCAAGAAGAGTCAAGGAGTCACACGCTCAACATCCAATTTTTTAAACTCGTTATGAGAGGTGCTTGTTATAAGACGTTCCACTGTATTATTGCACGCAGATTTCAGGTTTCGGCGCTATATTGACCGCCATCTGGAATATCTCACTTCCGGTCAGGGTTTCGCTTTTCGCGACATTTTTGGATTCAGCAGGGTCGACATAGAGACAAGACCTGTTGCCCAAAAGTAACATGTTTTGCTTATAAACATAAAATGGAGAGCTATTGTTGGATATTTTGACTAGACTACAGAAAAGGGAGGATTTTATATTTCACTTCTTACGTCTTTTAAATATCCTTCAAGCGCCATCTGTTGGCTCAATGCTGCGTTAATATCGTCATTTACGTGATAGTTGCGCAAATATCGACAGATAGCGCTGCGCCAATACGAGTAAATCATCACTCCTCTCGTGTGCAATCGTGCCCTCATTGCAATTATAATCGAAAATATAGTAAAAAATATTAAAAGTCGTTTTATATTTATCTACATTTTATTCTCCCATAAAATTAAAATACTGAGCGCGCAAACGCATGCTAAAATCACAATGAGGGGTTATTTTCAAGTCAGCGGTGGTTCAATCAAGAATCGCCAAAGTATGTAAAAATACTTGTACCATTAAAACTACACAAAATATAGAAACATTTGTACATTTAAAAATTATGAACACATCTATTTAAAATTTAGTAACAGCTTGATTAAAATTCCAAAACACGGTGATTATTATTAAATACTACAGAAAACTCTAAGAGCACCTACAATAAATTCGAAGAGTGTAAATTTTACCATTATTACAATTAAATCTAAAATCACATTTTTTTTCACTTTTTTTTTCATAAGTATTTAGTGATATAAAAGCATTAAAATCACTGGCGACTTGCCAGTCGCAACGCACGGAAGATTCAGTTCATTCGTAATGTAGTAAATTTGTACGTTGTTAGTCTGTAAGGCTACATTAGTAGTTATGATGAATACTTAAAATTTTATGCAAAATCGCCAAATGAGGGTGTCTGAGCAGTGAGTAGTCAGACTGAACTGAGAAAAACGTACAAGAATGAAACTTAGATAAGCAACGACTATTTACAATGGAGAAGCTATAATTGGTTTCATGGGAACAGCGGTTATTGTTTGAAATCAAACACTATTGCAGTTGTTAACCAGCAAAGTTGGTGAGACTTGACGGCCTTTTTACCGTAAATAGTTTTAGGTCGACGACTGTCAATAGTTTTATGGATATTATTGCTCAAGGACCTCAACAATGCTTATAGGCATTTTGCGTCGTTTGACAGATCCGCGCATATCGCCTTCGGCCGCCATTCATATACAGGATACAGGATGATCTTTAATTAACCGTCATCCTCGAAGGGGGTGAATCAGTACGAGGAAATAAGTAACTTTTGACAACCATTTTTGGAAAAAACAAAAAACAAAGTTTTTTGTTTTTTTTTTTAACTTGGCTGATGTCACCAGTCCATCATTGGATGCAAGCCTACCCACATCGGAATGTGAGCGATCCAATATTGGATATGAAATCCAATATAAACTATCACACGCAGAAGTGACGGCTGAATTTTTACCCCGCGATAAGAGGAGTTCAATAGTATAAAACCTTGAGCATGATGCGCTATCTAGTGGTAGGTAAAAAAATATCGCTAATATTACTTATTAGCGATAATTTACCTACCCCCTAGATGGCGCAGTGCGCTTAACGCTTAAAGTGTTCTTCAATAGATAAGATTTACAAGACATTTTTTTTTAAATCAAAAATTGTCTAATTTGTTGTATTGATTCATCCGCTATAAGGATATCACTAATACAAAAGTCACTCTGTACATCAAAACATTACATGGATTTTTGCGGCTGATTCTTGGACGTCGAGATAATTTATGCAAAGCCGGAAGTCTACCTGGAAGACACCACAAGACTTCCATGAATATACAAAGAAAATGGCTACCAGGCCAGTGCAGAAAATTAAACAGGAATTGCAAGGTGTAGACAAACTCTTTAGTTTAATATGGACCGGAAGACCGTAAAGATAAGAACTCACTGCAGTCGACAAACCCTCTAAATTACTAAAACTAACAATGCGAACCACTCTCGGAGTGATTTTAAAAGCCTTCACTACATATCGAGATCAAAAATTAGATCGTTTTTAAATGCAACTTCGAGATATCTCCCTTTATTCAACTTATCGGGATCGTAGAACTTCTTGGAGTGTTTGTCGGAATTCTCCGTCGGAGGACGATTCTCGCCGTCCGATGTCTCCGACAGGCCGCTGTCCTGGTTCGGTTTAAGGTCATGCTTTCCTTTCTTTGGGGTGCCCTTCTGTAATTACAAAATAATATAAAATTACTTTTTAACCCACAAGTGCACTAAGAGACCCGCCCTGGTCTCTCAGACGTACCTACTATAGAAATCAATCATCGATATGGTTACATCTACAGGAAAAATTCCCGACTAGCCTATTTCTGTCCATATTTATTTGAACAATCTATACCTATATATCTGAACAAATTTAATAAGAATTATTTTTACATTAATTATACGATATCAAAAGACAATGTTTTATAATTCTCAACTACAGTAAAGCCCGCGAATATCGAAAAAAAAATACAGTCCCTTGAATGTTCCTATGCTGATAGTACTAATTTTTCCGCATATATCGAACCCGCTTAAATTGTTTCGAACCAAATTCTCGGTCCCTTGGTCCAAATTTCACCCAGATATATTAAAGATCTTGGAAAAATGCCACAAGTCTCAGAATTTTTTGAAATGTGTTTTATAAAAACAAGGGAAAAGGCAATGATTACAGGAAATTTCACATTTATAAATGATAAACATGTTTTTATTGAACGTTCAAGTAAAAAAAAATAAGCCTGACTGATATCATTAACTAGAAAATTACAGTACAATTCACTTGGACACGACAGAAATTGAGTAATGTACTCATCACTTCTTGTAAAAGTCATCAAGGATCGATTGCTTAAGGTGGTTGGGTAGCTGCAGAGATGGTCAAATCCTCTACCTTGTCCAGCATCCTGAATATCTCGTAAATTTGCAAGTTCAAAATGACATGTCGCAAACAAGAAATATATCTGAAAATATGTCATACTAGCTGCGCCCAGCGGTTTCACCCGCGTGGTGATGGAAAATTGTGATAATGATGATAGAAAACCATATATCTTTATAAATTATAGCATAGGAACATTCAAGGGACCGTATGTATGTATGGATGTTTGTTACTCTTTCACATACAAACTTTCGCGTTTATATTAGTAGGATAGTAGGATAGAATTTAAATTTCGAGTCAATTTCTTAGATTTTTTTCCTACTCGCATGACAGTTATCGTTATATTTTAGATAACTCAGGCTATATCTTTATAAATTATAGCCTATGTGTTATTCTGATGTGTAAGCTATATTATTGTAAAGTTTCATCAAAATCCATTCAGTAGTTTTTGCGTAAAAGAGTAACAAACATCCATACATACATACAAACTTTCGCGTTTATAATATTAGTAGGATTATGTCATATATTTGGTCATATTAATTATTGAAAATGCATTTCAACCGTAATATTAGTGCACTCTATTGAGAGACTGTGAGGCTAGTTGTGGAAAGACATTTATTTCCAAGATCTTTGATTTTTACTCATTTTCTGGCCTTTACAAGAAAAATAGTTGTTTCCCGCTTATAACGAATTCCCGCTTATATCAAATTTTTACTCAGACCCCCTAAAATTCGATATAAGCGAGTTTTACTATACATCTATTTAAATAATACCTAATATTTGATACATATGAACCTATATTGATACATACAATTGGTAACATTGCAAATGCTATATAAAGGGTCCTCTCTTTCTGTCCCCAGTACTCATGTGGAGGCATTTCATTAAAATTAGAAATCAATTTCGACTCATTTGATTGCCTAAAACAACCACTTTTCAATTAGCGGGGAGTTGGCTAAGTTGAACAGTACCCATATGAAGAAGCACTCTATTTACTAATTTAAAGTGCCCAAAAACTTATTGTTGGGCACTTAAATTGGCGTGTAATTTATTCACCTTATGAACCTTACTCACCATTGAAAATAATACGAAAAGTTTTCTTACATTTACTTCTAACTCAATTTTAACTTGGGTGGCAAATTTCCGCCTTTGATATTGAGGTACTCATTTGCAAATATAACAAAGCTTTTTGATTGCTTATTGACAGTTTTGATGACATTTTCTTACAAATTTTAATTAGGTAATTAAGATATTTCTTTTAACATTAAGTATGATTTTGTTTATTTATATAAATATAATATTATAGATTTCTTAAGATAATTAAAATAAATTGTCTACCTTGGAACATGTGGCAGCCTTGTTAGGTTAAGACTTTTGTATATTGTATCTACTGATAATTTGAAATCAATAAAATAATTTGGAACATAAAAATAACACGGGAGTCATAGACCTCCCCGGGTAGTCGTGCAATCAATAGTGGCCCCGGTACTTACGGGTTAAATAATTGCAATCCTGCACAAATATAACACAATGTTACAAGTGTAACAGTGACCCTATTCCAAAATGTTAATTAACATTGGATTAGATAGTTGATGACGCGTTTTACTACTCATAGAATATTATTCTTTGTTGCGTTACATAAACATGATAAGCAAAATAATTAAACCAATTTCATTATTGCCACAAAAGAGTGTCCTGCGAAAGGTAGCATTAAAAACTGTTGTTATTGACTAACATTAACATAAACTGTCATGATTATGTACTACATCCATTCATCATTAAAAAGTGTTACCTGTCTTACTAATTCATTTCCTCCCCTTCTCAATCCTCTCCTTTTTCCTTTTACCTCTCTGAAATGAAGGTTTTATTATTTTATTGAGTTTTAAAACTTTATTAAAAATTAGATTATCATTAACTGGATAAAGTCACTATTATGTAGTCTTACGCGCTACGCAATGAACCACACGTGACTCGGTAATACATTGGATAAAATGTATTACCGAGTGTATTATTAAAACTGCACAGCGGCGAATGACTAAAGGCCCACGACCGCCACCTCGACAGGCGACTACTCTGCGACTAACCAGCTGCGCGCTTAATTTTCATTTGAGAAATGACTTCATTTGTCCTAATTTTTACGATGAGACCTTAGGACCATTTTAGACCATAGGACCGGTAGACCGTTTTAGACCTTAGGACTAATTTACATTTTGTTGGTAGCAAGTGCAGATGTTAAGTGATTATTAAAATCAACATATAAACAGTCACATTGTTAGGTGATAATTGCGAGTGTGAAGTGATTAGAATAGTCTATTTTTTTCTGTTAAGTAGCTACGCCCGCACACCCGCTTACTTCCCGCTCTCGAAGCCTCGCAATAATCAATGATATAGCTGCTTTAACAGGGTGCGTAAACTGCATCCAGTATTAATCATACACAGAAATATTTGTCGTTTAACCCTTTGAGGACCATAAGCTTTGCGGTAGATTATGGAAAATTTTGATACATAAACTGTTAACCCCTAGGTGGTCACGCACGCCAATTTCGTATTATGCGTGTTATATCCGCATTTATTTTATCGTCAGCTCTATTTCTCCCCCCACTGCTGTTAAATCCTGCCATTGAATAAGCTACCGTTATATATTAGTAAGCTTGCACCCACCAACACAAACAAATTTTCGAGGGATTCGAAAATTTTGCGTGGAATGACTGGCCTCCGAAAGGTTAAAGGGCAATGTAAATGGCCTGTATGTCAAGTTTTGTGAAAAATTGGTTCAATAGATTTTGATTGGTTCAAGATGTAAAGTTACAACACTTATTGCAAAATTCGATTTGCGATATATTCAGCCATTTGCGATATTTAATTAACCCTTGGAGTAAATGGGTATTTTCATGGATGCATCTGTCTCTTTTGCAGGATTTTCGGCGACATCGACTTAAAGTACTATAACTACGAAACTACTACACCAATCATAAAAAGAACAACTGCACAATGATCGCATTGAAATTTCGAATATAGAATATTGAAATATCATTTTGTAAAACAATTAGATAATTATGAATAAATATGAGAACGTCAAAGAAGTGAAAAAAACGCGCGACCAGATTTGGTCGACTCGTACTCAACGGATAATTGTTTCGCGACCAGATTTGGTTGACTCATACTCAACGGGTTAAAAAAAAAATATAGCATATTTTGTTAATATTTTATTTTGCTAATATTAAGATTCTGATGTCTCATAACATGGAAAAATTACAATTTATAAATTATTCATATTCAATAATTTATAAAATGATTTTTAAAGTTATGGGACACATATGCCCCACAATCCTTAACCCTTAGAGCCAGCCAAGGAAATAAAACTCACGACAGCATGTTTTCAACCCTCGAGAATTTGTTTGTAGGGGGTGTTAGTGAACGCATTCTAATATATAACGGTGGCTTACTCAATGTAGGCAACTTTTACCGCATATAATTGCATAAATACGGAGATTGGCCGCCTGCAAATTGTCATAACAGAAAAACCACCCATCGGTGGTATTGGCTTCCCAGCGGTTAAAGGGTTAATTTTTGCAGATAGTGCACTTCTCATAAAATGTGTCCGATTTTGCTATAGTTGGCCCAATACTAGTCAATAACTCATCTATGTTAATATTATAAAGAGGTAATGTTTGTAAGTTTGTATGTAATCTCCAAAACTACTCATCCGATTTCAAAAATTCCTTCACTAATGGGAAGCTACATTATCGAGTAGTGCTATAGGCTATATTTATTGTGATAAATATTAGTTTTCAATGCGAAATCACGATATTTGTAAATTTAGTCGGTGAAAATGTACTGGTTATGTGCTTTATCGGATCATATATTTGAAAACTATTCAAAACAAAAACTTCGGCATCAAAGAGATTACAAAAAAAAACCTTTATACCTCAAAAAAAAAAATAAATGTAAATAGCGCTCGTTAGACAATAAAATATGAATCCTAATCAATATAAATTATTCTTTTATTACGAGTGTTAAATGGTGTTAAAACTAGTCAGTTACCGCGTTTTCAGGTGTTATAGAATAAAAGATAATGTTCGATATTTTTACTTTGCATATTATATCAAAAATTAAGCGCTCTCTGTTGGAATTCGTGAGTACAACTTCGTGTGCTGGCTTCTGTTGAGAAAAATTTGCAATAAAGTATGAATAATTATGAGATAAAATTAGCTATTTACTGCATTTTTTGGTGGTATAGTTGAAGTATTGTGCGATATTTGTCATTAGCATTTATTAAAATTACGGATTACATATCGATTAAGCGATGTCTGTTGAAATTTGCAAGTATCACTAAACGCCTATTTTTGTTGAGACAAATTTATTGAAATTTTGACAGGACAACGCCTGTCGGGTCAACTAGTTTAATTACAAAATTCAGATGGATCGTCATTAATCGGTTCCTCGTAAAGTTCGCACCCAGTCGATAATTGCTGTTAGATGGTCCTATCGGCTGTTAGATGAGTTGACGAAAATAGAAGAAGAGGCATAGAAAAGAAAGGGGCCATATTACGTAATCACATTTTTGGGATTTTCGACCTACCCCGTCCCCCATGTCAAAAGATGTAATCAGCGACCTGACCCCCCTTCCCTTCCAAGATTACATAATCAACTGAATTTGTGGAAAATGTGAAGAATCATGCACCCAAAAAAACATTTTATAATGCTTCTATAAATGTACTTTATTAATTCAAAGTAATTACAAAATCTCAAACTCTTTGGTTTATTTTACAGATGCCAATCTTCAGACCGCAGGCTGTAAATACGGTAATAAGGAGAAAAAAATATTTAAGAATGCATTTAAAAATGCACATTTAATGAGCAGGTTTAGAGCAAAAAAAAACTGCAATGCAGTGACCAACGTTGATTACGTAATCAGGACGGGCACTCCCCCCCCCCCCTCCGCCATGTAATCAAGCGTAAGCCTCAACTACAACCCCTCCCCCCTCCTGCTCGGTGATAACTTAATGTGTGGACGGCAACAAATTCTCATTTTTGCTAGTAAAATTTTTTAATTTTTGACTTGATGCAACGTCACTACAATGCAGTGCCCGGGACTGACAATCAATTTACTCAATGGCAGTACCGAGTCATCAGGACTGAATTGTCTTGAATTTAAGTCAGTTACTGACAGACAATGTAAATCAATCACCCCTTAGGTTTTTCGATTTCAACTAACAACTCATGTTTAATTTCTGATGCGATGTCTGCGATCTTTTTTTAAATGTTTCATAATACCAATAGTTGATCGTCCTCAATTTTGTGACACAAACACACTTCAGACCTCCAAGAAGGGCTAAACACAGTGTGAACGTCTTGTTAGCACTTAACGCCATAAAAAAACATGTTAACTAATCAATCTCATTTGCACTTACTTCTTAACTATGTAAACTAGCCTTTAGGTTTAAGTTTGCACAATTTGGTTTAGATGTTCTTTATCTACTGGCCGACAATTCATTGAAGAATTTTGAAAGTTAGGTATAATAGATTGTATTTAATTTTGCGACGTTAAGTCCGCCCTGGTACATATATTTTAATTACTGAAAATATTAAAAAAAATATAGAAAAATATACATACAGAACGGTTGATGCTCTGCATTGGCTCATCAGGTTCGCTTTCACTCAATCGACGTTCCAGGCTTTTCTTTTTATTGCGACTTTTCCTCTGGTTCTTCTTTTTCTGCCCAAGTATGCTGGAGTTGGATCTGGAATTAATAAGAAGAGAACAACTTAAAAGGAGACTTGACCCGGATGTAGGTTAAAACAGGTTTATCACAGTTTCTGTACTGATAACAAATTATCTGAATGAAAAAAACCGTCACTTCATTTAAAGTAGCAAGTCTGTAATTGTAATGCAAGTCTATCAGAAATATCTACATGCAAATTATGTGGAGGGTCAATCATAAGGCAACATTCAACAGGTAATTAAAATCGTAAGCATCGGGAGGATTGTGTAGAAAGTACAGTAGGACCTCGCTTATCCAGGGTAATGTGGACCGAGGGTACTTTGGATAATCGAAAACTCGGATAACACGGACTGTTGTAAATCGAGGGGAAACAAACGGTAGTTTAAAATTAATGAAAATGTTGTCAATAAAGTAAAAGAATAAATCTATTACATATTTAAGGGTGACTTGCACCAACCGGCCTGTTAACTTCTGCTAACCGCGGTTAGCTATCTAACAGCCGGTTGAATTATGTTGAGTAACGCCGGTCGGAGTCTGCGAAATCCATTATTGAGTGTTAGAACATAACCATAGACACAACTGAAATCGAGATCGCTCGCCTCAGCCAATCACAGCACAGTTCAAATTGGCGGACGGGAGGTTCTTAGCTCATCAGCTGTTAAACCGCCAAACGCTTTTGTTCATATCTCGCTTTTGCATCTTTTCTCATCAACATCAGACATATCGGAAAACATTTTACGAGCGTAATAACCAAAAAGAGCGGAAATAAGCGAAAAAACCGCAGCACAGGCGACGCGATCAAATTTAACTTTTAAAGCTGACAGCTAGCGTTTGACAGCTCGCTAACGGCTGGTTAGTGACGCTAACCGGGCACCAGGGCTCAGTTAGGAAATATAACTAGGAGAGCATGATGCAAGCAGTTTTGAGTATTTAACAGTGGTTAGACTAACCGTGTTTAAAGAAACACGATTATCTATCTTAACCGAGCTTGGTGCAAGTCAGTCAGTTAAAAATGTATTACAATACATAGATGCATAAATTGTAAAATACAGTATTGCATAGCAAAAGTGGAGCAAAGGGGAAACGTTCGGGGATAAAAACACAGCCTGGCTGTGGCCTTTTCGACCTCAGTTAACCCAGAACTCGGTTAATCGGAGCTCGGATAACTGCAACTATACTGTAGGTGAAGAGCCAAACAATTTTAGAATTAACATACCTCCTAATAATATTACACCCATGATTTTATATCAAGAAACTTTTTGAAGCAGCTGTTTTATTGAAAGGAATATTGAAATTACTGAATATCATTTTAAAATCTATTGCAGTATTTATTATATTCTAACATCAGGTTGGAATGATATTCTATTTGCACATCAGGTTGGAATGATAGTGCATGGTTCATTTAAACAATTGTAAGAAAATAAAACTGTTTATAGTAGGCACCTTAAGACACCTATGATGCCTCTAGGTAGACAACATCATTTATCATGTTAGCCAACACTGGAATAAATAATAAATACAAACGGAGCTGCCATGGAATTCACCGACCGGAGTCGGGCCCATCATAATACTATTTTTTTTTTACACTTCTGGGGGGTGAGCAGTGGATTCCGGACTTACGAACCGGCTGTGGTAGGTTTAGGACAGCTGTCTTGCCACATGTGAGCGTTCACCTTGCCACCCATTCACTCCCCCTTCGAAGCCATAGAATTTGAGATGCGCAAATCGCAGTTTTAGATAATTTTTCTAAGAAAGAGTTGATTATTTTTCTGGAAAGGCCAAGATCTTTAAAGAGGTGAAATAGAGATTTAGCTGGCAGGCCACGAGCGCCAACTTCCACCGCGTGAAGGTGAACAGTGAAGCCGTTCCGGGTTACGGCATTTGCAAGATCATGGTATTTATTTAATTTGTACTCGTGGTCTTTTGGGATATTTGATTCCCATGGAACAGTTAATTCTACAATAAGAGCCACCTTCCGAGATAGAGAGTAAAGAGTTATATCTGGACGGAGGGCTGTGCATCCGAGACTTTCAGGGAATTTATACTGCTTAGAGACCGAATCAACCTCCAGAATCCAATCTGTAGCTTTCTCGATTATTGAGAAGGGTTTAGTAGTTAAATGTTTTTTGCCTTTAGAGCCATCCCGCACAAACTGTATTGGGGGTTTGGAGGATACTGTCAAACCCTTGTTGGCACGAGCCACTGAGAGACTAATTACCTCGCGAATAACAGCGAGAACTTTGTCATGGAGGTAAGTGTACCGTCCTTGATCTAAGGCCACCTTGCAGCCAGCTAGAATGTGTCTAGCTGTGCAAGGGGTATTGCTACAGAGGGGACAAGAACTATCCTCGGCAAAGCTCCAACGAGCGAGGTTACTGGGGTCTGGAAGTGTATGCTGAAAGGCATTCAAATAAAATTTCAGCATCTCTGGCGTCCAGTCATAGAGCATTACCTTCCAGTGCATTGGAGGCGGAATGCAAAAGTCCCCAATTGTTGTCCAATCATTCTGCCATTGAAGGCCAATAGCATGAGCCATACTCTTGCTGTCGTAATCTCCCCGCAAAAGAGACTTCTTCAAGTCCACGTCGCTCGTGGTTGTACTGCCATACCCCAGACCAGTGCCATTCTGGCTGATTCCAGTAAGGAACTTTTTGTGGAAGTCTACGCGGGCTTGTAGATCATTTGAATCACTACGGCCACTTATTACGTGCTTCGATATTGCTGGATCTTTGGAATTGCACGGAATCGAATTTTTGGTTATTCTGGAGTTGGCGTAGAGCAGAGAGGGCAGTTTAAGCGCTAGCCCAAAATTTTGTTTGGACCTGAAGAGAGTCGAGGGGTCAGCTGGTTTGGCTAAGGACAGCCAGGATTTTAAACTAGCTGTCACCAGCGCATCTAGACGGGACAGTTGGGTTTTGGTAAAATCGTAAATAAGAAAGGGCCATGACAAATGTGACGTTAGATAATTGTCATAGATCCAGGCCTTACGAGGGCCAGAAATTAGCAAGGCATCTATTTTCGCCAGGCAACTTTTGAAATGCTCTATAACATGATCGCCCGAGACGTCTTTTCCCTGATGGGTGATTTTTCTGCCGAGGAATTTGAAATGATTGTTTGGGTCTATAAGGGAGATATTAGAGCCCTTATAGACCAATTTGGGGTCATAGGATGTAAATTTTGTGCCCATGCGGGCGAGTCCAAGGCAAAAACATTTGGAGGGCTTCACTTTTATACAGCCTGACCAGTCGCAGAAAAGCTCCACTTTCTGTAATAGCAGGGAAAGCTGCTTGGGGCTTCTGGTGATGAAAGTTAGGTCGTCGGCAAAAGCGAGGCACGACGAGGTGTATTGGCCGTCTGTTTTAAAACGGTAGCCCCACTTCCTGTCAAACTGGGTCAGGCTTTCCAGCAGTATATTAAAAACTATATTAAAAATCGTCGGGGAGAGGCAACAGCCCTGAAATAGTCCAATTGAATATGGTATAGAGCGGGTTGTCCATTCTTGCGTTTTAACATGGAAAGTCAGACAGTTGTAGTAGGAGGCTACAATGTCACGCACGACTGGTGGGAAGTTGTACCAGTGGAGTGCAAAGTGGAGGAGACTGTGTCGGACTGACCCAAAGGCATTCTCTAGGTCGAGCCAGCATACATTGATTTGGCGTTCGTGCTGTCTCGCATCCTTGATGGCAGCAGCCAGGAGAGAATTGTGCTCGAGGCAGCCCGAGACGCCACGCATGAAGCCTTTTTGAACTGATACTCCAAGGTACTCATTCCGGTGCATGAATTCGCTCATCCTCGTGTGGACTATGCTAAAAAAGATTTTGGCCACAGTGTCTGTGAGAGCAATGGGCCGAGCGTCCTTTGGTCCGGTGCAAACTGGGACCTTCGGAATTAAGATGACTGTCGCTCGGCCAAAATTCTGTGGGACTACACCGCTATTCCATATATTTCGGAAGATGGATCCTAAATATTGCAGAAGGCAGGGGCATTTTTTGTATACTAAATAGGGAATACCATCGGGACCCGGAGTAGAGCCCGACGGCTTCCTCTTTACTTGATTAAGAATCTCATCTAGAGATGGAGGTTGAGAAGCAAAAGCTACCGTAGGCAGGGGCGGAGGTGTAATGCCCGGCGGAGGGCTGTAATTATGGAGCCGCATTGGGTCCTCATACGTGGTCGAAAAATATTCCGTGGCCATTTCTTCCGGGATTTGGATTTTTCCCTTGGCGGCAGACAAAACCGTTTTGCTGTAGTTAAAACGGTTTTTGTCGAACCGGGCTTCCTCTTTGGATTTGAGAAATGCTGCCTTGCGCTTGTCGTTTTGCGTTGCTACGCTCTGTATGAGTTTTAGTATAGAGCGGTACGCGCGCGAGAAGTTGTGGCAGAGGGCTTTATCCCCGGCTTTCTTGGCTTCACGTAACTGGCGACGAAGTAGCCGCTTTTGCCTACGGAGCTTTGCCTTAAATGCGTTTTCTCTGTGAACCGGGTCGACATGGGTAGATTTTGGGTAAACACCCGAGAAGTATTCACGGACCGCCACCTGGAAGGACGACAGCTGGACGCTGGCAGGGGCATTACGGTTCACAGAGTGGTCAAGAATAGAAGTTAAATTATTATTATGAAATTCCCAGTCCTCTTTCGCAAGTGAAGGGAATTTTAGAGGAGGGAAGGATACGATTTGCGCGGGTAGAGGAGACCGGTCGGGTGACAAACTGCGGGCAGATGTGGAGTCAAGGGACATGTGAGGTTCAACTCTGTCCGAGTTGAACTCTGTCCGAGTTAAAAATAAAACGGATCTTCCGTGGAATGGTCGCATGGTCTTTTGGGATATTTGATTCGCCAGGAAGAGTTAATTCTACAAAAAGGGCTATCTTCCGAGATACGGAGTAAAGAATTGAATTTGGACGGAGGACTGTACATTCGAGACTTTCAGGGAATTAATACTGCTTAGAGACCGAATCGACCTCCAAAATCCAATCTGAAGCTTTCCCGATTATTGAGATAGTTTTGTAGTGAAATGTTTTTTGCCTTTAGAGCCTCCCACACAAACTGTAATGGAGGTATGGAGGATACTGTCAGACCGTATTGGCACGAGCCATCGAGTCACAAGAATTACCTCACAAATAACAGCAAGCACTTTTTATGGCAATAAGTATACCATCCTCAATCTAAGACCGTCTTGCAGCCAGCTAGAATGTCTAGCTGTGTAAGGGGTACTGCTACAAAGGGGACATGAATTATCCACTGAATAGCTTCAAGGAGTGAGGTTACAGGGGTCTGGAAGTGTATGCTGAAAGGCATTTGAATAAAATTTCATCAGCTCTGGCGTCCAGTCATACAACATTACCTTCCAGTGTATTGTAAGTCGAATGCAAAAGTTTTCATTTGTTGCCAGGCATTGAAGACCAACAGCAAGAGCCATACTGTTGCTGTCGTAATATCCTCGTAAGAGGGACTTCTTCAGGTCCGCATCACTCATGGTTGTACTGTGATACCCCAAACCAGTGCCAATCTGGCAGATTCCAGCAAGAAACTATTGTGGAAATCTATGTGGCCACATAAAACGAGCCTTGACCCATAAGTAGGTTAAAACAGTAATATATCAGTTTCCGTACTGATAACAAATTATCAGAATGCAAAAACCGCCGTGCCGTTTAAACTAGCAAGTCTGTAAAGCAATACTATCAGGAATGTTTACATGCATAATAGGTATGTGGGGGTCAATCATAGGGCAATATTCAATACTAGGTAATTTAAATTGTTAGCATCGGAGAATTGTGTAGAAATTATGTGAAGAAACTAAAACTTTAGACTTAACATAATTATAATTAATAGGATCACAGCTACCATTTTTAAATCAAGAAAAATATTGAAGTAGCTGTTTTATGCAAATATTGAAATTACTGAAGTGAATCATTTCAATTTCTATTTCAGTGTTTCAAACTGAGGTTTTATCAAAACCAGCTATCTTTTTATCAAAACCAGCAAAACAGAGGTTTTATCAAAATCCATGTCATGCGCTATCATCAGGTTCGAATTATTATTACTGCATGGTTTACGTAAACAAATGGAAGAAAAAAAAACTTTTTATAGTAGGTACTTCAGATAGTCAATATAATTCCTCTAGATAAATAATTTATCATGAAATAGCATAACAGATGCATGGATTTGACAGCGACTCTGACAGTTGCAACAAGTACATCGTCAAGTGGAAACCGCGTTTCCTCATATCCCATAACATTCTAATTTTGTGTTAACCCCTAGAGCCCCAATTGGCCGATATCGGCCACAACACGATTCAGCGTGACGGCCCTGTTTAAATTAAATTTTAATTTAATTTGTTTTATTTTATTATGTTTTATTATGTTAATATGTTTTGTTTTAATTATGGGTTTAGTGGTTTGGCAGTAATAAATGTTTTGGTGAGACAGTGTCATAATTCTTTTTTTTTACTAATTTTTACTAAAATTTTTTGGGACATCAACTTGTCAATCGGCTGAGGGGCCGAGGCCTGCAGGGTTAAGTAACTTGTGCTCTACCGAGTCAAATGCCTTCGATGTCACAAAAAATATTGACAGGATTAGATGATGTAGCCATTGCGATTAATATAAATTTAGTCAGTTCACCAATCGTACAGTGGCATAGTGGTCGGTCGCCTGATCTTACATTGTAAGGTTCCGGATTCAATTCCCGGCTGGGTAATGTTACACGCACACATACATATAAACACTTCATAGTAGGGTTGGTTGGAAGAGATTGCCGTATAACAATAAAATTGCCCATTGTGAAATTTCACAATAAAGAGCATAAACAAACAAACCAACAAGCTATTCCAGTAGCCACTTTTTTTCTAAAGTCGAATTGGCTTGCAGTAATAATATTAAATTTAGTTGCAAGAATAATATTAGGTCGCTGGACTTATCCTACAAACATGGAAACTTAATATAATTGTAGAATTTCAATTAATAATTTCATCCACGGTGCAAAATGGTCACACACGCGGCTGTCCTTCTTGGCGTTTCGAATACGACTAGTCATAGTTTGTCCATATCCAATGTGCAAACCATCGGATCGTCGCGGATACAATTAATATTAATTATTGTACCCGGACTATACAGACGGACAGATATGGTGCGGAAGTGAACCAAATCAGTGGTCCAGTCATACCAAACCCGAGCGTTTGTTAATAATTCTAGCTATCCCTGAATTATATGTGTCTTCCACGAATAGTGTCCGTACTTCATTGTAGATAGGTGTAGGTGCTCTTACCGGCTAAACTACTCAAATGAAAAAATGGGCTATGAGCAGTGGCAGCAACTATGTTAAGGCATCAGTGTCATGTGAAATTTTGACCCGAGGTGCTGCAGCAGTATTTTTTAGGTTGGAGTTGTTAGATATCTTTATTGATGTTTTTTCTGAACTGGTGAAGATTTGTAACAAACATATAAATAGACATATCGATAGAAGTTTGACATTTCACAATCGATAATAAATTATAATTATTAATGGAGGACGGGGATTGACATTTTGTTTAACATATGATTTCATCTTTTCAAAGAAGCGGTGCATTTTTAATAGGTACTGTAGACACAATTTCTCAATGTTTTCCCATTTTCAACGCCCGTTGAAAATGCACACTATCTACATTAGCACACTATGCGTACTAGCCGTATGGCGACCGCATTGAGTTGTATAAGATTCTCAACGGATGTTATAATTGCCCCAAGTTGTCTTCAATATTAAAAAAACTGCACCGCAACTTTGTGGTTGATTTTGTAAATAAATACTGACAATATCGTTTTTTCATGAATTTCCTCTCGTTACATAGTAAATAGTCTTGTTAGTCGTATATATTATATATTTATATAATATATATGGGGACCGGCCGAAACGGTTACGTGCGGATCAGACAAACGACGCAAAGTGCCTATAGGCACTGTTGGCGTCCGACGGGCGGAACCACATGCATCATCTGTGAGGATACAATTTGCCGGACAAAAACACAATTTCAGGAATCATAGGAAATACTTTCTAGCCAACCGGACTGTGGACCAATTTACCCGCTGAAGTGGTTGAAGCGTGTAGTGTCAACGTATTTTGAAAATAGACTAGATGTATATTTTTAAAAATATTGTAAAAAAAAACTGTGATAAATACAGACATATCAGCAGATAATAATATAAATAAATAAAAATGATAAATTACTAAAATAAATAGTAGTGCCATCTACCATTTTACTTTCATAGGACACAGCACTAATGCAGTAGACACAACTCCACATTGGCTTTTGATCAGCGAATAGATCAACCTTATGGCGTGAGTACGACACAGAGCATACTAATGAGAAGCGAGCAAGTATATACAAAAAAATGTAAATGTATAGGTGACCACCAGTACCTCCAGTAAGTCACTCTTCTACAGCGAGTGCTGCAATCGTAGAGCCTGAACCGAGGCGAATAGCCGCAGCGAGCAACATTATATTATATAGTAAATTATACTATTATATAAAAAAAATATTATATAATAAAAAATATTATATAAAAGAATATAATATATAATAAAAACATATCTTCTTTTCTACTTATCTAGCTTATCCCAAGCTGTCCTGCGGGCGTCAGACATGACAGTAAGACCCATGGATGGGTGAGCGGGTGATAATTTAATAAAAAATGTCACGCATGTTATCGTTATGAGGAAAGGCTCCTCGGACACAACAGCGTTGGATCCCAGAAACAAAATATTATTAAAATTCGCTTAGCTATTACAACAGCGCGCAGAGAAGCCTCCTTTTTCCATAACAACTACTAAAAATTCTCACCTAAACACTTGTTTCGCGATGACATCATTGAATCGAACAGTCTTCTTGAGGCTCGATTCCTCCGGGATACAATCGGAGCTGACGCAATCGATTGAAGAGGAGAAGTCTCTAAAGTCGACGCTAGATTCCGACAGACTCCTACCCATCCGAGATGGATATCTCAAAATTCCTTTGTAGCTGCCGCTGCCGCTGTTCCCGCTCATACAATGGTCTGGAATCGGAGGCTTTGGGATGTCCCTCGCTTCGTTCTTTTCTTCCGGATGACTCGGAGTGACGGCTATGCTGACTTCGTCGCTGTTGGTTACTAGAACTTCGATGACGGGTTTTTCGGGTGGCTCCAATTTTTCCGCAACGACTGGAATTGAGTCGAATTTTTCGACGTTGAGGGAGTGTCGGTCGAAGCCGATTGAACAGTGATCGGGGACGGCGCGCATCTGGAACTGGACGATTACGTTGTTGTCCCACGCTTCCGCAGATACGCCTTCGTACGAAAATCCATCGGGGAACGAAACGTAGGCGGCGTAATGCGAAGGCACGTAACCAGTGCCAATTGAGGTAAACTTCAAATGCGCAGCACGCTCTTCGGGTAACCGTTTAACAGACACGGAACCAGGTTCCACATTTTTAACATGGAGCGTAACCGCGATTAAATCGTCCATCGAATTAACCGTGTAACTCGGCAGCGCATACGAGAGATTGCGATCGAGAAACGGCAGTTCGGATTGAATTTCGCTCGTTTCTACCTCTGTTATTAAATTTGTTGTTTTTTCATCGTCGCTAGTATCGGTTTCGACACCGCTATCTTGCTTCTGATGCTCGGTCAAATAAGCATCTTTAATTATCGGTAGAGTTACGACTAACACGCGTTTCGTCTTGTCGAATTTCGCCGAACCGCAATCATCGTTCACTCTATAAGGCAACGTCAGATCCAATTTGTACTTTGCCGGTTTTTCACATATTAACGACAATGATTTTTCTTTGACATCGAGCTGGCAGTCTGCCGTGGACGAAATCAACGGGAGGTTTATTTGAACGACGATACGCTTAGGGATGGTGCAATGTTGTTTTGAATTTTTATCAAATGTAAATTCTTGCATGTCGACGTCGCGCTGCTGTTTAACGATGTATTTAGGTATTGTGTACGGGGACTCATCGGTAGGTTTTCGGATGTCGCTATTGGTAGGTTTTCGGATGGATTCGACCTTTTTAATCGGGTGGCATTTCTGAGGATACAGCTTATCAATTAAAGCAGCGTCCTTTTCGCTTTCTGGTTCGTTTGGTTTGAAATTTGGATCCGGGGTCCGGATGACAGTCGGCACGGGATGACCTTTATATTTCATCTTGGGGAAACGCACATTTTTTTTATCGAGCACTATAGAAAAATTGCTCTCTAGAGCGTCACACGCTGTCTTGATTACTAACTTCTTAAAACGCCACAGTTTTTCGGAAAACTCCAACGAGTTTGGATGAAAAACAACATCATAAACAACACAAATAGCGCGCTTTTTGTCGTGATCCTCGTGCGGATTCGACAACGAGTAAGGAATTTGCCACTGCATCCCGCCGTTCCTAGCGAAATACTGCGGC
Source organism: Micropterix aruncella (assembly GCA_944548615.1). Lineage (NCBI taxonomy): Eukaryota > Metazoa > Arthropoda > Insecta > Lepidoptera > Micropterigidae > Micropterix > Micropterix aruncella. The sequence continues at coordinate 9,022,803 of OX155954.1, forward strand.
TTGCCGATGTTGGGGTTCGAGCAAATATTTATGAATGCTTTTTTTTCGCCGGCCACGCTTGTTTTTATTACGTAACCCGGCTCAGGATTGATAAACACGATGTCCATTCCGCGCTCCTTTTCCAGCTGGGTCATTTCCTTCTGGTAGATGGCCTGTTTCGCCGGGTCGGTCATTTCGTCGCAATAGTCAGCGAGGAGTTGCCGGAATTCCTTCTTCTTGAGCGCGTCCGATAACCGATCTAAATCGTCCCTCGTGAACTCGAAGTCGCCATCGCGCGGCTCCACGCCAGTCGCCATTTTCACGATTCAATAATTAACCGTAATCAACTAAACTGTTCACTAATCAACCGGCTACGTCTCTCATATAAATTTATTACCGCACAAGCAGCTGAGCCGCACGACTGTCCTGTCATTCGCTGATTCGCCGGTTCGGTTCGATTCGAGAAGCTTTCACGGTTGTCCACGCGACCGCAGCGCCTGCGCTTTTTAAATAGAAACTAACGACATCTACCGACCACTTCGATTAGCTCCAGAAATGTTCAAAAAAATGGCGGAAAATTGAAAGGAATCAATAATAACCATTATATACAAATAAATAACCATAAAAACACATTCTGTTTTCCATTTTTTTAAATAATCTTTTATAAAAACTATTGTTTAAAATCGGATAGGTATTATTGTTATTTGATAAATGATCTTTTCACAAAAGTTTAAATCTTTTATAGACGCAAAATACGCAATACGAAAATGAGCTTGTCACAGGAAGTTAGCAGTGCATATTAGCAGTGCTGGGAGTGGCATCTAAACGAGGTGTCAGATTTCAGAGGATGCTCGCTTTAGTATAGTAGAAGCCGTTACGTTCTACCGCACTTATGAATGTAATACTGAAGAAAGTCACTTGTATATAGTTTTCTTACTAATAAATTTCATTTGAGTAAATGCTTTTAGTCTCCATTGCGACAGTAATAGGTAGGTACTCCTATCCTATGTTAGTTATGTTTTACTATATACTACTGCGCTGAGCGGGCGAAGTTTTAGATAATAAATAGGCAGAGATAATGAACACCATACAGTATGCAAATATTATAAATGATTTCGCCAATAAAAAAAAATCGTAAAGAAGTGTAATTCTGCTTTTATTACAACTTTATTTTACGAATATTTCATTCTATCATTTGGCCTTTCAATACCTACCTACTCACTGAAATGCGTAAAATTGTTCATTGTTCAACAAGTTAATATATTTAAAAGAATAAAAAACACGACTGTCGTTACAGAAACTGAAGTGTAGTAATTATAATTATTTTTATTGCGGATCAGTCGTGTAAAAACGGCCATAAGTAAATATGATACAAGTGATTAATATAAGTAGGGGGGAGGGCCGCACAAAGTCAAGTGTCCTATATTTAAGAAACGTATATAGGTACTCAGCACTGGGTATTAGGTATAATAAATACTATAATGGAAGGCAAAGATTTAGTTTTGTGAGGAGCCACGTATCGTGTAACTGGGTAGGTATATTTATATGAATGTATATACCACCCAGTGCCGGATTAAGCTAAATTTTGAGCTACAGTCTACAATAGCGAGAACAGAAATCTGAAAATATCAGTTTTTTTAAATAATATTTTTTTAATTGTGATTTCTTGATAGATTTTCAGTCCAAATTATGAAGCAACACTGCTTAAAGATGATATAAAAAAGTGCCTATTTAGTGAGCAAAAATTTTATTTTCATAATTTTATAGTTAATTTGTAGATTTTCGTTTTTTTCGCACACACATGAAAAATGCTCATATAATTTAAAAAACCACATATTAATTTAAAATAAAATTACATAGGTACATAAAACTAACAATTATCAAAAACTAACATAATCAGTACTTTGTTGTTCTCCTTTTTTTATTACTGCTTCAATACGTTTTGGCATGGTTTCACCAAATTTTGTATGTAGTTTTGGGACAAATTTTCAAGCCACACTTTTTCGATGATATTTTGAAGGTTTTCCTTTGACGAAGGCTTCAATTTATTTATTTCGATTGCCGTTTTAGGCCACAAATTCGCGATAGGGTTCAGGTCAGGACTATTTCCGGGTCAATCCAGTGTTGGAAATCCATGAATTTTCATGTATTCTTCGAAAAAAAAATATTTTATTAGTGTTGTATTTCTTAAATCCTTTTTTTTGAACATTATAAATCACAGTGTCAGAAAAAATAATACTTACAGTTTTTGCTCGGTGATACGGTGCAGAGTCATCTTGAAAAATGCACTCAGAAATATAGGAATAATTTCAATTGACGAGAATAAATAGTCTTCCATTTTTTTTTTGTAAACTTCTGCATTCACAGTTCCTTTTATGAATGTTAATTGCCCCACTTCATAAAAAGAGAAACATCCCCAGACCATTTGTCCAGCAGCAATCAGCATGCTTCACTGTTGGTCTAAGACACTCATCGCTTAAACGTTCTCCAGATCTTCGTCTCACGTACTGAATTCCATCCGAACCAAATAAATTAAATTTACTCTCATCAGAGAAAATAACTCGTCGCCAATCGATTTCAGTCCAAGTTTTATATTTTTTAGCCCATTCTAAGCGGGCAATGCGCATATTTTTGGTCAGTAGTGGCTTTTTTGCAGGCCTCCTGGCTAGAAAGCCGCTCTCCCGGAGCCTTCGGGGTACGGTGTGAACACCCACTTCAGCACCACCAGCCTTTATGAACTCTGTCCTTATATCCACGGCACTTTTGAATCGATTCTGCAAACAGATTCGCTTCAGCAATCGATCCTCAGCATGTGTTGTCTCTTTTTATGCCCAGTGCCTTTTTTTCGGTCTAGACTTGCAGAACCTTTATTTTTTATACAATCTAACACTGCAGTGTGACTGCATCCAATCTGAACTGCTATAGCTCTGGTTTTAAGCGATTATAGAAGTTTCGTTGGGTGATATTGATGTTTGTGGTTTACTCGACACAGGTTGATAATAGGGCTCGAATGTGATAATTTTGCGTGCCAGTTCACATTAAATTTTAGTTGATATCGGATATAATCTTTTTATGTGTAAGTCTACGTCCATGACTTTGAATACAGCGAATTTAAGTTCTGTTAGGACGAGTTGTTATATGTTTTCCCTTTCAATTCAATAATCGCTGTCAGGTTATTCGAGCTGTACTAGATCCCAGATATTGATACTACCCTTATTACACGACTGCCCAACAAAAAAAGGAGTGTAATGTGTTCAGGGTTCATCTATGTATGTTTTCCGTTTCTTTATTACACCATAACTTCTAAACGCTTAAACTGATTCAGATGTTTCTGGCATTGTTAGAATCGTTATGTCATCCCGAATGTCATTCGCACGCACACACATATACACACTTCATAGTAGGGTTGGTTGGAAGAGATTGTCGTATGAAATTAAAAAGAGTATACAAAAACAAACAAACAAACAATATATCTGTTGCAGTCACAACAATACAATCAAATAAGCGAACCTAACAAGGAACGGATCGGACGTACACTCCAAGACCAGAGAACAACATCTCCATAAATACGAGGCTATCTTCCGGCACAACTTCAACATGTCCCGACCAGTCGCCCGCAGGATAATATCTGAATGAACCAACCTGACAGGAAACCAGAGCGAGAAACCATCGATATACATATGATCCCATATCGATGCGAGAAACACGGAAGACGAACTTGTCAATAGTCGTGACGAAAGAGATTATATATCGATGTTTCTAGGTGGCAAGGGCGGATGCAACGTCAAAAGAACTCATGAAAGAATTCACGCACGTTTGTGGTCTCTCGCGGCAATACCAACTACGGGAAAAACTACTCCGTTCTCACAACTGGTTACAGGTTCTCGCGC